>CM021106.1:370235178-370771644 GCA_007115665.2 Sequoiadendron giganteum
GATGCACTATTTAATACACTAGTTCAAGAGGATGTAACATGTCATAATAAAGGACCTATTAGTGTCCAATATGCTAAAAAGAGAAGAGGTAGGAGTAGAAGTTGAAGCCATCACAGAGAAAGCACCAGTGATGTGCCTCCTCCTCCTGCTGAAGATGATGGAAATCCTTTATTTTTTGAACATGTACTTGGAGAGGTCAATCTAATAGATCTAAGTGATACATCGAGTTCTGATATGAATTTTCATGACCCTAATGATGTTTTTGGAGACATTGAATCCTTAAGGTGGGAGATCCAAAAGAAAGCTAAGCTCAGGACGAAAAAGGAAAAGGAGAGGGAAACAAAATTGATGCATGTTGTGATTGAAAGGGATAGGTTGATTAGATAGTTGGCAATAATGAAGCTCCTGAACCAAGAAAAACCTGAGCTAGATGTTGAGGGCCTTGTTGTACATGAAATTGTTGATAAGGAGATGAAGCCTATGTCTAAGTTAGGTCCTATAGGACAAGTTGGTGCCCAATCAAAACCTGTAGACCCAAAACCCTTGAACCCTGGTAAGTCTCAACCGAGTAATCCAAACCCTGAACCTATCTTAGACCAGGGAAAACAAAAGGCTGAGGGGATTAAAATAAGTGAAAAGGTGACTTCCCACCCTCCTAAATGAGATCCCCCACCACATGTATCATTACAAGCTGAAGCTGCCTTAGAAAAGGTTAGAAGGGAGGGTGAGGATCTTGCAGAAGAGTTTGAAAGGAAAAATATTGAGGCTACAAATGCAGAAATGAAGAGGAAAATAAGTTTCCTAAAGATGTCAAACATGGATGAGGCTACACAAGCTGCAACCTCATCAAGTCACCAAGATGCCTTGAAACATGGTCCTAATACCAATCTGGATCCCATCACAAACAATTTTGGCCCAAAGGTTCATGCAACTAGGTTTGTAAATCTAAATCAAGATGGTCCTAGGGTACAAAATTTAGGATCTGGTGTTGATTCTCAGAAGACTGAATGATTATTCCAACGAAGACCTATACAGTTGGAAAGGTATAGGAAATTATTCCTTGATGGTATTCCAGGTTATCCAAACCCCATGCCTGATGATCTGAGAGAAAAGATGAGTAAGTTTGCTATGACAACAGAGGAACACTTAAAATATTTTATGGATATGCTAAATGATTATGAGGTAGAGCATGAAGATATTGTAATGAAATTGTTTGTACAATCTCTAGTGGAGGATGCAATGGATTGGTACAAAGGTTTACCTAAAGCTAATATTGGTTCATGGGATGAATTTCAAAAGTGTTTCAAAAAACAATATGGTGATAAAACCAATGCTAGTTTCATGTTGAATGAGTTTAATAACATCATGAAGTCATTAAATGAGCTTGTGACAGAGTTGAATCTAAGATTCCAAAAATCAATGTATAAATTGTTCTAGGTTTTGAGGCTTCATAAAAATGCTTTCTAACTACATATTTCAATGCTTTTGATGCTAAAATGGCATATATCCTCAGAGATAAAGACCCTCAGACTATGAGGGATGCATTCAGGGTGGCTATAAATATTGAGAGTAATAGAAGATCTTCTGGGAAATATTGTAGGAGAGAAGAACCCACACTTTTAAAAAATCCTAAGGATAAGATTGAGAAGGTTTCTACTGCAAAGCCTAAGGATGATGAAGAATGGGATAAGGTCTTAAGAACTTTGAAAGACATAAAGTATAATATTTCCAAGTAAGAAAAGGGTATAGGAAATGAAAATAAATAGTATAATAAGAATGACAGACCACCCAGGTTGCAAAATTATCCTTATAACACAAATTGGAAAGATGGGAAACCAATCTTGCCCTACTAGAAGCCTAAAAATGATCAGAATATGCTAGACCCCTTGCGGAAGCATCCAGTAGATATAGTACATGATAGACCATGGTGTGAGGTGTGTGACCATCCACATGATCAAAATTACTGTGGTGTTGCTCAATTTCTTGTTAGTGAGCGAACGAAGAAGGACACTCATGAGCAGAATCCTGAAAGTGAGCAGGATGATGTAGATGTTCTTATGGCCAGATCATACATTGATGAGGCAAAGTGTTCCTCTGATGATCTATGGGGGGTAACATGCAATGTGATCTATCATTTTCTACTTTCTACATTGATGGTAAGGATGTCAATATTGAAAGAGAGTCAAAAGTATCCCATATGATTGAGCATGACCTGACAAAGAATATGACATGTTTTACTAATAGTGGAATAAATGAATTCAGGGCTAAGGAATTCCCTGGAAATTGTGATAAGACTATTGCACCAATTGATACAGAAGTGAAGCAATTTTCAAAATGTGATGACTTATGGAATATGTACTTTTATGGTGCAAGTTAAAAATAAGGATTTGGTGCAAGTGTTTTGTTACGATCACCAAGTGGAAAGACATTCAGGTTCTCTTTCACTTTGTTATTTGAATGCACCAATAATGTGGCTGAGTATGAGGCCATGTTATTGGGGTTAAGTCTGGCTGAAAAACATGGGATCAAGAAGCTAAAGGTAATTGGAGATTCTGAGCTTGTGGTTTCCCAAGTTAAATCCAGGTATGTATCAAAGAACAAGAGGTTGAAATGGCATATGAATGTTGTTTGAGATGAATTGAAAAACTTTGATGCATTTGGTATAGGCTGGATGGAGAGAGGCCACAACAAAGTGGCAAATTTATTAGCAAATATTGCATTAAAACTAGATGATATGACTTATGTTGGAATTTCAAAGGTTGAAGTGCAAACGAAGCCATCCATTCCTAATAATATAAAAAAATGGCAAGTATTTGATAATGATGATGACATACTGAGGTTTTTGAATAGTGTGGATGAATATGAAAGTCAAGAAATTGACTTTGGAGATTTTGTGGAAACAATTGATGGTAAAGATACTGTGTTTGGAAATGAGGTCATTCAATTAAAAAAAATATAATTCCTAAGGGTTTAGTTGTGTTAGAAAGAGTGTTTGATAATTAGGATAGGACAAAGGCTAATCATATTGCTTCCCATCTTGATGACTTGGAAGAGATAAATATTGGAATAGAGGCATCACCAAAAAAGGAGTATATTGGAAAGAAACTGTCACCAAAGGTGAGAAGGATGCTAATTGATTTATAAAGGAAGTTTGGGCATGTGTTTGCATGGTCCTATGATGACCTTAAGGCATACAAGGAGGATCTATTCCAACATGAGATTCCCTTGAGTAATGGTGCCAAGCCATTTAGGAAAAAACAAAGGCCCATTAATCCTACTTTGGCCCCCAAAATGCAAGAAGAATTAATGAAGCTAAGGGATGTAGGGATCATCAAGCCAATTAGAAATTAATCCTGGGTGTCAAAATTGGTACCAGTGAGAAAGAAAAATGGAGACATTAGGTTATGTGTAGACTTCAGAAATTTGAATGTGTCCTCATTAAAACACAACTAGCCATTACCTAATATGGAAGTGATGTTGCAAAAGGTGATAGGCTATGAATTAATGTCTATGATGGATGGGTTCTTTGGTTACAACCAACTCATGGCCAAGGAGTTTAAGCAATATAAGACAAAATTCACTACACCCTGGGGGGCATATGTCTATGTGAGAATGCCTTTTGGTCTGACAAATACGGGGGCTACTTTTCAGAGAGCCATGGATGTGGCATTTTCAGATTTCATTAACTTGTTTTTGGTGATTTACCAAGATGACTTGACAACATATTCCAAGAAAGAAGAGGATCATTATGAGCATCTAGAGAAGACATTTACTCAAGCATTGGAGTATGGTATCTCTTTAAATATGAAGAAATGTGCATTTGGGGTAAAAGAGGGAAAATTGCTGGGACATATTATTTCCAAGGGTGGGGTCAAAATTGATCCAGAGAGGGTAATTGTGATAGATAAAATCCAACAACCCCGCAGTGTCAAAGGTATACAATCTTTCTTCAGAAAAATAAAATTTCTAAGGAGGTTTGTGACAAATTTTGTTGAGGAGTCTATGCAGGCCTTCCAATCCATTAAGCAAGAAATAAAGGAGGCTCTTGTGTTAAGAACCCCTGATTTTTCTAAACCCTTACATATTTTTTCATTTTCTTCTTTCCACACAATTGTAGTTGTGCTATTGAAAAAGAATGCAAAAGGTTTTGAATAGCCTATAGCCTTTTTCATTAAATATTTACAAGTTGTGGAACTTAAGTATGATATAAATGAAAAATAGGCATATGCATTGGTAAAAGCAATAAAAGATTTCAGGCCTTATTTGATGGTAGCTACTATAATTGCATATGTACCTAGTGTTGTTTTCAAAGATATTTTCAAACAACAGGAAGTATCAGGAAGAAGATGTAGATGGATCAATAGGATCCAAGAATTCAACATTGAGATCCAGATTACTAAGCTGGTGAGAGGACAAGGATTGGCCAAGCTTATGGCCCAAAGTAATCTAGAAACAAATCAAATAAATTTCCTAGATGAGGAGAATAGATCACACTTATGTGATATGGGGGCAGGTGCATGGAAATGGGTAGAAATTTCGTGGACACCTTTCAAAAAAACTTTTGAAAAGCAAAAAAAAAAGTGAAAACCTGTCATTGTTATTTCGACTATTTTTTTCTTGTAGCCGTGGCCAAAACCCCCATACTTTCGCGATCGCGATCTAGGAGGAGAAATTCAACAAAAATTATCACCAAAAAATTCTATTTCTTCGCAAGGATGGTGCCACAAGGAGGAGGAGGTGTGATAGGTAAGGATTTTGTGGTTTTTGTTTTGAATTAGTTAGTTTTAGGTTGAATTTGATATATATTTGTTTGAATTTTTAGGAGATGCAAATCAACTTGCAAAGCCTCAAGATCCTCAATAGAAAAACCAACCAAATCCTCAAGATCAAAATCCAACAACAACCTCCTCCACCAATCACTCAAACCCCTCCTGGCACTCAACAAAATTTAATGAGTGAAATTGAGAACAAAATAAAACAAATTGAGGATTTGATTAGTAGGTTGAGTGATCCAAATGGTTCAACCAAAAAAAGAATGACCTTAGCAAATTCATTGAAAGATATGTTAAAAAATGTAGATTCAATTAGCAAACAAATAACTGGATGGCAAGATAGGAGGCAGGCAGCTAGGGATTATTATGCAAATAAACTATCATACAAAGATGTAAAGGATTTAAAAATTACAAAAGGTGATTTGTGCTCATTATTCACCGACCCACACAAAAATCAAAATATTACCCTCAATGTGAAGAGGTTTTCTATCCATTGGTGCCACCACCAACAAATTAGGGACCAGTTTTATGAGAGGTGGTACATGGTCTTCGATTACCCACCATGCAACAATTGTGAGGTCCCGCAATATTTCCTTAGGAATCTATATAGTGAGTTCATATTGAACAAAATCCCAAATTTTTTTGATGAGGGATTTCCAGGGGAGAGGTGGGAGGTCAGCTCAGGATAGACCCAGTGCACAGTTGGATCCTACGTGGCAAGGTAGACGAGATCTCACTAGGCCAACTCGTGAGCACCTTGCTATGCCTTCCATTGCAAAGGAAAGTGATAATATAGAGACATTGTAGGTGATCAAAACTTTGACCCAGAGTGTCATCCATCATACTAGCCCTATTCTACAACGCCATCCAGGGGAGTCTTTGAGTGGTGGCCTTCAAACACATGTTTGTCAATCTTGTGCGGCTACTTATTCATATGACCCCACCAAAACTCAGGAGACTGGTACACAGGATCCTTCTGCAACTATAGAGATGGAGAGGGTAGCTGACATTTTGCATGAGGCATATTGCATTGATAGTCAGGTAAAAGTTAGTGCATTTTCATTGGATTTAATTTATTAAATTTCAATTTTGAAATGCAAGATTAACTAAAAATGTTTTATGATTTTAATAAAATTGCAAGGTCATAGTGTTGAGATTGGATACACCAGCCCCCCACCAACTTATTTATATAGTACACCTATCACTGGGGTATGTAACTAGTAAATAATTATAAATTCATTACATGTTAATAGCATTGTTTTATGAATGTTAATTTAATATGCGATTTTGGATGTTGAATATACTAATATTGGAGGTTTTGATGGAACACTTCCCAGTGGTGGTGGATTTACTCAAACCTACATGGAGGTAATAGAATAAATATTTTAACTAATGAATCAAGTACTTAATAGATTTGTGTAATTTATATGCACATCTTTGATTACATTGAATAATTTGTTGTTTTATTTTCAAATGATGCAAGCTGAAACACCTACAAATGTAATGAGGGAAATGGATATGGGTGTGTCATCTGCTATACAATCCTTGATGGCTTTGATAGGAGAGGTATGAGGAAAATTATTAAATTTCAATTTACATTTGTTGTTATAGATGTTAGTTAGTAAAAATTCAAACCATTATTGATTCATGTAGTTTAATTTCTATTTGAATGGTTTATACAGGGATTGAGCATGCCTAATCATGGGCATGGGAATATTTCCCCCATGGAGAGAGATCATGAGATGGTGGTAAGTGATTATTTTGTCAAATATATCATTTTTATAATGTAATTTATATATATTCATGTCTTTACTTCTTATTGTAATAGTTAAAACTTCACCATGAACTAAACCCTAGGAGGAGCAGTAGGAGCACTCCTCGAGCACAAAAAAAATGAGTGACATACCTATTGTCATCCGATCAAAAAGGAAAGGGAAATAATTTATTTATAGGGCATGGAGAGTAATGACTTTTGATTCCATAACCCTTTGTTGTATACCTACATGGCAGTTTTGTACATATTTTTATTGGACATATTCGACATTGTATGCCTATATGGGATTATTGTAAGCCTATATGGCTAGTTTGTACATATGTTTCATACTTATACCGACATATATTGATGTATTCCTACATGGCTATTTGGTTAATACAAATACCTTTTATCGATGCATGTCCATATTTTCATTCTAAATTGATGGTTCAATAGATATGAGCTACGTGTATTCAAGTGTATACTTTAAAACTTATGTGTATACTTTGTGACTTACGTGCATTTGAATGTATACTTTTTGGCTTATGTGTTTTCATGCGTATACCTTGTATTCGTGCATATACTTTGTATTAATTTGTGTATACTATGTATTTCTGTGTATAATTTTTGAGGTTTACGTGTTTTTGAGTACTTGTGCTTCCCTTATTGACATGTACATGCTTGAATTATTCATGTGTATAATTATTAATTGGTTAGCCCTAGCATTGATCATTGTTGTCCTTCATGATTTGTCTTGAATATTAATTGATTGATGCTAAATAAATTTATCTAAATGAAAAAAACACGTTTACAATTGGCATTCCATGAAATGATTCATGAAAAGATTCCACTATGTTCTTGATGCGTCACTATCGAAAGATTTATATGTCAAATTTTTGCAATATTATTTCTTGTATACGAAATGGACTCAGGAGAAAGCAAGTTATAATTTATAATACAAATAAGAAATGGACTCAATGTTGTCCTAGACCCCTGAATAGGTCTATTTAATAAAGCAACATGCTCTCAATCACTCTTCGAATTGAAAAGAATCATTGGTGATGCAGAGTGCCTCAACCAAGTTGTGATTTGACACAACTTCTCTCAAATATGCCCACTAAGATTCCAACATTCACTTGACTCAATGATAAGAACTCTCCTATTCCTTTATGGTTTTGCACCAAACCACCACCAAAAGAAAGCCAACTCAGACCTCTTTCAATCCTTGTCATCCTTGGGAGCATACAGGAAAGCTAGAGGTCATAGCAAGTACGGGATCAGGAAGTTTGTATTAAAATTCTCAAAAATAGAGAACAATGTGAATAATTATTATTAGATCTTCTCCAAAAGCTCATCAACAACCTCCATTTGAGCCTCTCAAGGTTTACATAGTTTTTTACACCCTTATCTAACTGGTACACACCCTCAACTAACTAAATTTTTTTTTTCAAAAACAGTAACCATTGCATTTTAAATTTGTTGCCTTAAGTAACTTACAAATTTGCAACTTTAGACTCCTCCAACCTAATGAGTACATCTAATGACCTCTAAACCCACAAAAATGCCATACAAATAGCCTTATTACATAGAAAAAACTCCATTCTTTCACAATCATATTCAAATTCATAAGTGCAAGATTGAAATTTTCACATTTTTTATCACTAGACCCAAAAATCACCCTAAAACATACCTAATGGTCTTAATTGACCTTATTCAAGACAAAGCATGCTCAAAATACCCAAAACAACCTATTGAACAACCTATTGACCATTAGATAATCACTAAAACCACTGAACTAGACCTTCTTCATCAAATGGAGGAACAAGGTGCTCTGTACCAATGATCATATGCTTTTTGTATGGAATACTCAAACTTCTCAACCATCGTTTGTATGTTTCTCTTTTCCAGTGTTTTTCATGCCATCATAAGGGATCAAGCCGGTTGAACGCAAGTTGGATCAATTCCACATATTTGGGTGCAAAAGAGGACCATGCCTAGCGTAAACCTACCTATTGGGATGCTTTGGAGCAGTTAGTTTGGTCACATGAATTGCAAAACATAAGTTTCACCACTTTGCAACTTTGCACAACTTGAATTTGACACTTTTTCCATCAAGTGAAAATCCATCGTCATGGAAAAACCACTTTGAGATAGCCAAAACTAAGAGAGTTTTTTGTAGAGGGGACCAACACGATCCTTTAGGATTAGACAAGAAGCTTCTAAGCATCACGGTATCCGAGTAATAGCATACTAAATTTTGCAGCCATTTTGCACTTTGGACCCTTAAGGGATCGATCCGGTGGAACGTAACTCAGAGCAATTCTGTGTGTTTCGATATGAAAGAGGACCATGAATAGTGTAAAAATACCTATTCGGATGTGTTGGAACAATTCACTTTGTCACATGAGTTGCAGAGTGAAAGTTGCACCACTTTGCAACTTTTCACAACTTGAATTTGACACTTTTTCCATCAAGTGAAAATCCACAGCCACGAGAAAACCACTCCAAGATAGCCAAAACCGAGAGAGGTTTTTTTAGAAGGCCCTAACGCAATCATGTAAGATTAGACAAGAAGTTTCAAAGCATCACGGTATTTGAGTAATCGCGTGCTAAAGTTTGCAGCCATTTTGCACTTTGGACCCTTAAGGGATCGATTCGGTGAAACATAGTTCAGAGCGATTCCGCGTGTTTCGGTGCAAAAAAGGACCATTCCTAGTGTGAAAATACCTATTCAGACACGTTGGAATAGTCTTCTTGGTCACATGAGTTATAGAATGTAATTTGCACCACTTTGCAACTTTGCACAACTTGCATTTGACACTTTTTCCATCAAGTGAAAATCCGTCGCCACGGGAAAACCACTCCGAGATAGCCAAAACAGAGAGATATTTTGTAGAGGGGCCCAACGTAATCCTATAGGATCAGATGAGAAGTTTCTAAGAATCACGGTATTCGATTAATAACATGTTGAAGTTTGCAACCATTTTGCACTTTGGACCCTTAAGGGATTGATTCGGTGGAACGTAGCTCAGAGCTATTTTGCATGTTTCGGTGCAAAAAAATACCATGCCTAGCATAAAAATAGCTATTCGGACATGTTGGAGCAATTAGTTTGGTCACACGAGTTGCAAAGAAAAAGCTGCACCACTTTGCAACTTTGCACAGCTTGTATTTGACACTTTTTCCATCCAGTGAAAATCCGCCGCCACGGGAAAACCACTATGAGATAGCCAAAATTGAGAGAGTTTTTTGTAGAGGAGGCCCAATGCAACCCTGTAGGATCAGACAAGAAGTTTCTAAGCATCATGGTGTCCAAGTAATAGTATGCTAAATTTTGCAGCCATTTTGCACTTTGGACCCTTAAGGGATCGATCCGGTGGAACATAGCTCAGAGTGATTCCGTGTGTTTCGGTGTGAAAGAGGACCATGCATAGCATAAACATACCTATTCAAAAATGTTGGAATATTCCACTTGGCCACACGAGTTGCAGAGTGAAAGTTGTACCACTTTGCAACTTTTCATATCTTGAATTTGACACTTTTTCCATCAAGTGAAAATCTGCTGCCATGGGAAAACCATTCCAAGATACCCGAAACTGAGAGAGGTTTTTGTAGAGGGGGCCTGATGCCATATTATAGGATCAAATGATAAATTTATAGGGATCATGGTATCTAAGTAATAGCATGATGAAGTTTGCAGGCATTTTGCACTTTGCACCCTTAACGGATCAATCCGGTGGAACGTAGCTCAGAGCGATTCTGCGTGTTTCGGTGTGAAAGAGGACCATGTGTAGCATAAAAATACCTATTCAAACATGTTGGAATAGTCCACTTGGTCACACAAGTTGCAGAATGAAATTTGCACCACTTTGCAACTTTGCATTGCTTGCATTTGATGCTTTTTCCATCAAGTGAAAATCCATCACCACGGGAAAACCACTCTGAGATAGCCAAAACTGAGAGAGATTTTTGTAGAGGGGACCAACAAAATCTTTTGGGATTAGATGATAATTTTATAGGAATCACGATATCCGATTAATAGCATGTTGAATTTTGTAGCCATTTTGCACTTTGGACCCTTAAGGGATCAATCTGGTGGAACGTAGCTCGAAGTGATTCCGCATGTTTCGGTGTGAAACAAGACCATTCCTAGTGTAAACATACCTATTTAGACGTGTTGGAGCAGTTATTTTGGTCACACGAGTTTTAGAGCAAAGGTTGCACCACTTTGCACCTTTGCACGACTTGAATTTGACACTTTTTCCATCAAGTGAAAATTCGCCGCCACAGGAAAACCACTCTGAGATATCCAATACCGAGAGAGGTTTTTCTAGAGGGGGGCAACGCGATCCTGTTGGATTAGATGAGAAATTTCTAAGTGAAATGGAATAAGTTTTATGGGGTTTGTGTTTTCGCCCCTATAGATTTTGATGGAAAAGGGCATGAAAAATGAGGTTTCACCCTAGGGTTTGATAAAATATTTTGCATGTATAGGTTGGGTGATTGTCTTTTGAATTTGTGTAGGTTATTTTAAGAAGGTTTGAGGTGGTGGCATGTTTTGGTAAGGTGTGGAACCATTCCTTTCAATAAACCCTCCTTATACTAGCATAAAATAAGGGTTTTGGTTTGGCATGGTGGAGTGAGTTTGTCTTGAGACAAATTGCGGATATGAAGGTTTGGATACATGATAATTTCTGCCCCAACAAGTTAAGGGGGTTCTTAAATTTTTAAAGGTATGTTCCTTTCTTTCTTGAATTCCCTTGCACAAATAAACACACACACCTAAAACATCCTAATTCAACCTTACATGCTTTATATCACTTCTCTAACCCCCTAATGACCTCTTTGAGACTTTGAATACATTAGATATGACCTTTACATGACCTTTTTCACATTGTTTACATTTCAAAATTCAAATTTTGCAAATTTACCCATTGAAGGCATTTACAGAACAAGGTGCTACTGCACCAAACATGAACTCCAAAATTAAAATATTTGAGTAAATCTCATTATGTAAGTAAATATCATTACAATGCCTTAGGAACTACATTCTCACAAATATTTCACAATGTCACTCTTACATTTGAGATTCTCTTTAAATTTCTACATCATAGGTGCTCATTATGAGGTTAAGTTCAATTGAGTAACTTCAGATTCCCTCACTAAGCTTCACACGTTGTTTTATAATGGCTTGAAATCAAAATTGAGATTTGTCAAGATCATCAAAATAAGGATGTTGCATTGATTTTTTGGCTAAGATTCTCTTTGATGGCTCATAAATCAGCATTTTCTGGAACGAGAGATCAATCAGTTTTTAGTAGTTTACTTACAAATATGCAAAGTAAAAGAGAAAAAGAAAGAGCATCCAAAATGGAAATGAAATAAAAATAGATGGAAGGAACTTATAGATAGGCATGAAAGTCTCACAACTTAGTCACTCCTAGTCATACATCTTCACTGGGAATTCCAACATACCTATTGCACACAACACCTCTCATGAATAGAGTAAGTTGAAATTTCAGATGCTCTTATAATGTCTACATCATAGCTTCTCATGATAAGGTTAAATTCAAATGAGTAACTTGAAATTCCCTCACCAAGATTTTCACACACTTTTCTAATGGCTTAAAATCATGATTGAGATTTGTCAAGATCATCAAAATAAGGATGTTGCATTGCTTTTCAGGCTAACATTCTCTTGGATGACTCATATATCTGCATTTTTTGCAAGGGGACACCAATCACTATTTAGTATGTTACTTACAAATATACAAAGTAAAACAAGATGATAGCATTGACATCAAAAAAATTAATGTGCATACAAGTATAAATTAATAAGAACTAATGTGCATATACTTACATATTAATTTAATGAACCATCTGGGTCTACTCTACTCTTTATTGTGTCAAGTATTGCCTCATGGTTAGAGTCACGGACCTTCCACAAGCTCTTCTTCAAAGGTCTACCCCCATATTTGGTGAAAAAAACATTGGATGCCACGACAAATTTTGAGTAATGAAGAATCTTACGATGCGTGTCAAAGTCCTAAAATAGCCATTGTTTAACACTTGAATGTGGGTACCTTCTAAGCCATGTTCCAGTAACCACAAATGAGCCTATAGGGTATTCAATGTTTTCTCCATCTATAACTAGGGCCTCCAATTTCTTTTTGGCCTCAACACAATGACACAAGTAATAGTTTGTTCCCTCTTCATTGTCCTCATCTGCAATAACTGCATAAACATGCCCTACATTGATATGTGCAGAAAATATCTTAAAATTTGTCAACATTACAAATATAGTACAAAGTAAGATAATGATATGGAATTTCAACAACTAAGCAAGTAGATATATCACCTGGTTGAACTAGATCTGATACGTAGTCAAAGTCGACCGATGATTCCATCTATGTCAGTTCCAATGCCATCAGAGGGCGATACATGTGAAGTGGGCTAAGATAACTTGTCAACCATTTTTTAACCCACTCCCCTGACTCAGAATCCTTCCAGGCTTGCATTGTACATGAGGAACAAAATAATTCCATATTTCATGTATCAATACTCCATGAACCTACATTTGACCTAAGGAAAGAGTGTACCCCACTCGATCTTGTTAGTGTAAAACAATCCTCATATGGTGCAATGTTAGTATCATCCATCAACCAAAAAAATATACGAATTGAAGGCGTGTCTTCATTACCTAGACCCATCAAAGCATTACACCACTCGACTATTGATTTTTCATATGTCAACTTTGCACTATATTTATACTTTAACTCTTCTCATGCTAATGCTCTTTTCACGCATGCTCCTGCACCATCATGCTCCCCCTTTCAATGTCTAGCCTCAAAAAAGTTCCACATATGTTGAACACTTGTAATTACATACATCTTGCACAACCATTAGAACATGCATGAGTTCTTGAACTGTTTTGCACAATTATCAGACCATATTATATGTCGGTCATATTTTATGCCCCTGTAAGCCAAACCACTATAGAACATCTAGAGGCAACCTTGCACAAACTCTGGAGAATGTGTGTGATCATTACTAATGTAAAATTGGTACTCCATCAATACCTTCCTTTGGTCATCTATACTATTAGATGCATGAATGAATGCTATGTGCACAAATATCGAAACCTATGTGGAGTTGTAATACTGTGACTGCACCTCATGTTGTGGTTGTAGAGTGTAGTTATCTACAAATTCAACCACTGATACTATGCTTCCAACTGGAAAGGTGTCCTTGCATAGCTTGAATTGTTTGTCCAACCATCAGGCTCTATGGGTATGCATTGCATACTCAAATAGTATATTGTCACAAAACATGGACATAAACTAGTACACTAGAATCTTCTCAATAACCAAATCACACCTTTTTTTCTCGAGACCCATCTTTTGTAGCATATGCCATTGTTTTATACTTCCCGAACTCTACTGGTTTTTGTCCCACCTCATCTATGATTTCCATATGTTGATATGTTGGCATATGCTGGAAGCCACTGCAATGCTTTGCATGAACCATCCAAGCATGTTGTCCTGTAGAATATCTGGCCATCCTCTATTTCACATAATTTTTTTGATAAGAATTCTCTTGAAGATTTTGGTGGGGCTTTTATGCCACAATCCTGCAAAACATCATTAGTATGCAGATCTACACATATAGAATGATAAAAATCATAATGCTTAGAAAATTCAATATGTAGTCTGTAACAACCAGTAGTGCATGTGTGATTTATCTTGACATAAAAAGGTTTAAGCATTTCAAAAAATCTTTGCGAAATACTAATTTGAGGATAATCATTTTCAAATTTTCAAAAAAATTGGGTTTGTGTCATATCTAAAAACTGATTTGGATTTGGCTCACGATTCCAACTACTGATTCTCCTTCTTACCACATCCCTTTGATTCAAAGATGGCCTTGTGTTATTATTCCAATACTCTTCAATTAGTGTTCTCAAGGCTTCAACAACTTCTTTATCTTTTTGTGACAGTCTCCCCGAGAATTCCCATAATTCATTTGAATCATTTCCCTCAATTCTTTGTCACCTTTGAATGTCTCTTGATAAATTTTTTCTACTAATTCCCATGTGTTCACTCGTATTTTTAATGAGATGAGCTCTCTTTGTTTGAAAGCTTACCAAATTCAATGTAATGACACGTCGGGTGACATTACTATCCTTTGAGCATGAGGTCTTATGCACACTCTCATAAGCATCCATTAGATTCTTCACAATAGTGTCTTCACTTGATGCATTTGATGTTCTCAACCCAAGAGTCTTCATGATGTTCCTATACTTTACACCCTGCATCATTTCAACAAATAGTTGACATCTTGCAGTCTCATTTTTTCCTTTCAAATAATCCTTCCCAAATCTTATCAGCATATCTTCTACAAGTGCATGTTGAAATATTACCTTCCATGTGCTGCAAAATCTCATCATCAATATTAATCAAATACTTTGGATTTCTATGCAAAAATCTAGGTGGTGTTCTTCTAGGTACATAAATCTCAACATTAGGAATTTCATCAATATTTAATTGAGGTGGGATAGATTGTGTACCTTCGATCGAGGATGGAGAAGAAGACATACCTTGAGGTTCACATGGGGATGATGGCATACCTTCTTCGTGAAATCCGAGTGATGATCTACTCTCAACTTGAGATGTGTTGGATGGTGTCCAATAATATTCACTTGAGGTAGATGGCGTCCCTTTATCTTGGAGTAGATGGTGTTCGTCCATATTCACTTTTGCTAGATGGTGTCCCTCCATATTCGCTTGTGCTTAATGGTGTCCCTTCATATTCACTTTTAGTAGAGGGTTTGTCTCCAACTATGTTATCTGAATCTATATTACGATGATGCTTTTGCATTCGTGCCTTTTGTGCTGCCAATTCACATTTTTTTTTTATGGTTGAGGTTCCTCTTCAATTGGCTTGTTTTCGTCAATCATTTCCAATTTCTTCTTTTCACGATATGCTGCCACCCAAACTCTCTCCTTTTCTTTGAAGGTTTCATTCTCTTCGTCTTTTAGTTTCCTCTTTGTCTTTTTCTTCGGCATGGTGGATAATTTTATTTGTACCATGGTAATGAGACGAATATTAGTTCCTAAAAAATGTATCCATTCAAGTTAATTGAAAAATATATGTCATTCAAGGCTTCATTTAAATAATACTTACAATCATCCTATACAAAATTTAACCTAGCATAGAAAAATGTGACATGATTTTTTTCAATCCATAATTCCTTAAAGAAAAGTGGTAACATGGCATGCCATGATTGCAAGATAGGCTCAAAATGGAAGCATGGACATTTGCATAAAAATGAATTTTTTGGCAAAGTTGTGAAGAGATAAGTTAGTTAAGAAGTTAAAAAAATAGTTAGATATTTTGGGGGAGTTGATTTTGAAGGGAAATAAGATAAATATCAGGTAAGTTACATTCATAATGAGTGTAATGGCATTGTGAGTATTTGATAAGTTGGTGGTGCAGGAGCACCTTGACAATCTATGCTTCCATTTTGAAATTTGATTCAATTTTGGGTATCTCCATGTTGTAAGAGGGTCATTAAAGAAATTTTCCATGTATGGGAATAATTAGGAGGTTTAATGTTTAATTCCTATGTGTATTTTGTAAAGTTGTCACTATTTGCAAAAGTTGCACAAATACAAAATTCTGAAAAGTTACAAAAACTATGAAATAGGGAAGGTGAAAAGTCATATGGGCTTATTTTCACTTGGAGGCACTTGGAAGTTGATAAGAAATGTATGTAATGCATTTATAAGGCCTCATGTATGTTTGAAAATTTGTGGGTGATTGAATATATGATTTTGAATGAATAAACACACTATATTTCTATATTTTCTTTAGAATTTCATTTTTTCAGGCTCTTGTACGAATTTGTACGGGAAGTAATGCTTGGTTGGATGTTTTTAAGTGTTTTCACACTCAATCACCTCCCACATATAATTTTTTTCATGCATTCTTCTTAAAGTTTGAGTCAGATATTGCAATTTTTCTCTAAAACTGTCAAACCCTCTGTTAGGGTAAACAGTGAGCTTGAGAAATTGTGTTTCTCCCATTCTACTAAGTGAAAGTTATCTATTTTGGTGTACAAACTCCTTATGGAATGTAATTTCATATTTCAAAGGTTACCAATCATATGGTGAGGACTAAGGTGTGAAGAAAATAATTTTTCTTAACTGTAAAACTGTGTTCAAACTGGTAAAATAGGAAATTGTGAAGCTTAGAGCTTAGGGTTTATGGAAATGTGTTTTGAAATGAACTTATAATGGACTTATAATCTTGGGAAGATAAAATGAAAGGTATTTTATGTATTTTTTATGAGGTTTTTGTGTTGGGGGTAGCAAAACCAATAACCCTTGTTTGCACTAAGGCTTAGTTAGGCTTATTCTTAGACTGAAACAACTAGTTTACAAGCATTTTCTTTGAAGGACTTAATATCCATCTTGTCATATGTTTTTTATGAGGGAAATGGGTGTCCAAATTGAGTATCATAGTCCAAAGTGTGTGCATGGTTTTGGAGATACATGTGATAGTTTTCAGATGCTTGGCTACTAGTAATGTGGACAATCAACAAAGGAATTGAGTTTGTGTGTAAGGGTAGACTTCTGAAAGGTTTCATTTTTGTTGTACTAACTCAAACAAATATTTCTTAAGAAAATAATGGTTTGGTTGTGCCTTAATAATTATATCTTGTGTTTGTAAACAATGGTGCCATTATGGAATATTTAAAACAACTTGTGAATGACATAATCATTGGTTGATGTTTTGAGGAACCTAGTTGATAGTAATAAGTTATTTTCAAGATTTTCAAGGTGTTTTGAAGGTCCAACCTATAACCACCTGTTAACCACCAAAATATAACCAATTTTTAACTACCAACCTATAACCACCCTACTACCAACCTATAACCAACCTATAACCACTTTTTAACTACCAATACCTTCATTTGTCTTAAAAATTGCTAACATTGACAAATTTTGCTAAATAAAAAAACATTATGCAAATTTGTTTTCCAAGACACATAAGACCACTCAACCACCTTTATTTCATCCATAATACAAATTCTAGACTCTTGTCTTGCACTTCCATTTACAATTTGAATAATTTGCCTTCAAAGATTATATGGCAAAATTGACAATTTTTTGAAGCAAGAGTGCATACTTGCACATTTGATCACCAAACTCACAAAATCCCTAAATACATGAAATATTGGTCTATTTAGACCTTATTTTCAATAAAATATATGAAAAAGCATCTAAAAACTCTCAAAATCACCCAAAGACCTTAAGACATATTGTCACCAAAGTATATTTTGAAACATGGTTGTAGGTGCCCCTGTACCACAGGTTTCAAATACTGCAAGGGGAAGCATGCTCAAAGGATGAATTTTGGTGAGATATTTGGAATGTGTATTTGGTTAATTTCAATCAATAACATGCTGATTATAGTGTCTTGGATGTCTGGATAAATTTTGGTAGTTACCTTACATGATTTGTTGTTATCTTTCCATGTAAGTTACAACATTGAGTTCTTGAATTAGTGAATCATGAACGAATTGAATGGTTATGAGTTTATAATCAACTTTATGCTATGTTAAAATAAATTTTATGATGGTTAATCTATTTTTTGAGTTTGAAAAAGAGTTGAAACCATTTATAATGTTTTGTGGAAAGATGAAATCAAGTGAAATTGAAGGATTTTGATAAAAAGATGATTGAGTGTTGTTCGTTGATCTTCTTCAATTTAAGTTAGGATCAGAAGTACCCTTGATGATTTGTGGATCCTGGTAGATGCTCTACATCAAGTTTAAAATGGTAATTGGAAAGTGTATATAATTATTTAATTTAAAATGTGCATTGACAATGTAAGGTTATAATGAGAAACAAAAATGAAAGCAAGCCATAATAGAATGAAAGAAAATGTGTAAATACTTCACATACCTAAAAAAAAGACTTTCAAATGGAGGATTTCAACCCAATTATGTAGGCTTAGCTTCTTCTTTGTTCAAAATCCACAATAATTTGACTTGTTCAAAAGCTTGTTCCCCTCCAAACTTCAATTGTATATTAGTTTTCAATGGAATTCAAACCTCAATTGATATTATATGTCTTTAAACATGGAAAATCTTCTATTTAATGCAAAGCTGGTAGAAAGATCATGGAAAAGGTGATGGAATATGAAAAAAATGCTTGCACACTTCACAACATCATCAAAAAGCTACTTTTTGTTGGAGCAAGCGCATAACCAGGAGAATATGCAGACTATGGGCCTTGACATCATAGGTATATTGAGTTTTTTTACCATTTTTAGTGGAACAAAAAATGTGCTCACGTTATAACGTGCTCGTGTTATAACACAAGAACATTATTTCTACCTAAAACGGTAACATCTCTACTTCTTCAAAACGTGCACGCATTATATGAAATATGGTTTTCTTAATATATTTCTTTTCTCCCTCTTTGTCTATATCCTCTATCCTAATTATATATCTCTCCCTTACACCCTTATAGTAGAGGAGATAGAGGTGAGTGTGTGTGTGTGTGTGTGAGAGAGAGAGAGAGAGAGAGAGAAAGAGAGAGTGGTAGAGAAAGAGAGAGTGGGAGAGAAAGAGAGAGTGGGAGGGAGGGTGGGAGGGAGGGAGGAAGGGAGGGAGAGTGGGAGAGAAAGAGGGAGAGTGGGAGAGAAAGAGGGAGAGGAAGAGGGTTAGAAAGAGATAGTGGGAGAGATGAAGATAGATAGGGAGGGAGAGAGTGGGGGAGTGGGAGAGAAAGAGGGAGAGTGGGAGAGAAAGAGAGGGAGGGAGGGAGAGAGAGGGAGGGAGGGAGAGGGAGAGAGGGAGAGTGAGAGAGAAAGAGGGAGAGAGTGGGAGAGTGGGAGAAAGAGAGTGGTAGAGATGGGAGAGTGGGAGAAAGAGAGTGGGAGAGAAAGAGGGAGAGAGGGAGGGAGAGGGAGTTGGAGAGAAATAGGGAGAGAGGGAGGGAGAGAGGAGGAGAGTGGGAGAAAGAGAGAGTGACAGAGAAAGAGGGAGAGAGGGAGGGCGAGGGAGTGGGAGAGAAAGAGGGAGAGAGGGGGGTAGAGAGGGGGAGAGGGGGAGAAATAGAGAGTGGGAGAGAAAGATGGAGAGAGGTAGGGAGAGGGAGAGGGAGAGGGGGAGAAAGAGATAGTGGGAGAGATGGATATATAGAGGGAGGGAGAGACATACTGAGAGAGAAATAGAGGGTAGAGGGTTAAGAGTTAATGGTTTAAATGGTTAAGAGATAGAGGGTAGATGGAGATAGTTGGAGAGATGGATACCCCTATACCCTCTTAATCCCTCAATCCTCAACCCTTAAACCCGAATCCATCAACCCCTATACCCTCTTAATCCCTCAACCCTCAACCCTCAACCCTTAAACCCTAATCCCTCAACCTCTATATCCTCTTAATCCCTCAACCCTCAACCCTCAACCCTTAAACCCTAGTAAATCAAACCTTATACCCTCTTAATCCCTCAACCCTCAACCTTAAAACTTTAAATCCTAATCCCTCAACCCCTATACCCTCTTAATTCCTCAACCCTCAACCCTTATCCCTCAACCCTCAACCCTTCAACCCTAATCCCTCAACCCCTATACCCTCTTAATCCCTCAACACTCAACCCTTAAAACCCTAATCCCTCAACCCCTATACCCTCTTAATCCCTCAAACCTCAAACCTCAACCCTAAAACCCTAATACCTCAACCCCTATACCCTCTACTCTATAACCTCTTAATCCCTAAACCCTAAACCCTAAACCCTTAAACCCTAACCCGTAAACCCTCTACCCTCTACTGTCAATCCTCTACCCTCTACCCTCAACCCTAATCCCCCAACCCTTAAACCCAGTGAGTAAACTCTCTACCCTAATTCCTCAACCCTCTTGACCCTTAAACCCTCAACCCTCAAACCCTTAAACACTCAACCCTAAACCCTTGACCCTCAACCCTCAACCCTTAAACCCTAAAATATTAAACCCTCTACCCTGTACCCTCTACCCAATACTCTCTACCCTAAACCCTAATCCATCAACCCTTACACCATTAAATCCAAGAAAAATCTCTACCCTAATCCCTAAACCCTCAACCCTTAATCTCTCAACCCCTATAACCTCTACCCTATATATTGGACCCTCAACCCTAATCCCTCGACCCTATACCCTATACGCTCAACCCTCAACCTCAAACCCTAAACATTCAACCCACAAACCTTAAACCCTCTACCCTATGCATTAAACCCTCAACCCTCAATTATCAACCCTCAACCCTTAATCCCTCAACCCTCAATCCTTGAACCAGAAACCCTCTACCCCTTACATTGGACCCTTAACCTAATCCTTCAACCATATACCCTCAAACCTATACCCTAAACCCTCTACCCTCAACCAAGTAAACCCTAAACCCTTAACCCTAAACCCTTCAACCCTAAACCATTAAACCTTCTACTCTATACCCTCAACCAAATACCCTCTACCATCGACCCTATAGGTACTCCACCCTAATCCCTCAACCCTATACCCTCAACCCCTATCAATTTATCTCTATCTATACATATCACCTCTCGCTCCCTCCCTTCCCCCCTCTCTAATTGTCTCTATCTATCATCTCCCTCTTTCTACATACCTCTCGTTCAATCAATCCCTACCACCCTCTCTCGCTCCCTCTATCCATCTCTCTCTATGTCCCTCCCACTCTATCCCACTCTCTCCCACTCCCTCTCTCTACATATCTTTCATGTCTCTCCCTCTCACCCCCCTCTCTCTCAGGTCTCTCCCTTTGGCAACCTACCTAGGTAACTCTCTCTCTATCTCTCTCCCCTCTCTCTCTCTATCCCTTCCACCCTACCTAGATAAGTCCCTCTCACTCCACCCCCATCTTTCTCTACCTCTATTAGGTCACTCCCTCCCACACCCTCTCCCTCTCTCAGGTCTCTCAATCACACTCCATCTCTCTCTCACTCCCTCTCTTTCACACTCCCTCTCACTACCTATATCTCAAGTCTCTCCCTCTCACCCCCTCACACTCTCAAGTTTCTCCCTTTGGCACCCTACCTACATAACTCTCTTTTTCTCTTTGTCTCTCTCTCTCTCTCCCCCCCCCCTCTCTCTCTCTCCCTCCCTCTATCCCTCCCACCCTACCTAGCTAAGTCCCTCTCACTCCAACCCCTTATCTCCCACTCCCTCTCTCTTAAAATCTCACTTCCACCCCCTCTCCATCTCTCTAGACTCTCTCTCTCTAAATTCTCCCTCCCTCTAAAGACATACATAAGTAAATATGTACATATAATCCTACATCCATAAAAGCATACATACATACATACATGTGTAGATACAATCTTACATACATACATACAATATATATGCATTGATACATACAGGAATACGTACATACATACAAGCATGCATACATAACTTACAAACATATAAATATATCAGCATACATTCAATATATTGGAATATAACAAAAAGGAGGACATAATGCGAGCGTGTTATAACGCGCTCGCATTATGTCTTAGTTGACATGTTTCCCGCAAAAGCAAAAACAATGTCAAAACTGAAATATAATGTAAGCATGTTATAACGTGAGGGCGTTATAGCGTGCTCACGTTATATCTTGCCTTGGGAATTCTAGAGCCTTAGGCTTTGTATTTTCCTTGGAATACCAACCCAAAGGCCTGAAAGGCATTCTCAATGACCAGAGATGTGTTTTTAAAAAATCTACCATATTTCACATAATCGACTTCATGCTCACCGTCAGGATTGCATGTGGTTCAATATTGAAAAAATCGAACATATGGGTAATGTTGAGTTCTCTCTTAGCTATCCAATGATGTAATTTTTTTCACTTTCTAAAAATTTTAAGCCTTTCATCCATAATTTATTTTATTTGTATGTCTTTTTTTTGCCAAAAAGTAGTGTTTGGTATTTTTTTCGTTATAAATTAACCGTTCATCGAATTTTCAAATAAATTAAATTTTTAGAAACTAGACTCCATTCTACAAATTTAAAAAAAAAGTAAAAAAAAATTCAATTAGTTTCCAAAATTTGTAGGGGTAGTATGGCCAAAATTATGTTTTTCAGGAATTGGCCAATTCGAAAATTAGTAAGAAATCAAATATTCATTTAAAAAATTATCAAAAAAATTGTGCATCAACTACAAACTATTAGCTAACTTCTGACCATTGCGATTTTAAAAATAATAAAAAAAAATTCACCGTACGAGGGTCATACAAGAGTTGCTATGTTATGTTTTCTGACAAAAACAAAACCAATTTGTGTGCGTCTCTCTTTTGAACCCCTTAATCTCAACAATTTAAAAAAAAAATAGTATTTTAGAAATTAGACTCAAAGCACTTCGATGCTTGTTTTTGTTCCATCTCAAAATTTTGAGTGTAACTATCCTCAACTTCACGTCCAAGGTCAGTATTTCCTGATTTCATAAAAAAGTTGTCCACTTAAGTCCCCTTTATGGAAACCATCTTGGTGCACTTACCCATGGAGCATTCTGAATGGTATAAAGGTGTGATCTATTATTTGCAAAAGATGAAATATCCTGATAACTTGAGTGAAAATGAAAAAAGAACATTGAAATTACATGCTATCAAATATGTTATCATAGTTGGAAACCTCTGGTGGAGAAATGGAGAAGGTGTCATGCTGAAGTGTGTTGACCAAGATCAAGCACAAGAAATTCTAAGTGAGATGCATAGTGGATTTTGTGGAGGGAATTATATGGAAAAAACAACTGCACATAAGGTAATGAGGGCTGGATTTTGGTGGCCTACTATTTTTAAGGATGCACACCAACTAGTGAAGACATGTGATGCTTGTCAACATTTCTATGGTAACTTGCCTCTAAAACCAGTTGCAGTGCAATCTCCATTTCAGCAATGGGGTATTGATTTTGTAGGAGAGATAGCATGTAAATCTAGTGGAGGCCACTGATTATTTTACCAAGTGGGTGGAGGAAATTCCAACAAAGAGAGCAACTAGTAAAGTGGTAATTGACTTCCTGATGAGTAACATATTGACTAGGTTTGGATGTCCAGGATGAATTGTGTCAGACAATGTGATGTGTTTCAGATCTGAGGAATAGATCATTTTTTGTGAAATGCACGGGATCCATATTTCTTACTCATCACCATATCACCCATAGGGAAATGGACAAGAAGAATCAAGAAATAGAAGCTTGATGAAAATCATTAAGAGAATCCTGGAAAAAAATAAGAAGGCTTGGGATTTAAAGTTGAGATTAGCAGTCTGGGCAGATAGGGTGACTATGAAGAAATAAATTGGTTGTGCCCCATTTTACTTGGTCTATGGGATAAGTGCAAGGTTGCCCCAAAATAATTTGATGGAGATGTATAAATTTTTCCAGATGTATGACAATGAAATTGATGACGAAATGTAACTGAGAGTGGAAGCTCTCATAGAATTGGATGAAACCATGAGGGAATCTCAAATAAAAAATGAAAAATTGTAGTTGCTAGTAAATAATTTGTATGACAAAAGGGCAACTGCAAGGAGCTTCCAAGATGGAGATTTGGTCTTAATGCGGAATTCCATATTAGAAGATAAAGGGAAACACGAAAAAATTTGATGCAATCTGATTGGATCCATTTTTGATAAATAGTAAGTGGGGTGAAGATTCATCCTTACACTTGAACGTCCAGTTCATGGATAGTTCTTTAAGTTGTACTTCACTTGAAGTATGTTTTTCCATGAACAATAGTCCTTTCCTGTTGGGGTTGTTTTGTCTGGAAAATCCCTTTTGGTCGTCTCTGCAATTTGTCTGCCCAACCTGAGATTCTGAAATCTCACTTCACTCAAGTGGAATGAATGTCCCCAACTGGAGCCACTAATGGAACTTCAAATTTTTCTCTTTGTGTTCTATTTTTTATCTCGCCTTATGTTTTTGGTCATCTATGGTGTTTGGGAAAAGCCTAAGGTTAGGGTTTTACCTTAGTTTTCATGTAAAACCCTAGTGTTTTATCTTACACTTTGGGTGGGATCTATTTGGTCATTACTTTTTGAGGATGGTTTTTAAAAAAACTTATGCCCCATCACTTCGTCTAGGCTGGGCCCTTTTTATCCATTATTTTATTTCCTTCACCTGACTTTATTATTTCCTAAGTCTAGGATGGTCTCGTGCTCCATTGTTTAAAAACAACTTATGTCATTGTTTGTCATCGGCCTAGTGATGTCCCCTCGTGCTTTTAATAAATGTTTTATATTTTGCATGGGGAAAAATTTGTGTGACCATAGATCAATTACCATTTGATCTCATTCATTCCCACCCATCCCGTGATGACCCCACCACATTGTTTTGGTTGATCGTGATATCAAGGGTGAGTGCCATGTGTCTCATTGGGTGAAGCTGAAGAGATGATAAAAATACTTTAATACATTTATCTAGTTTTAATACATTATGTAGTGGGTTACTAAAGTAGTTGTGTGATGCACATGCTTCAAATCAATGGAGATGTTATAATCTCGCCAGGAAAAGTGCTCAATGGTTAATGACAAAGCTAACAACTGTGTTGAATGAGCTGGATTGTTGATGGTTGAGATCAACGGTTGCTCGCCATTGCGTGATCAGGAGTTGCATGCTCTTTACTGATTAAAAAATTACAAGCGAGTGCCACGTGGATTTCCTTGGCAACACAGAGTATGTTGGGCCATTTTCACCATGGTGGAGATCATGTCAATTTTTTTTAAAGGTAGTTGTTCGATGATACAACCAAAGTGAAGGATCGACGACTAGTATTTTAATTTGCATAAAATGCGATTGGAGTTGTTGGCACAACACGTGAGTGAGCTTTAATGGCGGATGAGACATCTATTGGCATGATTTGATTGAAATAAAGTGACCATTTTCCTACCCTATTGTGTCACAAAGCATTCAAACATCTTTGTGGGGCAGTCTCAAGGCCGAGGATGAATTTACGAGTTGTTACAGTAAAGATTAGGGTTCTTGCAAACACAAAACCATAAGTTGATTTATGTTTCTCTTGGTTAAGTTGTATTTTGAATTTGGGGGGAATTTGTTGTGTGTTTTTCGAAGGTCTTGTTGATAATTATTTTGGGGCTATAGGTTAATTGAATTGTGGGAAATTGCAAGGTTATGTTTTGTAATTTTGTATTTTTGTTTAGCCCTAGTTTGTTTGAAGTTTGAAGTAGCAAGGAAATCCTAGTTTATCTAGGATGGCACCGTCAAAGCAACATTATGGCCAGATTGATTATTTAAATAGAAACCTATATGATGATTTCTTGGATCAATTGCCCTTGTCAATGAATGATAGGAAGAAGGGGTTGGTCTTGATGTGAGAAAAAACCCTAGGGGAGGGATTAGTATATAATTGTTCCAACATAGCTGATGCTAGGGTTCCTCTTACAGGTTTAGAGATGTTTAGATTGTGGTTTGGACAAAATAATTTTCCCCACCCCTTTTCAAATGGTTGGATGTATGATATGGGGAAGCTAGTGGGACCGAATCTGTTCCCTGATGTGGACTTTCTTAGGGTAGTGGCTGCATGATATGACCCTGTTACACGGGTGATTAGAGATAATGATGGAAGGGTTATGTTGAGCATTAAGAAAGAAGAGTTTCAACAGGTTTTTGATCTGAGTGAGCCCAGTATGTTATTGTTTCTTATTGATATTGAGGAGATGACATTGGAGTATGGGAGGTTGAAATCACTTTTTAGAATTAAGATGCTCCCACCTCATTTGTCTAGGGTGGGAGGTTCAAAATTCTATATTAGCCCTAGTGACCAAGAAACTTTCAGATTCAAATGGTTTGCAAATAATTTCTTGGCCACCTTTTACTCATTGTGCCAGATTTTGTGTTTTAACCCCAACATGGTGATGCCTATTGCTTACATGTTCATGGGGATGCAAATACAACACCCCAATTTCTCGGTGGTATATGATTTTGCTTCTTTTTTGGCTGAAAAGATACATGAAGGGCTATTGAAATTGCAACAAAATGATGCAGGTGCTCCCTTCTTCTAGTATTCCATGTTGATGTATATTTTCTTGTATAAGAATGCTGAATTCTTCTCTGAGAAGATGGAGTTAAGGTAGTTGGTTAATGGAGAAAGATTGGCAGTGTAGGTGTGGATTGCAAATTTATCATATAATAGGGAGAGTGCCAGTTATGTGTAGTATGAAAACTATTTTTCTTCCACATTTTGGGTTTTAACCCCAACACGGTGATGCCTATTGATTACATGTTCATGGGGGTGCAAATACAACACTCCAATTTCTCGGTGGTATATGATTTTGCTTATTTTTTGGCTGAAAAGATACATGAAGGGCTATTGAAATTGTAACAAAATGATGTAGGCGCTCCCTTATTTTGGTATTCCATGTTGATGTATATGTTCTTGTATAAGAATACTGAATTCTTCTTTGAGAATATGGAGTTAAGGTAGTTGGTTAATGGATAAAGATTGCCAGTGTAGGTGTGGACTGCAAATTTATCATATAATAGGAAGAGTGCTAGTTATGTGTAGTTTAACAACTATTTTTCTTCCAAATTGAGGGCCAGGCTGATGGTGAATGTGCCTAGAATTCTTGAGGAGTTGCATGATTTCATCAAACCAAAGGGGATGAAGCTAGAGTTGAAGGTTTGCCAAAACTGGGGTGATATTATTCCATACCCAATCAACACAGTCTTGAGGGAGTATGGTTTTCAAGCGACCCGTCATATATTTCCATACAATGTGCCACCAAGAGTGGGATTTGCAGAAGTTATGTGGAAAATTGGTTGTACCATGAGGACAACCTTACAGGAAAAGGTAAAGGAAAATTTTCCCCAGATTATACTATGGTGTCAGATTTTGTCTTTTCGAAAGGAGGTTGGGTACATTTTGGATTTTTTTTTGAAGAATATCATTTGAGGTGTTGTCCAAAGTAGAAACATGATCCTGAGGGCTTCTTCACCCTTTTCAGACAAAGGATAAAAGGTGGTAAATTTGTGCATGGGTTCAACTTCCCTGATGACCTGATTAGAAATGAATTTGACCTAAGTAAGCAGGAATTGAACAAGGAGAAATGGATAGCTTATGACAAGCTATTGGCCATTGTGCACAAAATGGATCCAAAGTATGATTCATTGATGGAGTTCAGTCCATATCATAAGAAATTTGACTTTTTGATGGACAATTTCAAAGAAATCAGGGGCATCTTGATGGCCAAAAATATAAACCTGGAGTTGGACCTAGGAATACAAGGGCAAGATGTCAGGCCACTTGAAGAGAGGCAATTTTACCAACCTTTAGAGAATTGGCCTATTTACAGAAGGAAAATAAATGATAGCAGTGATGAGGAAGAAGAAGATAGAAAAGGAAAACAAGTAATGAAATTTCCTGCACAACCAGGTCCAAAGCTCAAAACACCTTGGGAAATTAAGATTAATTATTTGGAATCATCACCCGAGAGTAGTCCCTCAACACTGCCATCAGAGCCAAGCCTTGAGAGGCAAAATATTGTGCAATCACAAGAGGATTTGGTGGGTGAAATTGTTGTCACTGACCAGGACATGTAGATGGGTATGCTTTCTTCTCCCAGGCCAACTAAATTGGTTCTCTCCAATCTGGATATGAAAAGAAAATGTGGGAAAGATGCAAGAATGGAAGCATGTAAGGATTTTCTAGATGATAATGCATTTGTAAAAACTCCTGTCTTATTTTAATTAGTATGGAGAATGAAATTGGAAGAGTATCAAGAAAAGTGTAAGAAGAGAAGAGAATTGAGGCCTGATAGGTAATACTAGGAGAATGATGATGAAGTAAAGGCATAATTAATGAATGAGTTAAAGGGAATCACTCCTGAGGAGGGGAGAAAATTGGTAAATCAAGCTAGTGTCTTGATTTTTCTTGAGTGGGAAATTGCAGATACAGTAGCTTTTAATGCTATTTTGAAGTCCAAGCATCCCCTGCAAGATTCTGAAGAAGAGATTAAGGAAGCATTGCAAGATTCTTCCTTTAGTGAAGAATACGAGACCTTGGAAATTTGGGCTTTGGACCCTCAAGGTAGAAATCCCAATGTTACTGATATTAACCCAAACCTAAGAGGGGGGTTAATAATAAAGAGAGCTTCAGAGACCTCAACCACATAGGCCACTAATTTGACTTTGAATGTGGCCAAATTTTCCCAGAAGACTGCTGAAAGAGAGGAGGCTGAAAAAAGAAGCCTAATGGAGAAATACAATTTCATAATTGGAGAATATAGCAAGGTGCAACAAATGAATGTTGAGCTATAGATTGACGTCGACAGGTTGAAGTACATGAAGATTGTGGAGACATCAAGTGCTCTAGGGATCAAAAAATTGCCTTCCACATTAGGCTCAGTGCCTCCTACTTCTCCTATTGTTTCTACACCAAGGTCTCCTAGCCAAACTCCTTCCCTCGGCCCTACTTTAGAACCAATTGATGAAGAAATAGAATGCTTTGTTGATCCTACAAAGAAGTAGCTAATGCACAAAATTGTAGAGTTATAGAAATCCTTGAAGGTAAGTGAGGAGGGAGTACTTTTAAAGAAAATGGAGATTGTTAATGTTTTATTGAGGTATTTAAATGAGAAGGTTGATGACAGATTGTCATATGTGTATTCTTCATATTCTTTATTATTAGATGCAATAAAGAAAATTTATAGGGATTAAGAGGTAGTAATACCACTAATTGAAAAATGGATCCCTAGGGCCAATGACTTATGCATAATGTATAAGGCCTCAAGGTTTGATATAAATAATAGGCCCCAATCATTAAGGCCTACTCAAGTGTTAGTTAAGTCATTGCAAGGTTTCCAAGCCTTGCCAGATGATTTGAGTAGGAAGATCAAATAATTGGTAAATAACTTTGATGATTGGAGTGACACAATGTTATCTGACATAATTGATGAGTAGGGAAATTTCAAGTCACTCCAACAGTGGTAGGATTGGGAAAATGAGGTCATCAATGCTCAAATTAGATTAATTGGTGATGACTCAGATTATCATTTATTAGTGAGCTGTATGGACAAAATTATCAGCAGCAGCTAATTTTTGGAATCTTTTGAAAGAGAAGAAATTTAGGTGGTAGTTAAGTACATGCCTTACAATGTCAAGGTGAATGAGGTAATCAATTTTAATTGGCCAACTGATGAAGAGTACCAGTAGTGGGTAAATGTATATTTAACTAAGAGTGAAATAGAGTAGGTTGCTAACGGTTGACAAATCAACTGTTGCAGTTACAACATATTCCAGTTTTGTTTTTGGTCACAGTCTAGGCACATAATTCTTGAAGTTTTGTTATTGCATCAACCTTTCTTAGCGAGCAAAATGAACAAGAAGATTCTCCAAGGATATTGTTGTTGTAACAAATTTTGAAATATCATAAGGCGGTCTAGGTGGCTGGTGATGTGTGTACTCTCTAGCCTGATGCTTGGTTGCTCCTTCATCTTTATAAGAATTATTTTAGGGCTAGAATTACATGTTTGCAAGTTCGATGTTTTTGGTCGAGTCTAGGTGAAGTTCTAGAGAAAATTGTAAAGTCTGGTAGTTTTTTAGAGAGAATGCAATTTAGGTTTTGAGTCATTCTGTTGCAGGTTTTGAACTCATGGAGATTTAATGTTTTATGAAAGTACTGACATTTGAATTGAAATGATTAATTTGAGCTCATGTCTCTCCATTGTACAAGCATATCTGAATTTTGAATAAAAATGATCAAGGGTTGTTTTGTTCATCTCACTGTTGTGGTGTGTATAATTCTTGTTTTTTCTTCAATTCAAAGAATTAATTAAAATGCTTAAATGCGATTGTAGGTTGATATGTTTTGTATAAGGATTTGATAAGTAGTATTGGGTAAAAATACAGATTGATGAGATTGTAAGGAAATGTTATCGAGGATCTTATATGTTATGTGTTAAATCTATCATGAACCCTTAGATGCTTATGAATTTGACTCCTCCAATGGATATATGACACTGATCTAAGGTGTAATTATTTGTGAGGTTCAATATTTGTTTGTCTTTACCTAGAGCTTGCTACAAATTGAAAATAATGACTATCTTTTACTGTGAAATGTTGTTGTAGTTATCTCATGCTCTAAATAGTTGATATTATTGATGAACAACCAATTCTATTCAGTATTATCCTATTCTATTGAGCTATTAAATTATATTATCTTTTGTTGTTAATGTTGTTTATGATAATGGTTTAGAGGTTGTAAACGCATTAAGGGATCACCCTCTCGGGTCTTGCAGAGCCCAAAGTGTAGGAGGTCTTTAAAATCCTTGTCAGTTGGTCCAGGTCCTTCGAGCTGACCTTGATTGGGATTCCCAATTCCATAGGTAGATTAGAAGATCAACCTGGTTACAGTAAAAACAACCAACAAAATGACAACTCTACTAGCGAAGCTAATTTCAATATTTCTTGTTAGTGTGTCGGTTGTCCATTTTGCATAGAGTTTTCATAACATTTTATGTGATTTGAAGGTTGAGCCTGTGGTTTTGTGTTATGTTTGTCCATATCTTTTTTTGTTCAAAGTGTTTTGAGTTATTTAGTGAAGTACTTTTGTACGTTGTTAGTACGAGGTTCCAAAGGTATTTTGAATTTCACCAAGTGTCTTTGGATATTTGGTATTCCCAAGATAATTGGGTGGCGACTCTAAAGTCTTTGCACTAGTGTCCATCTTATTTTTAAGATTTAATATAATTTGAAAGATCTTTTGTACAAGTATGCAAAATGAAGAACACTAGGTCATTCATGAAGAATCATCCAAAACAAAAATTGGAGGGTGAACTTCCTAAAACTAAGAAGAAGGATCGGATAAAGAAGAGACCAAAATCTAGCAATGTTGCTCCCACATCACAGAATCATGTACACCAAGGTAAAGTTAAGCCTTTACATCCTATCCCTGAAACTCTTGAAGAAGTGTCTACTCCAAGGTACAAGTAAGCCTTTACATCCTATCCCTGAAACTCTTGAAGAAGTGTCTAGAAATTCATAATCAAATAGTTGTGGATTTTTGATGCACTATTTAAAACACCAGTTCAAGAGGATGTAACATGTCATAATAAAGGACCTGTTAGTATCCAATATTTTGAAAATAGAAGAGGTAGGAGTAGAAGTTGAAGCCATCACAGAGAAAGCACCAATGATGTGCCTCCTCCTCCTGTTGAAGATGATGGAACTCCTTTATTGTCTGAACATGTACTTGAAGAGGTCAATCCAATAGATCTAAGTGATACATCAAGTTCTGATATGACTTTGCCTGACCCTGATTATTTTTTTGGAGACATTGACTCCTTAAGGTGGGAGATCCAAAAGCAAGTTGAGCGCAGGATGAAAAATGAAAAGGAGAGGGAAACAAAATTGATGCATGTTGTTATTGAAAGGGATGGGTTGATTAGACAGTTGGCAACAATGAAGCTTCTGAACCAAGAAAAACTTGAGCTAGATGTTAAGGGCCTTGTTGTACGTGATTTTTTTGATAAGGAGATGAATCTTATCTAAGGTAGGTTCTATAGGTCAATTTGGTGCCCAATTAAAACCTGTAGACCAAAAAACTCTTGAACCCTATTAAGTCTCAACCGAGTAATCCAAAACCTAAAACTATCTTAGACAAGGGAAAACAAAAGGTTGAGGGGATTAAAATAAGTGAAAAGGTGACTTCCCACCCTCCTAAATGATATCGCCAACACATGTATCATTACAAGTTGAAACTTCCTTAGAAAAGGTTATAAGGGAGGGTGAGGATCTTGCAGAAGAGTTGGAAAGGACAAAGATTGAGGCTGCAAATGCAGAAATGAAGAGGAAAATAAGTTTCCTAAATATGTCAAACATGGATGAGGCTACACAAGCTAAAACCTCATCAAGTCACTTATATGCCTTGAAACATGGTCCTAAAACCAATCTAGATCCCATCACAAAAAATTATGGCCCAAAGGTTCATGCAACTAAATTTGTAAATCTAAATCAGGATGGTCCTAGGGTACAAAATTTAGGATCTGGTGTTGATTCTCATAAGATTGAAGAATTATTCCAACGAAGACCTATACAGTTGGAAAGGTATAGGTAGTTATTCTTTGATGGTATTCCAAGTTATCCAAACCCCATCCTTGATGATCTAAGAGAAAAGATGAGTAATTTTTCTAGCAAAAATGCTATGACAACAGAGGAACACTTAAACACTTTTATGTATATGCTAAATGATTATGGGGTAGAGCATGAAGATGTTGTAATGAATTTTTTTTATAATCTCTGGTGGAGGATGCAAGGGATTGGTACATAGGTTTACTTAATGTTAGTATTGGTTCATGGGATTAATTTGAAAAGTGTTTCAAGGAACAATACGGTGATAAAACCAATGCTAGTTTCATGTTGAATGAGTTTAATAACATCAAGAAGTCATTAAATGAGCTTATGAGAGAGTTCAATCTAAGATTCCAAAAAGAAATGTATAAAAATGTTTGAGGTTTTGTGGCTTGATGAAAATTTATTTCTAACTACATATTTCAATGATTTTGATGCTAAAATGGCATATCTCCTCAAAGATAAAGACCCTCAGACTATGAGGGATGCATTCAGGGTGGCTATAAATATTGAGAGTAATAGAAGAGCTTCTGGGAAATATGGTAGGAGAGAAGAACCCACACTTTTAAAAAATCCTAAGGATAAGATTGAGAAGGTTTCTGCTACAAAGCCTAAGGATGATGAAAAATGGGATAAGGTCTTGAACATCTTGAAAGAAATAAAGTATATTGTTGCCAAGTAAGAAAAGGGTATAGGAAATGAAAAGTAATGGCATAATAATAATGAAAGACCACCAAGATTGCAAAATTATCCTTATAACACAAATTAGAAAGATGGGAAACCAATCTTGCTTGGCCAAAAGCCTAAAAATGATCAGCATACACCAGACCCCTTGCATAAGCATTCAATAAATCTAGTATAGGATAGACCATGGTGTGAGGTGTGTGAAAATCCACATGATAAAATATACTATGGTGTTTCTCAGTTGCTTTTTGTTGAGTGACCAGAATAGGACACTCATGAGAAGAATCCTGAAAGTGAGTAGGGTGATATAGATGTTTGTATGGATAGATCATACATTGATGAGGAAGAGTGTTCCTCTGATGATGAATCACAAGGACTTGATGTGGATAATCAGAGACAGAGAAGTGAGATGTACCATCAACAAGTCTTCTCTTATGAAGAAGATGATTTTGACCATAATGCTTACAATATGGAGCAGGCTGGTGATTCAGTGTCCTTAAGGAGAACATCAGAAGAAGAGATTGCAAGGTGGACTGAGGAAATGACTGCTCAAATGAGAAGTTCACTTTAGATGAGAAACAAAACTGTGGGTGGTGAACATGGTAAACCTATTGGCTTGTTTATTAAAGAACAAAAGGAAAAAGATAAGGGTGTTAAGGTTGATATCAAAAAGGATATTGTTAAAATTAAAGAGGTTAAAAATGATAAGATTTGGGAAAAATAGAATGAAACCCCAAAGCCTCAAGAAGATGTAGCTTCATCACTGGTAAAGACTAAAGTGATTACAAATTTTTTTGAACCTGCTTCAGAGGATAGGAAGCAAAATAAATTTGAGGGGAGCAAGCAACAAGAGAAGAAAGAAAATGATGAAGGTATGGTATTTGATTTGCCTAAATATAAACCCATAGATATGTTTCAAGTGCTTTCTCAGGTTAAAGTTACCGTACCTTTGCTATAAATGATGAGAATAAATGAGCAAAAGGAAAAGACAATAGCCTTGATCACAAGTGTTTCTGGTAATAAGATTAAACAAGGTAGTTGTAAAGAAGAAAAGGATGAAGGAGAATAAAAAGAGAAAGGAGTGGTGGGAATTGTGTCACAAATTCCCCCTGTATATTTAGGGAATTCTATTAATATGTGCCTTAAAAATATAAACCCCTTTTTCTTAAGTGTTGATATAAGTGGGAAGACTTTAAGGAACTGTATGATAGATTTAGGGGCATCAAATAATGTTATGCCAGTCAAAATAATTGAGGCAATGGGCTTGACAGTGGATACTACTCAAGGTAAATGCTATGCTTTGGATTCAAGAGAAGTGCCAGTTGTTGGAACAATCAACGAATTTCCTTATAAACTGACTGAGTATCTTGAAAATGATTTATCCATGACTTTATTAGTTGTAGACATCCCACCTCATTTTGGGATTCTCTTGTCAAGAAAGTGGAGTGCATCAATGGGGGGTAACGTGTAGTGTGATCTATCATTTTCTACTTTCTACATTGATGGTAAGGATGTCAATATTGAAAGAGAGTCAAAAGTATCTCATATGATTGAGCATGACCTAACTCATAATATGACATGTTTTACTGATAGTGGCATAAATGAATTTAGGGCTGAGGAATTCCCTGGCAACTATGATAAGCCTATTGCACTAATTGATACAAAAGTGAAGAAATTGTAAGAATGTGATGACTTGTGGACTGTGTACTTTTATGGTGCAAGTTCAAAAGAAGGATTTGGTGCAGGTGTTTTGTTATGATCACCAAGTGGAAATAAATTCATGTTCTATTTCACTTTGTTATTTGAATGAACCAATACTATGACGGAGTATGAGGCCCTGTTATTGGGGTTAAGACTGGCTGAAAAACATGGGATCAAGAAGCTCAATGTAATTGGATATTCTGAGCTTGTGGTTTCCCAAATTAGATCTAGGTATGTATCAAAAAACAAGAGGTTGAAATAGTATAGGAATGTTGTTTGGGATGAATTGGAAAACTTTGATGCATTTGGTATAGGCTGGATGGAGAGAGGCCACAACAAAGTGGCAGATTTATTAGAAAATATTGCATTAAAACCAGATGATATGATTTATGCTAGAATTTCAAAGGTTGAAGTGCAAACCAGGCCATCCATTCTTGATAATATAAAAAACTGGCAAGTCTTTGATAATGATGATGACATACTGAGGTTTTTGAATTGTGTGGATGAATATGAAAGTCAAGAAATTTACTTTGGAGCTTTTGTGGAAATAATTGATGGTAAAGATATTGTATTTGGAAATGAGGTCATTCAGTTTAAAAAAAAATACAATTCCTAAGGGTTTAATTGTGTTAGAAAGAGTGATAATCAGGATAGGACAAAGAATAATCATACTGCTTCCCATCCTGATGACTTGGAAGACATAAATCTTGGAACTGAGGCATCGCCAAAAAAGGTGTATATTGGAAAGAAACTGTCACCAAAGGTGAGAAGGATGCTAATTAATTTATTAAGGAAGTTTAGGCATGTGTTTGTATGGTCTTATGATGACCTTAAGGCATACAGGGAGGATCTATTCCAACATGAGATTCCCTTGAGTAATGGTGTCAAGCCATTTAGGAAAAAACAAAGGCCCATTAATCCTACTTTGGCCCCCAAAATGCAAGAAGAATTAATGAAGCTAAGGTATGCAGGGATCATCAAGCCAATTAGACATTCATCCTGGGTTTCAAACTTTAACTAGTGAGAAAGAAAAATGGAGACATTAGGTTATGTGTAGACTTCAAAAATTTTAATGTGTCCTCATTAAAAGACAACTATCCATTACCTAATATGGAAGCCATGTTGCAAAAGGTGACAGGTTATGAATTAATGTCAATGATGGATGGGTTCTCAGGTTATAACCAGCTCATGGTCAAGGAGTCTGAGCAATATAAGATATCATTCACTACACCCTAGGGAACATATGTCTATGTGAGAATTCCTTTTGGTCTAATAAATGTGGGGACTACTTTCCAAAGAGCCATGGATGTGGCATTTTTCAGATTTCATTAACTTGTTTTTGGTGATTTACCAAGATGACTTGACAACATATTCCAAGAAAGAAGAGGATCATTGTAAGCATCTGGAGAAGACATTTACTTGAGCATTGGAGTATGGCATCTCTTTGAATCTAAAGAAATGTACATTTGTGGTAAGAGAGGGAAAATTGTTGGGATATATTATCTCCAAGGATGGGGTCAAAATTGATCCAGAGAGGGGAATTGCGATAGAAAAAATCCCACAACCCCGCATTGTCAAAGGTATACAATCTTTCTTTGGACAAATAAACTTCCTAAGGAGGTTTGTGACAAATTTTTCTGAGATAGTTCGCTCGATTTATAAGATGCTTAAGAAGGGAGCTAAGGTTGAATGGGAAGAGGAGTCTGTGCAAGCCTTCTAGGCCATTAAGCAAGAAATAAAGGAGGCTCCTATGTTAAGAACCCCTAATTTTTCTAAACCCTTACATATTTTTTCATTTGCTTCTTTCCACACAATTTCAGCTGTGTTGTTGCAAAAGAATGCAAAAGGTTTTGACCAACCTATAGCCTTTTTCAGTAAATCTTTACAAGCTGTGGAACTTAAGGGTGATATAAATAAAAATAGGCATATGCATTGGTAAAAGCAGTAAAATATTTCAGGCCTTATTTGATGGGAGCTACTGTAATTGCATATGTACCTAGTGTTGTTGTCAAAGATATTTTCACACAACGGGAAGTATCAGGAAGAAGGTGTAGATGGATCAATAGGATCCATGAATTCAACATTGAGATCTACATTACTAAAATAGTGAGAAGACAAGGATTGGCCAAGCTTATGGCCCAAAGTAATCTGGAAGAAAATTAGATAAATTTGCTAGAAGAGGAGAATAGATCACACATATGTGATATGAAGCATTGTGAATGGTATAAAGGTGTGATTTATTATTTGCAAAAGAGGAAATGTCCTGATAACTTGAGTGAAAATGAAAAAAAGGACATTGAAATTACATTCTATCAAATATGTTATCATAGCTGGAAAGCTCTGGTGGAGAAATGGAGAAGGTGTCATGTTGAAGTGTGTTGACCAAGATCAAGCACAAGAACTTCTGATTGAGATGCATAGTGGAGTTTGTGGAGGGCATTATATCACCAAAACAACTACAAATAAGGTAATGAGGGTTGGATTTTGGTGGCTTATTGATTTTAAGGATGCACACCAACTAGTGAAGACATGTGATGCTTGTCAACATTTCTCTGGTAAGTTAAAATTCTCTGGTAACTTGCCTCTAAAACCAGTTGCAGTGAAATCTCCATTTCAGCAATGGGGTATTGATTTTTTAGGAGAGATAACATGTAAATCTAGTGGAGGCCACTCATGGATATTGGTGCCCACTGATTATTTTACCAAGTGGGTGGAGACAATTCCAACAAAGAGACCAACTAGTAAAGTGGTAATTGAATTCTTGATAAGCAAAATATTGACTAGGTTTGGATGTCCACAAATAATTGTGTCGGACAATGCAATGTGTTTCAGATATGAGGAATACACAAAATTTTGTGAAACACACGGGATCCATATTTCTTAATAATCACCATATCACCCACAGGGAAATGGACAAGTAGAATCAAGCAATAGAATTTTGACGAAAACCATTAAGAAAATCCTGAATGAAAATAAGAAGGCTTGGGATTTTAAGTTGAGATTAGCAGTCTAGGCAGATAGGATAACTATGAAGAAAGCAATTGGTTGTGCCCCATTTGACTTGGTCTATGGGATAAGTGCAAGGTTGCCCCAAAATAATATGATGGAGATGTATAATTTTGTCTAGATGTATGACAATGAAATTCATGATGAAATGCAACTGAGAGTGGAAGCTCAAATGAATAATGAAAAATTGCAGTCGCGAGTAAAGAATTTGTATAAAAAAGGGCAACTGCAAGGAGCTTCCAAGATGGAGATTTGGTCTTAATGTGGAATGCCAGATTAGTAGATAAAGGGAAACATGGAAAATTTGATGCAATATGGTTGGGTCTATTTTTGATAAATAGTAAGTGGGGTGAAGATTCATACTTCCTCCAAGATATGATAGGGGATTCTCTTGAACTGCCAGTTCAGGGATAGTCCTTGAAGTTGTACTTCACTTGAAGTATGTTTTTCCATGAACAATAGTTTAGGTTTGTATATATGTTAGTGGTGGGTTCCTTTCCTGTTGGGTTGTTTTGTCCGAACAATCCCTTTTGGTCATCCTTGCAATTGGTTTGCTCAACTTGAGATTCTGAAATCTCGCTTCATTCCAGTGGAATGGACATCCCCAATGAGAGCCACTGATGGAAATTCAAATTTTTATCTTTGTGTTCCATTTTTTTATCTTGCCTTATGTTTCTTGTCATTTATGGTGTTTGGGAAAAGCCTAAGGTTGGGGTTTTACCTTTGTTTTCATGTAAAAAACCTAGTGTTTTATCTTATGCCTTGGGCGGGATCTATTTGGCCATTAATTTTTGAGGAGGGTTTTTAAAAAAACTTATGCCCCATCGCTTTGTCTAGGTTGGGCCCTTTTTATCCATCGTTTTATTTCCTTCACCTGAATTTATTATTTTCTAAGTCTAGGATGGTCTTGTGCTCCCTTGTTTAAAAAAAACTTATGTCATTGTTTATCATCAGCCTAGTGATATCCCCTCACAATTTTAATAAATGTTTTATATTTTGCATGGGGACAAATTTGTGTGACCATAGATGAATTACCATTTGATCTCAGTTGTTCCCCACCACATGGTTTTGGTTGATCATGATATCACGGGTGAGCATCACATGTCTCATCTTGTGAATTTGAAGAGATGATAGAAATACTTTAATACATTTATTTGGTTTTATACATTATGTAGTGGGTTACTAAAGAAGTTATGAGATGCACATGTTTCAAATCAATGAAGATGTTATAATCTCAGTAGGAAAAGTTCTTGATGGTTAATTAAAAACCTAGCAACTGTGTTGAACGAGCAGGATTGTCGATGGCTAAGATCAATGCTTTCCTTCCATCACGTGATTGGGAGTTGCAGGGTCTTTACTGATTGTGAAATCATGGGCGAGCGCCATGTGGATTTCCTTGGAAATGCAGAGTATGGTGGGCCATTGTCACCATGGTGGAGAGAATGTCAGTTTTTTTTAGAGATAGTCGTTCGATGATGCAACCAAAGTGAGGGATCAATGGATAGTATTTGAATTTGCATCAAATGCGATTGGAGCCATTGGCACAGTGTGCGAGTGAGCTTTAATGATGGATGAGACGTCTACTAGCATGCTTTGAATGAAATAAAGTGATCATTTTCCTACCCTATTGTGTCATAAAGCATTCAAACATCTTTGCGGAGCAGTCTCAAGGCTAAGGACAAATTTATGAGTTGTTACAACAAAGATTAGAGTTCTTGCAAACACAAAGTGATAAGTTGATTTATGTTTCTCCTGGTTAAATTGTATTCTAAATTTGGGGGGAATTTGTTGTGTGTTTGTCGTAGGGCTTGTTGATAATTGTTTTGGGGCTATAGGTTAATTGAATTGTGAGAAATTGCAAGGTTTTGTTCTATAATTTTGTATTTATGTTTAGCCCTAGTTTGTTTGAAGTTTGAAGTAGCAACAAAACCCTAGTTTATCCAAGATGGCATTGTTAAAGAATTTTTTTGGCCAAATTGATTATTTAAATAGAAACCTATATGATGATTTCATGGATCAATTGCCCTTGTCAATGAATGATAGGAAGAAAGGGTTGGTCTTGATGTGAGGAAAAACCCTAGGGGAGGGATTAGTATATAATTGTTCCAACATAGCTGATGCTAGGGTTCCTCTTATAGGTTTAGAGATGTTCAGATTGTGGTTTGGACAGAGGAATTTTCCCCACCCCTTTTTGAATGGTTATATGTATGATATGAGGAAGCTTATGGTACTGAATGTGTTCCTTGATGTGGACTTGCTTAAGGTAGTGGCTGCACGATATGACCCTATTACATGGGTGATTAGAGATAAAAATGGAAGGGTTATGTTGAGCATTAACAAAGAATAGTTTAAACATGTTTTTGATCCGAGTGAGCCCAGTATGTTCTTGGTTTCTATTTCTCTTGAGGGGATGAAACTGGAGTATGGGAGGTTGAAATCACTTTCCAAAGTTAAGTTTCTCCCACCTTATTTGGTTAGGGCAAGAGGTTCAAAATTCTATATTATCCCTAGTGACCAAGAACTTTTCAGACTGAAATGCTTTGTAAATTATTTATTGGCCACCTTTTACTCATTGTGCTAGATTTTGGGTTTTAACCCCAACACGGTGATGCTTATTGCTTACATGTTCATGGGGCTGCAAATACAACTCCCCAATTTCTCTGTGGTATATGCTTTTTATTTTTTTTGTTGAAAATATACATGAAGGGCTGTTGAATTTGCAGCAAAATGATACAGGCACTCCATTCTTCTGGTATTCCATGTTGATGTATATGTTCTTGTATAAGAATGCTGAATTCTTCTCTGAGAAGATGGAGTTAAGGCAGTTGGTTAATCGATAAAGATTTCCAGTGTAGGTGTGGACTGCAAATTTATCATATGACAAGGAGAGTGCCAGTTATGTGTAGTTTGAAAACTTTTTTGCTTCTAGATTGAGGGCTAGGCTGATGGTGAATGTTCCTATAATTCCCGAGGAGTTGCATGATTTCCTCAGACCAAAGGGGAGGAAGCCACAGTTGAAGGTTTGCCACAACTGGGGTGATATTATTCCATACCCAATCAACATAGTCTTGAGGGTGTATGGTTTTCAAGGGACCCATCATATATTTCCATACAATGTGCCACCAAGAGTGGGATTTGTAGAACTTATGTGGAAAATTGGTTGTATCCATGAGGAAAACCTTATTGGAAAAAGTTAAAGGAACATTTTTCCCAGATTATACTGTGGTGTTAGCTTTTGTCCTTTTGAAAAAAGGTTGGGTACATTTTGGAATTTTATTTGAAGAATACCTTTTGAGGTGTGGTCCCAAGGAACAACATGATCCTGAGGGCTTCTTCACCCTTTTCAGACAAAGGATAAAAGGTGGTAAATTTGTGCATGAGTTCAACTTCCCCATGGACCTGATTAGAAATGAATTTGACCTAAGTAAGAAGGAATTGAACAAGGAGAAATGGATAGCTTATGACAAGCTATTAGCCATTGTGCACAAAATGGATCCACAATATGATCCATTGATGGAGTTCAGTCCATATCATAAGAAAATTGAATTTTTGATGGACAATTTTGAAGAAATCACGGGAATATTGATGGCCAAGAAGATAAACCTAGAGTTGGACCTAGGCATACTAGTGTAAGATGTCAAGCCACTTGAAGAGAGGCCAGCCTACCAACCTTCAAAGAATTGGCCTATTTACAGAAGGAAAATAAATGATAGCAGTGATGAGGAAGAAGAATACAGAAAAAGAAAACAAGTAATGAAATTGACTACACAACCAGGTCCAAAGCTCAAAACACCCTGGGAAATTAAGATTATTGATTTGGAATAATCACCCGAGAATAATCCTTCACCACCACCATTAGAGCCAAGCCCTAAGCGGAAAAATATTATGCAATCACAAGAGGATTTGGCAGGTGAAATTGTTGTCACTGACCAGGACATGTAGATGGGTATGCCTTCTCCTCCCAGGCCGGCTGAATTGGTTCTCTTTGATCTAGATATAAAAGGAAAATGTTTGAAATATGCAAGAATGAAAGAATTTAAGGAGTTTCTAGATGATAATGCATTTGTAAAAACTCTAGTCTTCTTGCTATTAGTATGGAGAATGAAATTGGAAGAGTATTATGAAAAGTGCAAGAGAAGAGAATTCAGGCATGATAGGCTAGACCAGGAGAATGATGATGAAGTAAAAGCTGAATTAATGAATGAGTTCAAGAGCATCACTCCTGAGGAGGGGAGAAAATTGGTAAATCAAGATGGTGTCTTGATTATTCCTAAGTGGGACATTGTAGATGTAGTATCTTTTAATGCTATTCTAAAGTCCAAGTATCCCCTTCAAGATTTTGAAGAAGAGGTTAAGGCAACATTGCAGGATTTTGCCTTTAGTGAAGAATACGAGACCTTGGCAATTTGGGCTTTGGCCCCTCAAGGGAGAAAGCCCAATGTTACTGATATTAACTGAAACCTAAGAGGGGGGTTAATAATAAAGAGAACTTCAAAGACCTCAACCACATAGGCCACTAATTTAACTGTGAATGTTGCCAAATTGGCCCAGAAGACTACTAAAAGAGAGGAGGCTGAAAAAAGAAGCCTAATGGAGAAAAAAATTCATAATTGGAGAATATAGCAAGGTGCAACAAAGGAATGTTTAGTTGCAGACTGAGGTGGATAGGTTGAAGTACATGCACATTGGGGAGACATCAAGTGCTCCAGGGATCAGAACATTGCCTTCCACATCAAGGTCAGTGCCTCCTGCTTCTCCCATTGTTTCTACACCAAGGTCTCCCAGCAAAACTCCTTCCCTCAACCCTACTTTAGAACCAATTTATGAAGAAATATAATGATCTATTGATCCTACAAAGAAGCAGCTAATGCACAAAATTGTAGAGTTACAGGCATCCTTGAAGGTAAGCGAGGAGGGAGTAATTTTAAATAAAAGGGAGATTGTTAATGTTGCATTGAGGCATTTAAATGAGAAGGTGAATGAAAGATTGTCATTTGTGTATTCTTCATATTCTTTATTATTAAATGCAATAAAGAACATTGATAGGGATTAGGAAGTAGTAATACCACTAATTGAAAAATGGATCCCTAGGGCCAATAACTTAGACATAATGTATAAGGCCTCAAGGTTTGATATAAATAATAGGCCCCAATCATTAAGGCCTACTCAAATGTTAGTTAAGTCATTGCAAGGTTTTCAGGCCTTTCCAGATGATTTGAGTAGGAAGATCAGAGAATTGGTAAAGAAATTTAATGATTGGAGCGACACATTGTTACCTGGCATAATTGATGAGCAAGGAAATATCAGGTCACTCGAATAGTGGGAGGATCAGGAAAATGAGGTCATCAATGCTCAAATTAGATTAATTTGTGATGACTCAGATTATGATTAATTGGTGAGTTGTATGGACAAAATTATCAGCACCAGCTCATTTTGGAATCTTTTGAAAGAGAAGCAAATCAGGTGGCAGTTAAGTACACACCTTGCAATGTCAAGGTGAATGAGGTAATCCTAATGAAGAGTACCAGTAGTGGGTAAATGTATATTTAACTAAGAGTGAAACAAAGTAGGCTGCTAACAGTTGAAAAATCATTTGTTGTAGTTATAACAAATTCTAGTTTTGTTTTTGGTGACTGTCTAGTTGCAGAATTCTTGAATTTTTGTTGCTGCATCAACCTTTCTCAGTGGGCAAGATGAACAAGAACATTATTCAAGTAGATTTATGTTGTAACAAATTTTGAAATATCATAAGGTAGTCCAGGTGGTTGGTGACGTGTGTACTCTCTATCCTGATGCTTGTTTGCTCCTTCATTCTCTATAAGAAGGATTTCAAGGCCAGAAGTACGGGTTAGCAAGTTAGATGTTTTTGGTCAAGTCTAGGTGAAGTTCCAGAGAAAATTGTAAAGTCTAGTAATTTTTTAGAGAGAATGCAATTTAGGTTTTGAGTCATTCTGTTTCAGGTTTTGAACTCATGGAGATTTAATTTTTTATGAAAGTATTGGCATTTGAATTTAAATGATTAATTCGAGCTCATGTCTCTCCATTGTACAAGCATATCTGAATTTTGAATAAAAATGATCAAGGGTTTTTTGGTTCATCTCACTGTTGTGGTGTGTAGAATTCTTGTTTTAGCTTTAATTCAAGGAATTAATTAAAATTCTTAAATGGGATTGTAGGTTGATATGTTATGTATAAGGATTTGATAAGTAGTATTGGGTTAGAATACAGATTGATGAGATTGTAAGGCAATGTTATTGAGGATCTTATATGTTATGTGTTAAATTTTTCATGAACTGTTAAATGCTTATGAATTTGACTCCTCCAATGGATATATGGCACTGATCTATGTTGTACTTATTTGTGAGGTTAAATATTTTTTTGTCTTTACCTAGAGCTTGCTACAAATTAAAAATAATGACTATATTTTATTGTGAAATGTTGTTGTAGTTATCTCATGCTCCAAATAGTTGATATTATTCATGAACAACCAATTCTATTCAATAATATCCTATTCTGTTGAGCTATTAAATGAGATTATTTGTTGTTGTTAATGTTTATGATAATGGTGCAAAGGTTGTAAATGCATTAAGGGATCACCCTCTCGGGTCTTGCAGAGCCCAAAGTGTAGGAGGTCTTTAAAATCCTTGTTAGTTGGTCCAGGTCCTTCGAGCTGCCCTTGATTGGGATTGAAAATTCCATTGGTAGATTAGAAGATCAACTTGGTTACATTAAAAACAACCAACAAATTGTTCACCCAACATGGATCCAGAGAAATAATTCTTTTCATCACCCCTCAAGGTGATTGCATTCTGAAATTATACAGGCTATCATTTCCTTGTACTAAGAACATTGTTGAGTATGAATCCCTAAGCATAGGTCTAAGGATAGTAGTTCAGTGGAAGATTTAAGAGATAAAATTCTATGGAGACTCACAATTGGTAATCAACCAATTCAATGATAACCATCAAACTAAAGATGATAAGCTCACTCCTTACAAGAAGATGGTAGAGAATCTCAAAGATCTCTTTATAGACATAACCTTTGATTAGATTCCTCGCATGAAAAATAGAGCAAAAAATGCCATGGAAACAATCAGATCACTATTATACATGTCAAACAACATCCTCTAATGTGAATTCTTGGTAGAAAAAATTCTCGTACCAACTTTCAAAATCCTTGAATTTGAATTCATGTGTGTCATTGTTGGTCTTGGATCCCCATGGTATCATGACATATTTATCTACCTAAGTAGAGGAACCCTCCCATTTGATATCACCTCAAAATTTAAAAGGACCTTTATCAAAAAGGTATCCCAATTTGTGATACTAGGTGATACCCTTTACCATTGAAGCATTGAAGGAACATTACTACGATGTCTTAACCAAGAGGAAGTCTTAACTACTTTAAAAAAAATAGACAATGAATATGTGGTACCCATTCTAGTGGTATGGCATTATCTAAGAAACTGTTGAGGATGGGGTACTATTGGCCAACCATGAAAAAGGAAGCTCATCAATATGTGAAAAAGTGTGTCTAGTGTCAACAAAATGGAGATCTGATTCATGCATCAGCTCAAGAATTGCAGCCAATGATCACACCCTAGCCCTTTTGATAGTGGGGGCTTGACCTCATAGGAAAAATCACCCCAACCTCATCTAATGGCCATAAGTTTATCATAACCGACACCGAGTACTTCACTAAGTGGGTAGAAGCTATTCCTATGACCTACATAATGGGTAATCAATTTTCCAAGTTTATCTTGAATTACCCCATCTGTTGTTATGGTGTCCCACAATCCCTAATCTCAGATAATAGAACACCCTTTAAGAATCAAGATATGAAAAAGCTATGTCAAAGATTCAACATCCAACACCAATTCTCTACCCTATATTATCCCCAAGGTAATGGACAAGCAAAGGCTACAAATAAAACTCTTCTAAAAATATTGAAAAAGATAGTCAATGAAGCTCGTCATGACTTGCATATGTAGTTGAATCCCACTCTTTGGGCCTATTGAACCAGTATTCACACACCAATAGGTGCAACCCATTTTTCCTTGGTCTATGGATCATAAGCTATCCTACCTATTGAAGTTGAGCTCCCATCACTACAGAACTTGATCACTGATGAAGAATACATAGTATCTTGGTTGAATGAGTTAGAATTCCTAGATGAGTGTTGGCTCAACACTCTCAATCACTTGCAAGTATATCAAAATTGACTAAAACAAAGCTATAAAAAGAAGATAAAATGTTGGTCTTTCTAGGCAGGGGATCTTGTTCTAAAGTAAAATCAGAATAATCTACTAGATTAGGATAGTAAAGGAAAGTTTGAGCCTAACTGGTTGGGCCCCTTTGTCATCACAACAAGCTATGGATCAGGATCATATAAACTATCAACACTTGAAGGCGAAACCTTGCAGGAACCAACTAAGAACTTGCATCTAAAAAAAAATCATGCCTAGTCTTGAAGGGTGTAAACCTAAAAATACAAAAAATTAAAAAAATCATCAAAATCCAAAAAAATAAGAAAAAGGATTGAAAAAGTAAAGAAAAAAATCATCCTCTAGTGAAAAATACTTTGGTGGCACTTTGGGAAAGTACCTTGGTGAAAACTTGGCAAACAAGTGTCTCACATAAATAAAGCAACTCCATCTATTCTTTGGCTCTTTTGGTACTATCATTATTTGCACTACCATTCATCCATCGCCTATCTGCATCCTTATCATAGTTTGATGATATGGAGTATTGTATCCCTTTAGTACTACTTGGCATATTCCAAAGGTTATTTTTTCCTACCTATATCAAAGTAGTCTTTAATGTCACGCTGGGGGAAATTCATTATGGATCATATCAGGTCCTTATATATCTTGAGGTCATCAGAAATGTTATCAGAAAAAACCAAAAAAAATCATAAAATCTCATTGAAAATCTCAAAAAATTCGTAAAACGATCATCAAAAAATCTAAAAACATTTGTAAAATCCTGTAAAACTAAAGAAAAATAAAAAAAATCTACCAGATTAGGATAGTAAAGGAAAGTTTGAGCCTAACTAGTTGGGCCCCTTTTTCGTCACACCAAGCTATGGATCAGGAGCATATCAACTATCAACACCTGAAGGTGAACCCTTGCAGGAACCAACTAACAACTTGCATCTCAAAAAAAATTATGACGTCTTGAAGGGTGTAAACTTGAAAATACAAAAAAATAAAAATGATCAAAATCCAAAAAAATAAGAAAAAGGATTGAAAAATCAAAGAAAAAAATCATCCTTTAGTGAAAACCACTTTGGTGGCACTTTGGGCAAGTACCTTGGCGAAAACTTGGCAAAAAGGTGCCTCATGTAAATAAAGCACCTCCATCTATTCTTTGGCTCTTTTAGTCCTATCTTCTTTGCACTACCATTCATCCATCGCTTATTTACATCCTTATCATAACTTGATGATATGAAGTATCGTATCCCTTTAGTACTACTTGGAATATTGTAAAGGTCAGTTTTTCCTACCTATATCGAAGTATTCTATCATGTCATCATGGGGGTAATTCATTATGGATCATATCGGGTCCTTGTATATCTTGAGGTCATCAAAAATATTATCAGAAAACACCAAAAACATTCATAAATTCTCATTGAAAATATCAAAAAATTTGTAAAACGATCATCATAAAATATAAAAAAACATTTGTAAAATCCTGTACAACTAAAATCCAAAAAGATTCATAAAATTATCAAGACAAAATTCAAAACATTCAGAAAACATCAAAATCCCTAAAAAGGTCAAAAACAAAAAAATCCAGAAACAATCCCCTTGTCGAACTATGGGTCTTTGAGCTTGAAAGTAGGAAAGGCCATCATTGATTTTCCCCCGAGACACCCTAGGTTAGCCCTTTAGGAGTCTATCATAATAAAATGACTTTTTCATCACTGTTCATATCTTCATTCTGTAAATGGGTCGAGTCGGTCATGGAACTACGCGGTATGTATGTGTATAATGTAGGTAAGGCTTATCTTTGATCAACCCTCGATCCCCCTAGGATATGTCTTTTAGGTTAGGTTCTCAATTGAACTCTCAAAAATCCCTAAACATCCAAATAACTTAGAAAAACCCAAAACATTAAAATATCAAAAAACCCTTAAACATTCAAATATCAAAAAATACTAAAAACATTAGAAAAATTCGAAAGACCTAAAAAGCCTCAAAAGAATCTCAGAAAACCCTAAAAAGCCTCAAAAAAATGTTGGAAAACCCTAAAAAGCCTCAAATAATCAAAAACCAAAAATATTCGCATAAACTTTCAAAAGACCAAAAACAACCTCAAAACATCTTCAAAATACCAAAAACATTGAAATATTTCAAAAATCCAAAACTATCCATCTCATCTCACTTTCACCAACAATAAACCTTCACCCATAATAAATCAGTCACCCCCTTCAAACTTTGGCAAAAAATAGAAAGCAAGTATAGCAAGTCGTAAATTGAGAACCTTAATTGTTAAAATCTAAAGTCTAGATCATAGGTAAATGCATCAGTGAATTTTGTATCAGCGGCTTATTAAAAATCTCATCATCATCCTAACATCAAGCAACCCTCTGATCAACATGTCCTAGGATGTATCCTTCCTACAATTGGCATCAGTATCAGAAATCAACTTAGCTATATTTAAACAGGAAAGAGATATAGATAACAATGTTTGTTTGTCTTTGATCTTTTATTCTGATTTATCTTAATGACCCATTGTGAGGACCTCTCGATGATGTCTACCAAAATGATTTAGAGAGAAAGGAATTGGGCATTGATCATGATCTTTTTTTTGTCATGCTTGTGGATATTTTTGTAAGATAGTCTTGGCATATACTTGTTTGGTTGTGTGTAGGAAGGTCATTTAGGGTATGTTGTTGACTATTGTGTATGCTTTGGTCCAATGTATTCTAAGCTTCTAACTTGTATTCCAATGAGGTTTACATATGTCAAGATGTGAACAAGAACTATCCTATTTGATTGTCGAGTCAAATTCCATTCACTAGATACAACATCGTCTTGGTTATTAATACCTTAATGCATCGTGTCTAAATGTTATATCAAACAATAAGAAATAACAAAAAATCCCAATCTTGATATATGTGCACCTCATCATACTGCATTCATCCTACATATTGCATTGTCTCATCACCATCTCTGATAAAATCTTGATGGATTATGGAATTGTTGGATCTTTTGAAGCAATAATCGAAATCAATGGTTATTCATTCTTTATTCTTCTATCTTCTCTTTGCACTAACCAGGTATCATGAAAGTCAACAAAAAAATCGTCAATGCATCCATCCTGCATCCAAAAATCATCAACATACATGCATCCATCAACATAATCATTGCATATCGCATCATACATTCTGCATCATCATTTAAGTTGTGATGAATAAGATAGATTTGTTTTTCTAAACATCTTAAATTGTTGCATATCATAAGAATTTGTATCCATCCATCCACATGCATACATGATCATCCCATTAAATGCATAGAAAATACACAAAAAGAAATGCATCCACATCATTTGCATCCATAACATTTCCATAGCATAAAAATTTGTATATCATGGTATATCATGAAAATAATACTGAAAAATAATATAACATTGCATCCATAGCATCACATTATCGCATATGTATAAATAAATTGAATCCATACATGATCAAATATAAGCATTTCATTGTTGAAATGCACAAGAGAACTAAGAGGTGTGAATCATTTGTATCAAATTCTTTACTTCTTAACTTAATCAATTCCACTTTAACCTCAGTTTGTTATTAAGTATGAACATGAAATACAAATAACAGAAACACAATACTAGAGACACCAGATTTATGTGGAAAACCCTAATGAGGGAAAAACCACGGTGAGGAATAACTCACAATATAGTAGTAATGCAATACTGGATACACAGGCTCACTTCCAAAGGGCTCACTACCTAGATACAAAGGATCACTACACAGATTAAGGGCTCACTGCCATAGGAATCACTGTCCAGAAAGAGAGGCTCACTACCTGCAAAAAAATACAAAGAAATAGATAAAGATCCACCACTAGGAGTTACACACACTTCACAACTTGATCAAAATATTATGAATACAATGAAGTACTATTGCCGCAATTCACTCCTCCACACTCTTCTTTTTGCACTTGTTCGCACACTCTTCTCTTGCTCGAATCGAATGATGGATGGATATGAAATTCGCCACAACTTAACTTTCTTTTATACCATCTTCAACCTTTGAAAAATTCACCAAGGTCAACTTTTCAAATCTACATTACAAATTTAAACTAGGTCGGATACTCAACATTCCTATGGTGGATAAGAATGTGAGGGGAACAAATTCATATTTAACTTAGGACCCAGACAACATCTTGGATCATGCACACACTTTCTTAGATTGATGCAAAAACATAATGTATGGTGTAAACACCAAGTCGGCAAAACCTAATGAAGACATCGATGATATTTGAAGTACACACATCACTAGTAAGATAATAACATGTCAATTTCTCAAAACTCTTCACCAGTAATTTTAACAGCTCTAAGAACAACTCAGATGCATCCATAACACCTTCAACAAAATTCATTCGCAGAGAAAACTTCACCAGTTCAACCGACACGACCAAAAAAAACACAAGAGCTCTAGAGTAGGTCTTCTGGAGTGCCAAACTATATCAAATTTTGTTATAACATAGAAACTATAAAAAATAATAGTCTCCTAGACCCGCAATATCTGAAACCAAATACCAGAGGACTGCGGAGCCAAAACATTTCTTGTAGTTAATAACCAAATAACTTTGAAAAACTAGTTCACACACTGGTGAACATAACTTTTACTCTCCATCACACCAAAAGCTGAAACTCAGAATATACAATCCATTTAATCTTATGAACATACCTTCAGATCCACATAGGCATTGGATCAACATAGAGAAAATGTGGACCACAATATCGGAGCATGCTCAAAACATAACTTTCATTTTTTTTCAAAAGCACTTGGTAAATACATAACTTACTCATCCTGTAAAGTGTTGACATCAATGAAAACATTAATGACAACACCACCAATCACATCCATACTTGCAACAATCTCCACCTTTGTCATTTATGGAAGCACATGATGTGAAAAACCATCAAAGACAACATACATGATTCTCAAAACTGACAACCTACCAAGCATAAAATTTTCAAATGATTCTCTCTCCCACATGTTACATGATTTTCAAAAGCGAAAACCTACCAAGCATAAAAAATTTACATGATTCTCTCTCCCCCTTTGACATTAGTGGAAAATGACATTCTCACCATATAAAGCTCTTTTCACTCCCCCTAAGGAGTACATACATATCACATACTAAAATAATGCACTTCTCTACTCCCCCTGAGGAGTAGACCTCAATCATTAGTCCAAAAAAAAATAGTATGTGAATCCACTGGACCGATGCACCTCCATGTGCACTTAGTTCAAAGAAGGAGGGGCAGAAACCCCCAAATTCCCTTTGAGATACTCAAAAGTATCCTTCAGAAGGGCGTTAGTGAATATGTCTTCAATTTTTTCTTTGGTAGGTACATATTCAAGTCTTACTTCATTCCTCAATACCTTCTCCCTCAAGAAGTGATACATGATATATGCTTTTTTCTAGAATGCATCACTAGATTCTTTGAAATTTTTATAGCACTTGTATTATCACAATAGATAGAAGTAGGTTCATCACTCACCACACCTATATCCATCAAAGTTTTCTTCATCCACAAAACCTATGTACAATAGGATTTCGCTACAATATACTTTGCTTCTACAATGGATAAAGAAACTAAATCTTTCTTCTTACTCAACCAAGAGACTAATATTTATCCAAGAAATAATGCTCCTCCACTTTTACTCTTCCTATCATCTAGACATCTAGCCCAATCAGAATCACTATAGGTATTCAAAGTGAAATCATTGTCCTTCAAATACCATAGTCCATAATCTGGAGTTCCTTTAAGATATTTGAATATCCTCTTTACAACTTTAACATGTGCTTCCTTTGGTTCTTTTCAAAATCTTGCAACTAAACATACTGCATGGATAATGTCTGGTCTAGTAGCATTAAGATACAAAAATACACCAATCATGGATATGTACATGCTCTGATCAACTTTAGCAAATCCATCATTCTTACTCAGCTTGCATCCAGTTACCATAGGGGTACATACCGGTTTAGACTCATCCATTCTGAACTTATTTAATAATTACTTTACATACTTATATTGTGAAATGAATATCCCTTTGTCAGTTTGATTAACTTGAAGTCCAAGGAAGAAATTCAATTTATCTATCATAGACATTTCAAATTAGTTTTGCATCTCTTCAGAAAAATTATTACACATATCTTCATTTCCACCCAAAAATATGTCACCAACATATACCATAACTATCAGTATCTTGTCTTTCTCAACTTTGAAGTAGACATTGTTGTTTTTGGACCCTTTGTTGTATCCCTGCTTTGTCAAGTATCTATCCAATCTGGCATACTAAGCTCTGGGAGCTTTCTTTAGTCCATACAATTCTTTCTTTAACTTACAAACCATTTTCGGTTTGTTTTACAGTGAAAAACCTTCTGGTTGCTCCATATACACTTCTTCTTCCAATTCCCCATTCAGAATTGTAGACTTGACATCCATATGATATACTTTCAAGTTTTTATGAGCTACAAATCCCAAGAACATCCAAATGGCCTCCATTCTTGCTATAGGTGCAAAATTTTCTTTAAAATCTATGCCTTCAACCTGTGAATATCCTTTACATACAAGTCTTTCTTTATTCCTCACTACTTCACCATCTTAATTCAATTTGTTTTTGTATACCCATATCAAACCAATTACATTCTTGTTTGTAGGTCCAGGGACCAATTCCCATGTCATATTCTTTTCTATCTATTGTAGTTCTGCTTTCATTTCTCTTATCCAAATCTCATCATTACATGCTTCATTCATAGTCTTTGGTTCAATATTAGAAACTAAACACAAGTTTACCTCAACCACTTTGCTTCTTGTCTTCACTCCTTCACTTTTGTCTCCAATTATCTATTCCTCTAGGTGATTTCTCTGAACATATTTAGGAGTCTTAGGTTCAGGTTTGAGAGTCTCTTCTTCTTCACTTTGTTCTTTCTCTTCCTTTTCTTATTATTTTATTTACATATAGATAGGCCCATTAGGTTCAACTTCAATTATTTCCACCGGTTTTTACATAGCTTCATCAACCTTCACATTAGTACTTTCAATGATTTTTCTCAATCTTTTATTAAAGCATGTGTAAGCCTTGCTATTATTAGAATAACCAAGGAAAATTCTTTCATCACATGTAACATCAAAATTTCCAAGATTTTCTTCATCTCTTCTAATGTAACATATACTACCAAATACCTTAAAGTATTTTACATTAGGAGTCTTACTAGTCCATAACTCATAAGGAGTCTTAGTGTTGTTACCTCTGATTTGAACTCTATTAAGAATGTAAACAATAGTGTTAATAGCTTCTCTACAATACACATCAGGAACATTTGATTCTTTCATCATGGTTCTAGTTTCCTCTTACATAGTCTGATTCTTTATTTCTACAACTCCATTCTGTTCTAGGATTCTAGGAGCAGAAAAACATCTTTTTATGCCATGCTCTTCACATAATGCATTGATCTCACTAGATGTAAACTCTCCACCTCTATCAGATCTTAAGAATTTAATTCTCAAGTTTGCCTCATTTTCTACTCTTGCCTTAAAAACCTTTACATAATAAACAACATTAGTTTACTTTTTTTTCCATCAAAGCTAATTATTCATTTACCAACAATCTTAGCACTAGAATCATCTCCAAACATGACTATACCTCCATCATACTTCTCAAGTTTAGTAAACTTACTCTTATCTCTAGTCATATGATTTGAACATCCATTATCAATTACCCAAAAGTCTTCATCCTGTCTTGCATGAAAATTAGTCACCAAAGTGCCTTTTGTTTCATCCTTCTTATTCTCCAGACCATATTCCTTTCCACATTTATTTTCTAGGGCTAGAAACAAACATTCATATTTGTCTTCTTCAAGGTTAGATTCATCATAAGAAATTCTTGCATCTTCTTTGACATAATACAACTTCTTGAAATTTCTATCCTTCTTATCCTTTTAATTATTGTTATTATCCTTGCTCTTCTTTTGTGTAGCTCTATTAGGAAATATTGATGCATAGTGACCAATATTTCCACAACTGAAACACTTAAAGGGCAACTTACCTTTGTATTTACCAGTACCTTTCTTCAATCTCCTTGTGAAATTTGCTTCTAGATCTTCTGCATCATCATAATCATCATCTTCTATCTTCATGGCTTTAAAGGTTGTTTCAGTCTTCTCCTTATCTCTTGAAAATTTTCTCATCTCAAATGCAGTTAAGACACCAAATAGATGTTCCTTAGTAAATGTCTTTGGATCATACTATTCTTCAAGAGAAGATACTTTTTCACTATAATTTTTAGTAAGGTCATCAAAATATTCTCAATTATATCTTTATCCCTCATGGTACCTCCTTGATTCTTGATTTCAGTTGCTATAGTTTCAACTCTCTGATAATAGCTTTCAATGTATTCTCCATCTTCCATTCTCAGATTCTCAAATTTTTGCTCAAAAGTTAGTTTCCTTGACAAATTTACTCTCTCATTTCCTTCATAAATGTCTTTCAATTTTTCCCACATTTAATTAGTTGTAGCTAAAGACATAACTTTTGATCTTTCAGTTTTAGATAATGCACTAAAGATAGAAAACCTTGCTCTTTCATTCTCTTCAAAAGCTGCAACCTCATCAACAGAGGAAGGTATGGCTACTGGAATCACATACTTTGTCTTCACAACTTTCCACGTATTAAAACTAATTGAAATCAAATAACTTCTCATATTTTCTTTCCAGTCACTATAATCAGCTCCATCAAACATAGGAAACTGCAACTTGTGTGCCATCTGATCTACCTCAAACGGTTAAGATTTTCACCAAGGAACCAGAGCTCTGATACCAATTGTTGAAATGCACAAGACAATTGAGAGGGGGGGAGTGAATCACTTGAATCAAATTCTTTACTTCTTAACTTAATCATTTCCACTTTAACCTTAGTCTTTTATTAAGTATGAACATGAAATACAGATAACATAAACACAATACTAGAGATACCAGATTTACGTGGAAAACCCTAATGAGGGAAAAACCACGTCAAGGATTAACTCAAAATATAGTAGTAATGCAATATCGAATACATAGGCTCTCTTCTAGAGGGCTCACTACCCAAATACAAAGGCTCACTACCTAGATTGAGGGCTCACTGCCTTAGGAATCACTGTCCACAAAGAGAGGCTCAATGCCTATAGAAAAATACAAAGAAATAGATAAAGATCCACCACTAGGAGTTGCACACAGTTTGCAACTTGATCAGAAGATTTATGAATACAATGAAGTACTATTTCCATAATTCGCTCTTCCACACTCTTCTTTTTTCACTTGTTCGCACACTCTTCTCTTGCTCGAATCGAATGATGGATGGATATGAAATTCGCCACAACTTAATTTTCTTTTATACCATCTTCAACCTTAGAAACATTCACCAAGGTCGGTTTTTCAAATTCAAATTATAAATTCAAACTAGGTCAGCTACTCAACATTCCCATAGTGGATAAGAATGTGAGGGGACCAAATTCATATTTAACTTAGGACCTAGACAACATCTTGGATCACACACACACTTTCTTAGATCGATGCAAAAACATAATGTACCGTGTAAACACCAGGTCAACGAAACCTAATGAAGACACCGATGATATTTGAAGTACATGCATCACCAACAAGATAATCACATGTGGATTGCTCAACACACTTCACCAGTCATTTTACCATCTTTGAGAACAACTCAAATGCATCTACAACACCTTTAACAAACTTAATTCAAAAAGAACACTTCACCAATTCAATCGGGACAACCAACAAAAGCACAGGAGCTCTGGAACAGGTCTTTTGAAGCGCCAAACTATATGAATTTTTTTCAGAACATAGAAACCATCAAAAATAATAATCTCCCAGATCCACAAGATCTGAAACCAAATACCACAGGACTGCAGAGCCAAAAAATTTCTCCTAGTTAATAACCAGATAACTCTGACAAACTAGTTCACATTGGTGAACAAAAATTTTACCCTCCATCACACCAGAAGCTGAAACTCAGAATATACAATCCATTTAAGCTTATGAACATACCTTTAGACCCACATAGGAATTGGATCAACATAGAGAAAATTCAAACCACATTACTGGAGCACGCTTAGAACATAAATTTCAAATTTTCTCAAAAGTACTTGGCAAATACATAACTTACTCATCTTGTAAAGTGTTGGCATCAATGGAAACATTAATGACAACACCATCAAAAAAATCCATACTTGCAACATTCATATCATATGCATCCTTACAATCAAATATAAGAATGAAATAAAGTGAACACATCACATCATAAATCATCTGTATCCATATCATATATATATATATCAAAAAAATGAATGTCATGGTACAAAATATGGATCAGTGTATGTATATCAATGATAAGTACAATATCCACAAGGCTATAAAAAATGAGCCCATGAATGTATATCTATGATAAAGAATTGGGAAACAAAATAAAAAAAAGTGTATGTACACAATATTTAGCCTTGATGGTTGCTACCCTCTCCATCTTGCCTCTCAGGCTGATCCTCAGCTCTTGGCCATGCATCACTCCACTCTAAAAAATCAAGCTATCTAAGTGATTTTGGTACATCTCAGTGATAATGATGCCTATAATACGCAACCTCTATCACAGGTTCCAGGTATAACCTGGCTAACACTGTCCTACTATGTGCGGATTCCACCATAGTCTCTATCTATTGGAGCTAGGCAACCTCCTGGTCCCTCTTTGCAATCACATCTTATACCCATTGTAAAGCATAATCTCTCTTGATTGTGATGGCAACCACCTATTTTTGTGCCCGGTCTCACTCAATAGTAATACCCAAAATCTACCAGCGGGCTTGATCCTGCTCACCAGACAAAATCTGCACTTGTTGCTACATCTATTGTATCTATGCATCCCTCGCATCAGGTGGTGGTGGTGGAGGTCATGCCTGCTATTGTACCATTAGAGAATGTTGTGGAACTTATCGATCCATCAATAGAGCCCCCAAATCCTGACCATACTGGCCATCCTAACCACCCTGGCCTCTACCTCTAGTCCCCTGCCTCTAGTCTTCCTTAGGGAGGAGTGCCCATTGGATCTATCAGCCGTCAGGGAGGGAAAAACCAAGAATCATATGTCACCATAGTCTGTACTACCACCTAACCCTAACCATAAGCCCAGTGTTGATCCACTAACTATCTAAAGCTCTCGAATACCTCAAGAGTTGGAGTGGTTTGTCCCCATGTGGGAACCTCTCTGGTTGACCTAGCAAAAATGGCCCTATACCCATCATCTGGCCTATCCTGAATATCTCCAAACTAGCGAGCCACCCTGTCTGGAAAATAACGCTCAGTAATGGTGTGCTCTCGACCCTACATATATCGAGTATGCCTAGTGAAATGTATTTTTTGAATATCATCGTACCAAGGAGGCATCGATAGCCATGGGTGCCACTTAAAAACTATCATATCATCAATCACACATCGCCCATACAGGAGCCCAAGTTTTCTAGTGTGCCTCAAGGTGATCACACCTCTGTATCTCAAAATGAAAGGATCATCTAGGTCAATTTTTTCCATATGAACAATGGGTCAGAGCACATCAATATGCTCCCATCCCCAAATGTGTAGCAAAGTCACCCCTGCACCAATCAATCTCCCATCACAATAAACAAAAATATGCAAATAATGGTATAAAGAGGCCAACATCACGTGCCCCCACACAAAGAGTTTCCTCCTATACAACATTTGATGCCATGCCAAGACCCATCCTAGGTCGAATCCTCTGCTATGTCTATCAGGAGCCACCAAACCTGAAATGATGGCCATAATAATCAATCAAAAATTGGGCACATGACCTCTAAATGACTCGAGGTCGATCTATGATGTAACTATAACACTTTCCTCCATCTCCATCACCTCATGATAGGCGTCAAGTCCAACATCAATATCATAAATCACATGATCACCATGAATGGGCAAGCGCAAGATCTGCCAAACATCCCCTAAGTTCACCATCACCTCACTTGTCAGCAGGTGGAACAATGAAGTCTCACTGTGCCATCTCTCACATAGGGCAGTCATCATGGCAATATGTGTCTAGATGACGGGCACATATGCGACATAACAGAGACTGATCTCTCCCAGGTGCTCTTGGTGCAACTCTAAAAATTTTCCAAGTCTCTCCAACACAGTGGGCCTGTGCTCGTGCGACATCAATGGTGGAATAATCTCCTACATCCACAAAGTACACAACATTAGGAAATTGAGGAAATTTGACTCAATTTAGAATTTACATATCAGAAATCACAGTAGCATCACTATTTGCAATAGCGTTAGTATATTCAAAATTCAAATTGCGACGCCCGAAAGGATTTTAAATCACAAATTGAACTAGGCATCACCAAATATATTGGCGTCGCTATCTAAAATTCGGTAACCCTAACCTCAATTTCTAAATTTGTTGAAGCATCACTAAATATACATGCATCACCATTTAAAATTAGAAACTCTAATTTTAAATTGTGAGATAGTGTCACCATAAAAAGTGTGTCACTATAATTCATCTGAGAGTCGCCGACTGCAATTTGGGCATATCTATATAGAGATGTCACCAAATTTTAAATTTCAAATCATAATAAATGCATCAAAAATTCAAATTTCAAATCGAGTTTTGAGTTTCATACTGGTGTCCTACATTGGAAGTATTTGATCTCTCATATTCGACCGGAAATGTGCCTGGGAAGCTCATGACGTGCCATTTTGTTGGAGGGTCAGAACTCAAAATAGCAAGAATATCTTAACTGTGAATGCACAAATGAATTGAAAGTGACCCTTGGCTTATTTATGCTAGAAAATTAGGGTTTTTTTCCCTACTTTCACCTTCAAGCTAGGGTTTATCATCATTTTCACTAATATTGCCAATCAAAACCTCATTATGCATCATTTTTTTATGTTTTTGGCATATTTCTTGCATTCTGAAGCCTTTCTGGACTCCTTGGGTAGCTTTTAACCTTAATCGAGAAATCAACCCAAAATTCAAAATTTCTGCCTAATTTCTCGAGGGGGTCAGGAGTCAGTTTTATCCTTCTACTGGGGCATCTAAACAAATCAATTTTATTTTATTTTTTGATTTGGGCAGCAATTTTGATCCGAGGAGCATTATTATTTGAACTGAAGCAACAGGTACCTCACTTCGAAGAGGGGCAAAATGTAGACACTGAAAAAATATCTTCATCGATATCATGCACTAGAAACAGGTTTACTAACATCACTTCCTCTAAAACCCATTATCTTTTCATTTAATTGAATAAATTAGCTTAGCTATTTAATTAATTATGTCATTTTTATCTATTAATCTAATTTATTAAATTAGGTTAATTCACCCCTTCACGCTAACATTTCATCTAATTAAATTAAATAAATCAACATATTTAATTTAATTCCCTAAGTCATCTTAATTAATTAAATAAACCTAATATATTTAATTAAATATCATTTCACCTTTCCCCCTTTCATTAAATCATTTAATTTAATGAAAATCACTTTATTCCTCCAAATCCCCAAGGAATATTCCTTATCCCCATTTTTGCACAATTAAAACTTTTTTTTAATTTGCAAAATATCTTAATCCTCATCCATGATAATATCCCAAAAGGAATATTCTCTTTCCTCCAAACAATTAAGAAATGGATATTGTCACTTAACTTCAATTGCAAGTTATCTTTTAACCTCTTGAGCAAGTCACCTTCTGACCTATGTGTGGAGGTCAATTTTTTTTTTTTAAGCCAAACTTTAGCCCTTGATTAATTCTCACCTTGCATTCTCATCCATTGATGAGGATACATGATCCATGCCTCCTATTTCCTCCATCCTTGACTGTTGATTAATATTTTCAATCTCAACCCTCCATTTCTCATTTTATCTTCTATAAATAGAACCCTATTCGGAGACAAATGGATCCATCTTTCAATTGCAAACTTATGTTGTTGAATTAACTTGCATCCACACTCATATTGTACTCACTTTTAACTTGTTTTAGTTCATTTTATTTTCATAAATAACTTAAGACATCCATTAATGGCTTACATGCATCCATCTTAGCTTGTTTATAAATTGGGGTTTCCATATTTTTTCTTAGAAGTAGCTTAGAAATTGCATAATTAGATCATTTTTAGCATAAAATCATGTTAATACAGCTTGCATCATGTTCAATTTAGCTTAAATCAAGTTTTAATCCATTTTATCACAATGGTTTCATCGATTCTCTTCCATAGAATCGACTAAAACAAGCTCACTAATCATGGGATTGAGAAAGGGTCATTGTTCCATATCAACACAACACCAATTCCAAAACAGGATAAATTTCAAATGGGTTTAGAGTAGGAATTTAACTGTTTTCATAGTTTGTAGTTTTCAGTTTCAATAAATGCTTAGTTTAACTTTGAATTTGAATGATCTTGTTTGGTAGATTGAGGTTTAATGGTTTCATTATAGTTCGATTCATCATGAATCAAGTGTAATCGATCCACCCTAACAATCCTCATCTCACAAGGATAAAGACATGCATAAATATATATATATATACAATCTATTCATGTTTATATTAAAAAGTCATTATTGTTTATAAGGCTTAATAATTCTGCAAGCATCATTATTGCATAATTGAAAATTATATATATATATAACGATCTTTACTTGATTGTCTTCTTCTCCTCTACCCTCCTTTTCCTTTCTTGTTTTGGATTATATATTTGATCGGTCCTTCTTCCAAGGGCATGACTCTTCATGACCCTTACCTCTTAATTTTTCCTTTTCATAAATAAAGACCACTTGTATATTGGTTGGTTACTAGTTATTAAAAGGTCATTGCCTTAATTCTATCGGTGCTTTTATAAAAACATGCCTCTATCCTTTTATTGAGTCATTGTTATCCTTAATCCTCTTTGCATATTATTATATTTTTAAATATTTAATTTAATAAAGATATGTTCATTACATCAATTTTTATATATGTTTTTATATTTATTTATATTATAATGATTATAAATATTGGAATGGTTAATATTTATTTTTTATGTATATTTTTAATATTTGTTATTTTTTAATTTATTTGTAATTACTTGTGAATATTTATTTATCTATAAAACATGATATTTATTTATTTATAAAACATAGGCATGATCAGGTATTAAATATTAATTTATTTTATTTGATAATTGTATTATCATTATAATACTATTCATAATATTTAGGATTCTAATATTTAAATGGTAATTACTTATTTTTTATATTTTACTCGATTTTGTTATTAAAAAAATTAGTGTTATAATTTCGGGGACATGACAGAATCCATAATTTGGATTCTCATTCAAATATCTAAAAATTCTTTTAATTGCAACAACATGTGTTTTCTTGGGATCTTCTTGAAATCTATCCACTAGATAGACAACATGCATAATATCTGGTCTAGTAGCAGTCAAATACAATAGTCCTCCAATCATGGATCTATACTTGCTCTGATCAACCTTAAGTGAATCATCATCCTTACCCAATTTGCAACGAGTCACCATAGGAGTACTTACCGGTTTCGAACCATCCATTCCAAACTTCTTCAACATCTCTCTCACATACTTAGACCATGAAATGAAAATTCCTTTATTTGTTTGATTAATTTGTAGCCCAAGAAAGAAATTCATTTCCCCAAACATAGACATTTCAAATTATCTCTACATTTCTTCCACAAAAATATTGCACATATTTTCATTTCCTCCAAAGATAATACCATTGATGCAGGAGCATCCAGTGGTGTAAGGGCAATCCTACATCACCCAAAAATATATTTACTTTCATTTAGATTTTTTTGTAGATGTTTTTGCATTTTTGGATACCCTTTTCGTCGAAGAAGAATTCCCAACTTTCAGAACTACTTTTCTGCTTTTTCTGCTCGACTGCTATTTTTAGCAGGTATGAATTTGAAGGCGTGAGGAGACAAAAATTTAAGGGAAGCTTCAGGACATAATAAATAAACACTTTGGTGAAAGAATCAGATCAAGAGCATTTTCGGTTCAAAAGTTATTCAAGTTTCAATTTCTGTTTTTTGCCTTATGAAATCTTCGGAGCTAATTTTGAGGTACTTAGAGGCTCCGGATGGGCCTGAAAAATTGGCGGAATATGAAAGTGGTTAGCCTTTAGGCCCCACTTTCCGGCAAGAGATCTTCGCGAGAGCTTTCCGAAAAGGTATTATCATTGAAGATCTGACGGTTAGATCTTGAGTTAGGGCTTCCGAAAGTTGGTGCATAATTTGAATCCCGTTTTTGGCTCCAAACAAAGAAACGGGCTATTTATGGGCAAGTTACTGTTTCTTTTAGGCAGTTTTTGGGGAAAGAAGATCGCATGCTGCGAATAGGGGAATTTCTATAGTTTCTTTCTGTAATTTGCATGTATTGCAAAACTCGAGGATTTGAGATCCTCTGCATGTAGGAATTTCATACTTTGAAAATAATAAGATTCGTTAGTTTTTCTGTGTGATTTTCTGTGTCTCGGGTTGCACCCTCATCAAGTGGTATCAGAGCGGGTTTTCTTGAGCGTGTGGACAGATTGTCGATCGTGAGGCAGTTCGCACCAGGACTGTGGTTGTGGGTTCAAGATATTCAAGATGCCTCCAAGAGTGGCGTGTGGTAGGCGAGGTGGTGCCAGAAATGCTAGTGGAAGAGATCCATTAGCAGCTGAGGGTTTCAGAGCCCTCCAGAGACAAATAAATGCATTACAAAGAGAGTTAAGAAGAGGGGTAAACCCGAGAAGGGGAGAAGAAAGTGAGGATGAAGAAGAGGTGGAAGATTCAGATGTAGAAGAGGAAGAAGAAGCTATTGATCAAGATCAAATGCGGCTAATAAGGGCCATTTCGAAGATTGGAAAAAGACCTAGAGTAGAAGTTCCTAGTTTTTCCGGAAGTCTAGACCCGAGAGAGTTGATTGATTGGATCAATGAGTTGGAAGAGTATTTCGAGTATGAAGAAGTAGAGGACCCAAATCGGGTTAAGTTTGCAAAAACGAAGCTAAAGGGCCACGCTAGTATCTGGTGGAAAGAGGTCCAACTAGAAAGAAATAAGAGAGAAAAGGGAAAGATCACCAGATGGGATCGCATGGTGGAGAAACTGAAGAAGCAGTTCATGCCAATGGACTATGAGTTAGATCTATTGAAGAAATTGCAAGGGTTGAAGCAAGGAAGTAGATCTGTGAAAGAATACACAGAAGATTTTCACAAGATGATCATCAGAACGGGACATGCAGAGGCCAACAAGGAGAAGGTAGCCCGTTATCTTAATGGGTTACGGCCGAGCATTCAAGAGGAGTTAAGCCTGGTCAGAATGGCCACCATTGAGGATGCTTACCAATTTTCACTGAGAGTTGAAGAGAAGCTGAACAAGAGATTTGACAGCAAGCAAAAAGGACGAGGAGGTCAAAGCGGAAGGGGTAGCGGAAGATCTTTTGGAAGCCGAAATGAGGATGAGAAGAAAAATGAAGATGTGGGTACCAGTCGAAGCCAGAGGAATGATAACTTCTACCGCCCACGTGATCAGAATGGTGGTGATCAAAGAGGTAGAGGACGAGGAAGATTTGGGCAAGGACCTGGAAGAGGTGGTTTCAGAGGAACTTGTTTCCGATGTGGTGAAGAAGGGCATCGAGCCTATGAATGTCCACAATACCAAGGAAGGACAGACAAAAGGCCAGAAGGTCGTGCAAGAGTTGTGCATGTAGATGAGGAGGCTCAATCTGAGCATTCAGATGATGCTGAAAGGGGAGAAGCCCTAGTGGTTAGAAGAGCCTTGGTGACTGAAGAGAAGGAGCCAGAACAGAGGAAGAATTTGTTTCGCACAAGGTGCAAGTGTGAAGACAAATGTTGTGATGTCATTATTGATGGTGGGAGCAATGATAATCTAGTGTCGGAAGAAATGGTTACAAAGTTGAAGCTGAAAAGGGAAAGGCATCCACATCCATATCGGATTGCCTGGTTGCAGAAAGACCACAAAGTTCTAGTCAATGAGCAATGCCTGGTGAAGTTCAAGATCGGAAGCTATCGTGATGAGGTACTCTGTGATATCATCCCCATGGATGCATGTCACATGTTGTTGGGAAGGCCGTGGCAGTTTGACAGGCGAGCTGTACATGATGGCCATGCAAACACTTATTCCCTGATGAAGGGTGGAGTCCGCCATAAGTTGAAACCCCTGAAGAAGGCCGAAGAAAAGGTATGCAGTAGTGCTAGAATTTGTTATGTCGATGGAAGGAAATTTTTAGAAGGCATGAAACATGAGCGTGTGTGTTATGCATTGATTCCTAAAATGGATAAGGAGGGTAGTGAGAAGGTTCCAGTAGAAGTTTCTGGGTTATTGAATGAGTTTCAGGATATTGTTTCTGATAATGTACCTGAGGGTTTACCACCAATGAGGAAGATCAGTCATCAGATTGACTTGATCCCAGGAGCCAGTTTGCCGAATAAGGCAGCTCATAGAATGACTCCTACAGAAAATGAGGAGTTAAACAGACAAGTTGAGGAGTTGTTGAGAAAGGGTTTGATTCGAGAGAGTTTGAGTCCATGTGCAGTACCTGCAGTACTAGCACCAAAGAAGGATGGGGAGTGGAGGATGTGTACAGACTCTCGGGCCATAAACAAGATAACAATCAAGTATAGATTTCCCCTGCCAAGGATGGATGACCTGATGGACTGTTTGAGTGGAGCTCAGTACTTCACAAAGATTGATCTGAAGAGTGGATATCACCAGATTCGGATTCGAGAGGGAGATGAATGGAAGACCGCCTTCAAGACCAAAGAGGGCCTGTACGAGTGGTTAGTCATGCCTTTTGGGCTAACCAATGCACCGAGCACATTCATGCGGCTCATGAACGAGGTACTGAAAGAGTTCCTAGGAAGCTTTGTTATTGTGTATTTAGATGATATTTTGATATTCAGTAAGTCACTGGATGAGCATATAATGCATATTGGTAGAGTCTTTGAGAAGTTAAGAGAAGAGAAATTGCTAATTAATCTGAAGAAGTGTAGTTTTGTGAAGAAGGAGTTAGTGTACTTGGGGTTTGTTGTCTCGACAGAAGGTCTCAAGATGGACCCAGAGAAGGTGAAGGCTATTCTGGAATGGCCTACCCCAAGAACTACTACTGAGGTGAGGTCTTTCCATGGTTTGGCCAGTTTTTACAGAAAGTTTATTAGAAACTTCAGTAGTATTTGTGCACCCCTAACTGAAACAATGAGAGGGGATAGAAAAGAGTTCAAGTGGAGCACTGGAGCAGCAAGGAGTTTTGATCTATTGAAGCAGAAGGTGACAGAACAACCTGTTTTGGCTCTCCCGGATTTCAATAAGGTGTTTCAAGTGGATTGTGATGCCAGTGGTTGTGCCATTGGAGCAGTGTTAAGCCAGGAAGGTAAGCCCATTGCCTATTTCAGTGAAAAGTTAAATGATGCAAAGAGAAAGTACTCTGTATATGACCAAGAATTTTATGCAATAGTTCAAGCATTAAAGAAATGGAGGCATTATTTGTTGCCAAAGGAATTTGTTATGTATACTGATCATCAAGCATTGCAGTACCTGAGTAGTCAGGGAAAATTAAATCAGAGGCATATGAAATGGGTAGAATTTTTGCAGAGTTATACATTTGTTTTAAAGCATAGGAGTGGGAAGTCAAATAGGGTTGCAGATGCCTTAAGTAGGAGGCATACATTGTTGATAGAAATGCAGATTGAGGTGGTTGGGTTCAGTGAACTCAAGACATTGTACCCGAATGATCCTGATTTTGCAGAGGCTTGGAAAGCTTGCAAGGAACCTGTTACAGTTGACAGGACAAAGTGGTTGGATTTCCTAATTCAAGAAGGCATGTTGTTTAAGGGAAGTCAATTATGTATTCCGAGGAGTTCCATGAGGGAGAATCTGATAAAGGAGAAGCACAGTGGAGGAATGGCAGGACATTTTGGTCGAGATAAGACCATTTCCATTATTAGTGAGCATTATTATTGGCCTCAGTTATCACAAGATGTGAAGAAGTTTGTGCAGAGTTGTAGGGTATGTCAAATGGCTAAAGGAGTGAGTCAGAATATAGGGTTGTATCAGCCCTTACCTGTACCAGAGAGGCCGTGGGAGGATATAAGTATGGACTTTGTTCTTGGTTTTCCAAGGACACTGAGAGGGAATGATTTAGTATTTGTGGTGGTTGATAGGTTTTCGAAGATGGCACATTTCATCCCATGCCAGAAGACCCATGATGCAGTCCACATTGCTGACTTGTTCTTCAAAGAGGTGGTGAGGCTACATGGTTTGCCAAAGAGTATAGTCTCAGATCGTGACACAAAATTTGTTGGATGCTTTTGGAGGACCTTGTGGAAGAAGTTGAAAATAGAGTTGAAGTTTAGTTCTGCACACCATCCCCAGACTGATGGGCAGATTGAAGTTGTGAACAGGAGTTTGGGTAACCTACTGAGATGCTTGGTAGGAGATAAACCAAAGGGATGGGATTTGATCTTACCCCAGGCAGAATTCGCTTACAACAATTCTATCAATAGAAGCACTGGTAGATCACCGTTCCAGATTGTGTATGGAAGTAGTCCTAGGACTGCTCCAGAATTGAGGAAGATGGACCAAGAGAAGAAGACAAGTGCTGAAGCTGAAGACTTTGCAGAACACATCAAGAATATGCATGAGAAGGTAAAAGAACACATTAACAAGATGAATATGCAGTATAAGGCTAAGGCAGATCAAAAGAGGAGGTATAAGGAGTTTCAGATTGGTGATGAAGTGATGGTCCACTTGAGGAAAGAAAGGTTTCCAGTAGGAACCTATAACAAATTGAAGATGAAGAAGTTCGGTCCCTGTAAAATTTTGAAGAGGCATGATTCAGGGAACACATATGAGGTAGAGTTGTCGAATGGATTCAACATTTCCCCTGTGTTCAACATTGTAGATTTGATAGAATATCATGAGGGTGGCACTGAGGAAGTACCAGCAATGGAACAGTGTGGTATTCCAGCACCTACTTCAGAAAAGGAGGAGATTGAAGAAATCTTGGATAGCCGTGTAGGAAGGAGTACTAGAAATAGGCAATATGAAGAATATCTGGTGAAGTGGAAAGGAAGGCCTGTGGAAGATTCATCCTGGTTGTCCAAGGCAGAGGTTGACCGTTTGGGTTTTCCTCAACCATCTGAGAAGTGACGGAGTCACTTTTCAAATTACCCTGGGTGTCTGATGCAGGAGCATCCAGTGGTGTAAGGGCAATCCTACATCACCCAAAAATATATTTACTTTCATTTAGATTTTTTTTGTAGATGTTTTTGCATTTTTGGATACCCTTTTCGTCGAAGAAGAATTCCCAACTTTCAGAACTGCTTTTCTGCTTTTTCTGCTCAACTGCTATTTTTAGCAGGTATGAATTTGAAGGCGTGAGGAGACAAAAATTTAAGGGAAGCTTCAGGACATAATAATAAACACTTTGGTGAAAGAATCAGATCAAGAGCATTTCCGGTTCAAAAGTTATTCAAGTTTCAATTTCTGCTTTTTGCCTTATGAAATCTTCGGAGCTAATTTTGAGGTACTTAGAGGCTCCGGATGGGCCTGAAAAATTGGTGGAATACGAAAGTGGTTAGCCTTTAGGCCCCACTTTTCGGCAAGAGATCTTCGCGAGAGCTTTCCGAAAAGGTATTATCATTGAAGATCTGATGGTTAGATCTTGAGTTAGAGCTTCCGAAAGTTGGTGCATAATTTGAATCCCGTTTTTGGCTCCAAACAAAGAAACGGGCTATTTATGGGCAAGTTACTGTTTCTTTTAGGCAGTTTTTGGGGAAACAAGATCGCATGCTGCGAATAGGGGAATTTCTATAGTTTCTTTCTGTAATTTGCATGTATGGCAAAACTCGAGGATTTGAGATCCTTTGCATGTAGGAATTTCATACTTTGAAAATAATAAGATTCGTTAGTTTTTCTGTGTGATTTTCTGTGTCTCGGGTTGCACCCTCATCAACCATCAACATACACAACTACTATCAATATTTTATCATTTTCAATCTTAAAGTACAAATTACTCTTTGTCGTACCTTTGTTAAACCCTTGTTGAATCAAATACCTATCTAACCTCACATACCAAGCTCTCGGAGCTTACTTCAATCCATATAAATCTTTCTTCAATCGACACACTATATCTATTTTCTCTATCAACTGAAATCCTTTCGGTTGTTCCATATAGACTTCTTCTTCTAGCTCACCATTCAAAAATGATGACTTGGCATCCATCTGATACACCTCAGAGTCTTTATGAGAAACAAATTCTAAGAACATCCTTATACTTCCATTCTTTCTATTAGAGAATTTTTTTCCTAAAAATATATGCCTTCTCCTTGTGAGTAACCTTTACACACAAGCCTCGCTTTTTTTCTAACAACATCTCCATTCTCTTTTAACTTTTTTTTGAATACTCACTTCAATCAAATGATTTTTTTATCTGTCGGTCTTGGGACCAATTCCAAAGTCCGATTCTTCTCAATCTGAATAATTTCTTCTTTCATTACTTCCATCCAATGTTCATCTTTACAAAATTCACTTACAATATTTGGTTCAATCTCATAAAGTAAACACAGATTCACTTTAGTAGCAGCTCTGCTTCTAGTTAATACTACTTTAGTCTTATATCTATTAATATGACTTTCTAAATGATTCTTCTATACATATCTAGGTGTCCTAGGGGATATCACCAGGGAATCTTCTTCTCTTTCTTTTTGTTCATCCTACTTCTCTTTTTCATCTTTTTCTTTCTCTTCCACAATTTCTTTTATTCTTACACAATCATGTTCATTAGATTCATATCCATCAATGTTAATAGAATTCTTCATTATCTCATCAACATTGACATTTGAAATCTCTACAATATTTCTTAGTATTTTATTGAAACATCTATATTCATTTCTTGTAGTAGAATATCCAAGAAAAATACCTTCATCACTTCTTGCATCAAATTTTCCTAAATTTTCTTCATCTCTTATGATATAACATTTGTTTCCGAATACCTTAATATTTAATAGTAGGAATTATTCCATGCCATATCTCATAGGGAGTCTTTGTACTATTTTCTCTATCTTGCACTCAATTGAATACATAAATAGTAATATGAATAGCTTCTTTCTAGCAAACTTCTGGTAAACCAACCTCAGTAATAATTGATCTAGCAACCTCTTGAATTGTTCCATTTTTCCTTTCAACATCTTAATTTTGCTGAGGATTTCTCGGAGTAGATACCTATATTTCTATTCAATGCACTTCACAAAACATATTCAACTCATGGGAGGTGAATTCTCCACCTCTATCAGACCTTAAGCATTTCATCTTCAAGTTCACTTCATTTTCAATCATTTTTTTGAATGCTTTGAATCTATCTAATGCATATTATTTATCTCTAAGAAATGTAACCCATGTATATCTAGAATAATCATCAATTAAAAGCATAAATTACCTTTCACCAAGTAGACTTCTCACTCTTGTAGGACCAAAAATATTTGTATAAACTAAATCCAGTAGTCTGATAGTGGACTATTTCTTTGATCTCTAATGATTTCTTGCTTGCTTTCCAAGCTGGCAATTCTTACACATAGCATTAACAGACTTTGTAATTCTTGGTAAATATCTCATAGCCTGAACAATACTAATCCTTTCTAAGTTATCAAAATTCATGTGACACATTCTCCTATTCCATAACCAACTAGCATTAATATGAGTCATTAAGCATCATTCATCAACACCCTTCAGTTGATAGATATTTCCTTCAAAAAAAAATCTTGTAGCAATCAATGTTCTAGATCCTTTCTAGATCTCACATTTCTCATCTTTAAACACAATATCATATCCTTTTCTAGTCATTTGACCAACACTCAATGGATTATGCCTTAAACCCTTAACATAGTAAACATCATCAATATGATTCTTGTCATCAAAGATTATTGAACCTATCCCATGAATCTTAGCACCAGTATCATCTCCAAACATAACGAAGCCTCCATCATATTTCTCAAGCTTAAAAAACTTAATTTTATCCCCAGTCATGTGATGTGAATAACCACTATCAAATACCCAGTAATTTTTCTCTTGTTTAGCATGTAGGGCAGAGATAATCATACCTTCATTTTTCTCCTTCTCCAAAGGGATTTCCTTTATCTATTTTTCAAAATTAGTAGAAGTGGGCTCATTCTTAATCACAAAGAACAAGCATTCATTGTCATCTGGATCTTTATATTTTGAATCCCCATTAGATATACTAGCATTCTCATTCACATAGTAAGCTTTTTATATCTTATTTCCTTTCTTTTCCTTCTCATATCTTTGTCTATTCCTTTTAGCTCTTTCCAGAAACTTTGCAGCATAATGGCCTATTTCTCCATAACTAAAGGATTTAACGAGAAATTTACCTTCATACTTACCGAAGCCTTTCCTCATCCTTCTTACAAAGTTAGCTTCTATTTCACAAAAAATATCCTCATTTGGATCTTCATCTTTTGTAGCTTTAAAATCAGTCTCTGATTTGCATCCATTCCTCAAACTCGACTTCCTCATCTCATAAGATTTCAAAAATCCTAACAAAAGATCCTTAGTACAGGTCTTATAATATATAGTCTTCTCAATATAACTCACCTTCTCACTATAAGAATTAGGAAGAGTTATGAGAATATTCTTTACAATTTTGGTTTCATCAATAGTAGCACCAAGTTCTCGCATTATAGCCACTATCTCATCCAGTCTCTATACATAAGATTTAACATTTTCATCCTCAAACATGTGTAGAATATCAAACTATGTCTCCAAATTTTTTAATCTTACTTCTTTAACTCTTTCATCACCATCATGCACTCTTTCCAAGGCATCCTAGACTTCCTTAGCAGTCTTCAAATTTTGTACCTTAATCAACTCAGAATGTACCAGACTATTCTTCAAGATGTACTTCACCTTATCATTCACTTTATGTTCTTTGTTCTCTTTAGGTTTACTCAGACCATTAGCAGGAGGAGTGTAAGGATTCTTGTAAGCTTTCTCCAAATCATATCCGTAGTAGTTCAAAATTCTTCCATCAATACTTTCCAGATACCATAATTTGTTCCATCAAATCTCAGATAATCATAAACCATTTTTCTAGCCATCTTGGACCTTCCTCGAGTGGTTAATATTTTCACCAAGGAGTCAAGGTTTGATACCAGTTGTTGAATAGGGAAACTAAGGGGGGGTGAATTAGTTGTCACATAATTAAACCTTTAATTTAATCATCAAAACTTAACTCTTAATATTGCTTAAATGATTAATCATTAAATGCCAATGTAGAAACTTAAATCCAACACACAAACATTGTAACACTAGATTTATGTGGAAAACCTAGTAAGGGAAAAGCCATGGTGAGGATTAACTCACACTATAGAAAATATCAAAACTAATTACAAAAGGCTCACTGCCTGAAATAAGGACTCACTATCTGGAACAAGGACTCACTGTCCAATAGGGCTACAACCTGGAGGGCTCACTTCCATAGAGATACAAAGAAGACAAAGAAGACTTGTTACAGAGAGACTACAATCCCAATTTGAAAAAGGATTCCACCACAATTACTCCACACATGCATGAATGATAGAGTTCACCTTCTGCTCATTACATTTGAAAAATCAACATTAAGATTTGAACTAATTTATCTCACTTGTACCACACACACTCAAAAAATAGAATGAATGTCATAGAAAAATTCACTTCCTCTTTTCTCTTATCGCCTTTCTTCTTCACTCTTGTGTCATGTTTCACCATTAACTCATCTTGCATTTATACCATCTTCAACTTTGTAACATATCCAAATTTGGCCATCCAAATTCAAATTCAAATTAGGTCGACGCCAAAACATCCTAGGGTGGAATTAGAATGATGGAAACCTAAACACACACTTCATCATCCTTGAAATTAGTATTTCACACAAGGTTGGACAAACCATGTAAAACACATAGAAACATTAAGCATGAATATTCCAAATTCTGAAATTATCTTCAATGGAATCAAGGCAACACAACTCTAGAACTGAAAGTCATAAGAATTCATCAAAGATAAATCCAAACCAACAACATTTCTCTTGGACCTCAACCAAAAAATTTGAAAACCATTGTTCACAACTGGTGAACATAACTTGCACTGTACAATGAATCAACAACAAAAAATATGGATAAAGCATCTTCTAACAATCATGAACAACATATCTAAACCACACAGCCATAGGAGCAGATCTAGACCAAAAATTGGATCAACCATTGAACACCTGTAATGTGTCTTCACTAAAATTTTCTCAATATCCTCGACATATACAACCAAAAACAACCAGTAAATAACCGATTGAATAGTTTAAATAAATGAAAACACCTTAAATATTTCCACAACACCTTCCATCTTTTCATTCTTGCAACAGAGATGCTACTCCAAATTGGAACACTATGAAAATAATGTTCCTTGAAAAATACCAGGACTATTGTAGAGGAGTTGATAGAAGAAGGGATGACATTTTTAGGATGAATTGGAAGGAGGATGAACCATTGAAGGATTATGTAGAGAGGTTCTACTTCTACTTGAAGAAGAACCCACATAATAGAATCTCAGAAGAATCCGTGAAGCTAGTGTTTTTATGAGGAGTTAATGATGATTGCATGGATGCCCTTGACCTTATTGGTTTAGGGGATATGTCTCAATTACCCTTTGAAGAAATTTTCAAGGTTTGTAGAAACTACTCAAGGACCTTTACCAAAAGGAAAAGGGGGGATAGAGAATCTTCCATTGCCAAGACATCCAATGGAGTTTCCAGAGTAGAATTGAGTAACCTACTATCGAACATGAAAGAAGATATTATAAGTCATCTAGCTACTCAATTGGGCACTCTACATGTGAAGAAAAATTAAGAAGAGTCTGAGGCAATAATTACTGAATATTTCCCCAATAATAGACAAATAAAATCCAACTACAAGTGTAAAAGGGTGGCAATCATTACAAATGACAAACAAGAGAAACCAAAATTTCAACTACTTAAGAATTAAGATCGATAGCTATTCTAAATTTTGATCGATAGCTATTCTAAATTTCATAAAGAAGGCCATGGAAACCAAGAAAAGGTATACCACAAGACCCTTTAAATTTCAATACACCATTTCCAGTTAGTAATTAGAATTTATCTAGTTAGAATCCTCAACCTTGGCCAAATACCCAAAACCAATGGTAACACCCTCAACAAAACTGGAACCAACAAAAGCTAAATGTATGGCCACAATTTTTTTTCAAGGCTCTAATCACACCCCTCAATGACTAGTACAAAAAAATCAATGACAACCATAATGGAAAAAGGGCTAGTAGTGGCAGAACCAAAATATGAATTACCATCCTCCTTTTCTACCTTCTCAACCACAACAACAAACCATTATGTCTAATCCATAAAACCCAACATCTTAGCCACCAAGAGAGCCACAACTACCTGCCCAACCTACACCTAACCCTAATAACAAGCATGCCCAACAGGGGTGAAATCACAATACCGTGTCTCACTTTTTCCCAAGATGGACATTTACATCAATTTTTTTAACGAAATCTTCATATTTTGATACCTATAGTAGCTAAATCATTAATAATTTGAAGATGATATGAACTAGTGATTTGTGGAAATTTGTGTGTAGATTCTAAATATATATATATATTTTTAAATTTCCTAAAATAAATCATAAATATTTCAACATGTCCTTTAATAACTAGTTTTAGACATAAAACAACATTTTTAGAAAGTAACATTTGTGTCGTCCAATAAAAAAATTTCTATAAAGGATAAAATTCTAATTTTTGAAATATAGATTCTCAACATCAATATCTAGGGAAAGGATATTTTTTCATAGTTTTTTGTTACATATATATTTTTAATTAATTTATGAAGTTAGTGAAAGTATAATTTGGACATACATGTTTATTCTCCAACCAAACTTCTTGTGTATATATTAATTTTTTTTTTTTTTTTGGTGAAACAAGGACATCAATACCTAGGGAAAGGATATTTTTTTGAATTTTTTTACAATGGTTTACTATTTTTCCACCTCTAAAAAATGAAGAGCTTGATGTTCAAAAAAAAAACCTATGTTTAGTAAAAATTGAAAATTAAATATATGATAAAATGAAAACATATCAAAACTAGAATTTTTGAAAAGCTCGTTTCAAGGGATACAATCTTGCAAAATATAATTTCTAAAAATATATTATTTAATCCATCAAAAGGTAAAAAAAAATACTTTTTTGCCAACATTTGGATAGTTGCGAAGGAAACTCTATTGTGGGTATGATTTAATACTAGATGGGTTTTATCCAAGGCGGTTTGATCTAAGGGGGTCTTATCTATCCCTCTTTAGTTAAAACCCTTTAGATGAACCCCTAAAGGCTTAAATCATTAATTTTTCTAAGAAAGTGATTTCAAGAAAAAATCAACATGTCCAAAAAGTGAGACACAGTATTGTTGCAACACCCACACGAATACACTAATGAGGCTATTCAATACCCTAATTATGGGGTAGAGGTGATTTATGTCCATCTCAAGTTAGGGAAAACACTGGTCGGGCCTTCATCCCCTCAAATTACTAAGATGGTGGATTGGGAACCCATTATAGAAGCTTTAGACAATTCATCTTTGGAGCCTGAGTCAAATCAAGTAAATTACACTATTTCAAGTCTAGAGCCTCCATTCCCTAAGTGTTTAGCTATTCCAAGAGATCAAATCCAAGATGAGATAAACCTATTGGGTTAGTTAAAGGATGTGAGTATCAAAACTCCCCTCATTCAATCCATCAAATAAATTCCAATTTACACCAAGATAGTAAGAGACCTTTGTCTTAAAAATCCATGGAGAAAGAGGAAAGACCCTCAGACAATACATGTCCTAGGGAACCTTTCTAACATTATGTTGAGGAATATAATTGTCCCTAAATATATAAACCCTAAAAGTATAGTAGTGGATGTTAAGATAAATAGAACCTTTATCAGAAACATCTCAATTGATTTAGGGGCAACCATTAATGCCATGACTAAGGAGACAATACAAGTACTACAGCTAGTAAACCTTAGATCTACACCTACTATTTTATAGTTGGAAGATAGGTCAATAGTGAAACCTTGAAGGAGGTCATTGAGGACTTACTCATAGCATTAGATTCATGGTAGTATCCTATATATTTCATAGTCTTACAACCAAAGGCCAACCTTGTAGGATATCCATTTATTTTAGGCAAACCATGGTTAGCAACAACTAATGCATTTATAGGTTGTAGGTTTGGGGACATGATAATATCAAATGGAACTATCACTAAGAAATTGGTCCTTTATTTACTAGCCCAACCTTATGTTGATCTAGAGTAGACTATTTGGCTTATCTTGGATGAAGAAGACCACTATTCCTTACAAAATCTCATGAATATTGACCACAACTCCCTATTGAAAAATCAACATGAGGATTATTTAATTGGGCACATCATACAAAATAACTATGGTAGGGACCCACAATATAACAAGACTATCTTTAATGTCTGTAGGATCCACTGTAGAATATTATATCTAAAAATTCATCAAAAGAAGTATCCAAAATTTTCCATTATTTATTGCCAAAACAATGTGTCCCAAAAATTAGTGGAATTGACCTTTCATTTGTATAATCAACATACAAGACACTAGAAATAATGATAAGTAATTTTTTGAATTTTAACAATGGATTAATTGAAGAACAACAAAATTCCCTAATCACTATGTTGTAGGCACACACAACAACCTTTGCATGGGACTACACCATGACATGAAGGGGATTGATCCAAGCCTGTGCATACATGGGATCTACATAAATGATGGTTTCAAACAAATTAGGCAACCCTAGAGAGGGATGAATCCTACCTTAAGAGGAATAGTTAAAACTGAGCTACAAAAGTTACTTCATGCAAACTTCATTTACCCTATTTCTAATAGTCAATGGGTGTCACCTCTAGCTATTATTCCCAAGAAATGGGTATAGTGGAGAGTATACATGGATTATAGAGAGCTAAAAAAAAACACTAGAAATGATCACTTTCCACTACCTTTCATTGACCAAGTGCTTGATTCCTTAGTAGGTAAAAAGTACTTATCTTTTCTAGATGGATTTAGTAGCTATAACCAGATAAAGATAAATCTAGAGGACCAAGATAAAACCACATTTACATGCCCTTGGGGCACATATGATTATTATTTTCTTCCATTTGGACTATGTAATTCCCCAACCACTTTCCAAAGGGTAGTTCTAATGGAGCCTCAATTTTAAATCCTTGGCCTTCCGTTATTTCTGTTTTGTCTTGTTATTCGAAGGGTACCTTATGATGGACTTCTACCTTGCTTCCATGGGACCTTGGTATCCTATTGTTGGGTTGGGTCTTTTTTGTCGTTACCTTTTGGAGAGGGTCTTAAAAACAACTTATGTCTTATTTAATCGTCTAGGCATGGCCCCTTTTAACATAAAATGAAAAAAATTCGCCCAACTCTTTTAGTTACCTAAGTCTGGGTCGGTCTGTGCCTTATCTTTTAAAAACAACCTTGAGTCATCGATTGTCATTGCCCTAGGTGGTGTCCTTTTCCCCTTATTCCTTCTAAGTATTCTAATGTTTTGCAGGGGTTATTTTACCAACCGTCGATCTTCTTGAGGTTGATCTTGACCGTTGCCCACCATCCCACAATGACATCACTACTGACTTTTGGGAGATAGCGATATCACGGGTGGGTGCCACGTGTCTTAAGTTGCCGGTGCTGAAGGAAGTAAATAAAGTGCTTAATTTATGTGTTGAACTTTAGGGCATTATTAAGCAGGTTACTTAACCACATGAGAAATGCACGTGCTTGTAATCAACGATGATGTCTTAATCTTGATGGAAAAGTTGCTCGACGGATATATATCGGTGCTACCTCCTGTTTTGATTGTTGAGATCGTAGATGGTGGAGATCAATGGTTTCCCACTATCGTGTGATTCTAAACCAAGAGGGGTTTAGTAATCACGATATCATGAGAAAGTGCCATGTGTACCTTTTTGAGGCTGTGTTTTATGGTGGGCCCTTGACGATGACATGGAAGTGTTGTCAGCTTTTTTGAAGATAGTCGTTCGATGGTCTGACAGAAAGATGAGATCGACGGCAAGATTTTAAACTTGCATCAAATATAATTGAAGTCGTTGGCACGGCACACAAGTAAGCTTTAATGGTGAATGAGACGTCTATTTGGCTATTTTCATCATTTCTGAGTACTTAAGTTCATAATCGCATTGCCATAAAGACATTCAAGTGTTTGTGAAGTGATCCAGAGCCAGCGATAGAAATTTTTCAGAGTGATTTTAGCACGGGTTTGAATTTTCTGCGGGGCGCAAATTCTGTAAGTTGATTTTCTTACCATTGTCTCTATTTGAACGTGATTCAAGAAAAGGGTTGCATTGTGTTATCAGTGGTTTTCTTGGTTAAAGTTTTGGGGTTACTGTTTCTTCTGGATTGTGAGAAATTGCAAGGTTCTATTGTAATTCCGTTCTGGGTAACTTTTGTTTGTCTACGAATTTGTTTTTTGAAGAAGCCCTAGTTGTTAATATGGCACCACCAAAGCAACATTCTAGCCATATTAATTACATACATAGGAATCTATATGATGATTTCCTAGACCAGTTCCCTTTGTCAACAAACGACAAGAAGAAAGGTTTGGTCTTAATGAGTGGGACAGCCTTGGGTGAGGGATTGAGATGTAAGAATTATAATATTGCAAATGCCAGAGTGCCTATGATGGGTTTGGAATTGTTTAGGAGATGGTATGGGCAACGAAATGTGTTTCATCCTTTTTCAAATAGTTGGAGATATGACATGGGAAAGCTAGTGGTACCGAATGTGTTTCTGGATGTTGACCTACTTAGGGCAGTAGCTGCACGATATGACCCTATCACACAGATTATCAGGGATAATGATGGCGAAATTCTATTGAGTGTGAATGCTAATATAATTCATCAGGTCTTTGATTTGAGTGAGTATAGCTCATTTCTGGTTCGAATTGACTTTGAGGAGATGAAGCAAGAATATGCCAGATCTCAACATCTTTTTAGGTCAAGGTTGCTTCCCCCTCATCTAGCCAGGGCAGGTAGTTCAACAATTCATATCAGCCCAACTGACAGGGAGCCTTTCAGGTTGAGTTGACTCGCTGATCATTTCTTGGCAATGTTCTATTCACTTTGCCAAATCATTGCTTTCAATCCTAACACTGTGATGCCCATTGCTTATATGTTCATGGGGGCTCAGATTTAGCACCCTAATTTCTCTGTGATTTATGACTATGCCTCTTTCCTTGCTGAAAGGATACATGAGGGTTTGTTGAAGTTGCATAGTGGAGATTCTGGTACTCCTTTCTTTTGGTATTCCTTATTAATGCACACGTTTTTGTATGAGAATGCTGACTTCTTCTCAGAGAAAATGGAGTTGAAGCGAAAGGTAAATGGAGAGAGATTACCAGTATAGGCTTGGAATGCAGACATGTCTGGTAACAAGGGAGGTGCTAGTTTTGTGCAGTTTGATAACTACTTTGCCTCTAGGCTTAGGGCTAAATTGGTGGTGAATGTGCCAAGAATTTTTGAGGATTTGCATGATTTCCTCCAACCCAAAATAAGGAGACCTAATTTGAAGGTATGCCACAATTGGGGTGACATTATTCTTTACCCTGTGAGTACTATATTGAGGGTTTATGGTTTCTAGGGAGCTCCTCATATTCTCCCGTATAATGTACCATCATGGATGGGATTTGTAGAGGTCATGTGGCAATTAGGCTGCATTCATGAAGAGAATTTGACAGGAAGAGGAAAAGGGACTTTGTTCCCTGATTATACAGTTGTCTCTGACTTTGTATTTCTCTAAGGGAGGATGGGTCCATTTTGACCGATATTTTGATGAATACCATTTGAAGAATGGATCCAAAAGACAACATGACCTTGAGGGATTCTTTGCCTTATTTAGGTAGAAGATTAAGGGTGGTAAATTTATTCATGTTTTCAACTTTCCCGAAGATTTAATCAGAAATGAATTTGAATTGAACCAGCAAGAATTGAATAAGGAAAAGTGGATTGCATATGAGAAAATGCTGGCCATGGTACATAAAATGGATCCAAGGTATGATCCATTGATGGAGTTTACTCCATTTTATAAAAGAATTGATTTTTTGATGAGTAATTTCAAGGAAATCATGAACATCCTGAGGACTAAGAAGGCTAATTTAGAATTAGACTTGGGGATTTAGGAGTCAGAGGTGAGGCCTGAGGAAACAAGGCCAACTTACCAGCCATTAGTGGATAGGCCTTTATACAGGAGCAGGAAAAATAGTAGCAATGATGAAGAGGCAAGAAATAAAAAGGGAAAACAAATAATGAAAACATCATCACTGCTAGGTCATGGGGTCAGGAAGCCTGGAGGGATAAAGATTGTGGATTTGGATTCCCCATCGAGAGATGATCCTATGGGGCTGTCATCAGAGCCAAGCCCTAATAGGCAAAGGATTGAGGAACCACAGGAGGTTTTGATGGATGAAGTAGTCATTATTGACCAAGAAATGCAGGTTGGTATCCCCTCTCCTCATAGATCAGCACAATTGGTGCTCACTGATATGGATATAAAGGGGCAGTATGTGTAGGATGCCAGGATGGAGGCCTGCAAGACATTCCTGGATGATGATGCTTTTGTGAAAACTCATGTATTCTTGCAACTGATTTGGAGAATGAAATTAGAAGAATATCAAGACAAATGCAAGATCAGGAGGGAGTCAAGACCTGGCAGGTCAGACCAGGAGAATGATGATGAAGTGAAGGTTGAATTAATGGAGCAATTCAAGAACATCACTCCTGAGGAAGGAATAATACTTGTGACTCAAGTAGGTGTCTTACTCCTCCCTGAATGGGACATAGCTAATGTTGTGGCATTCAATGTTATTATGCAGTCCAAGCATCCTATGCAAAGCAGTGAAGAAGAAGTCAAGGCAACCTTACAGGACTCTAATTTTAGTGAAGAGTATGAGACACTAGCCATATGGGCTTTGGCACCTCAGGGCAGAAAACCAAATGTGATAGATATTAGCCCAAATTTAAGAGGCGGGCTCATTATCAAGAGAGCCTCTGAAACCTCAACAACAGAAGCCACAAGCCTGACACTGAATGTGGCCAAATTGGCCTAAAGGACAGTAGAAAGGGAAGAGGCTGAAAGGAAGAGCCTGATGGAAAAATATAATGCAATAATTGGGGAATTTAGTAAAATGCAACAAAGAAATGTTAGGCTACAGTTTGAAGTAGATAGGTTAAAATATGGGCAGGTGGGAGAATCTTCCAATGCTCCTATTGTTAGAGAAATACCTACTACTTCGGGGTCATTACCCCCTACTGTCCTGATCATTTCTATCCCTGGATCCCCAATTCAGACACCAGATCCTAGTCCTATGCCAGAGCCGGTTGAAGAGGAAATAGAATATTCTGTGGACCCCACCAAAAAGAAAATGATGAGTAAGATCACAGAATTACAGGCTGCCCTAAAGGCTAGTGAGAATGATGCCATGGCTAAACACAATGAGGTGGTTGATACCGTGTTGAAGCATTTAAATGAGAAGGTTGATTCTAGGTTGCCATCTATTCATTCTTTGTATTCTTTATTCTTGACTGGATTACAAAATATTAACAGGGATCGGGATTTTGTCTTACCCCTGGTTGAGAAGTGGATCCCTCGTGCCACTGACGTAGACATTATGTTTAGGGCTTCCAAGTTTGATGCAAATAACAGGCCCCAATTATTAGAACCTACTCAAAGTTTTGTGAAATCATTGAAGGGATTCCGGGCCCTACCTGATGACTTGAGTAAGAAAATTGGAGAATTGGTAAAAGGTTTTAATGATTGGAGTGATACCTTTTTGCCCGATATATTAGATGCACAAGGAAACATCAAGACACTGCAACAATGGCAAGAAAGGGTAGAAGAAGTCATCAGTGCACAAATCAAATTGATTTGTGATGACTCAGATCATGACTTGCTAGCAAGCAACATGGATAAAATAACTGATACTAGCATGTTTTTGGAGTCATTTGAAAGAGAAGCCAACCAGGTTGCGGTGAAATTCACACCTTATAATACTAGAGTGATAGAGGTGGTGAATTTTAATTGGCCCATAGATGAAGAATATCAGAATTGGGTAGACAAATACTTAACCGAAGAGGAGTAAAATAGTATCTACTACTGGCAATTAATAGCTTAGTGGTTACAGTATAACTAATTATGGTTTTGATCCCATGATGGCTTTGGGCACAGATTTTGAGATGTAACAAACATGACAACTATTGTGTAATGGATAGGATCAACGGGAAGATGCTCCAGGACTTGGTAATCTTAATCATTGTTTTGAGTGGGTACATAGTGGTCCTATTAATTGATGACATGTGTAACTTCTGGCCCGATGCCTTTTTGCTCCTTCATTTCTATAAGATGGATTTCAAGGCCAAAAGTAGAGGTGGGAAAGCCAGATATTTTTGAAGGTCGATTCTAGGTCTAGTTACAGAACATATTGTAAGAATTTTGTTTTCGAATGTTAAGGCAATTTAGGTTTGGGGTTCTCTTGTAATGGGTTTTATGTTTATGAAATTTCGAGGTTCATAACAGTACTAGCATTTGAGTTATGATGTTAAATCTTGAGCTCTTGTCTCTCCTGTGTATAGATATATCATGATTTTGAATAAAATAATCAAGGATTATGGTGTTCATCTCATTGTTATGATGAGTATGTTTTATGTTTTGGCTTTAATTCAAAGAATTAATTAAATGCTTGGATGGAATCAAAGATGGGTATGTTTGTAGAGGGATTTGGTAAGAAGTATTGGGCTAGGATAGGGATTGAAAATGTTGTAATGCAATATTGCCAGGGATCATATATGTTATGTATTTGAAACTGTTGTTATTTCCTGAATGTTTGTAAACTTGACTCCCTAATGGTATATGGCACTGATCTAAATTGTATGAATTTATAAAAGTTTGTTTCTGTATGCCTTTACTTAGAGCTTGCCGCCAACTTGCAATTAAAATGACTATCATAAGTTATGAAATGATGTTGTAATCATCTCATGCTCCAAGTGGTTGATATTACTGATGAACAACCAATTCATTTCAGTCTTATCCCATTCTGTTGAGCTATTTAGTGAGATTATCTATGAACTATTAATAATATGTTTATGAGTTTGGTGCAGAGATCATAAATACATTATAGGGACCACCCTTCTAGGTCTTGCAGAGCCCAAAGTGTAGGAGGTTATTATTAAAATCCTTGTCAGTTGGTCCAGGTCCTCTGAGCTGCCCTTGATTGGAATTGACAATTTCATAGGTAGAATAGGAGATAAATCTGGTTTACATAGAAACACCAACAAGTTCTAAGTATTTTCTTAGATTATACTCATGACTCCATGGAAATCTACATGGAAGTTTTCACCACCTATGGAGAAACATATGAAGAAACACTCAAAAATATAGATAAGGTTTTGAAAAGGTATCAGGAACACAATTTATCCCTGAGTCATGATAAATGCTTCATGATGATGATCCAAGGGATTATTCTAGAGAATTTTATATCAAGTGAAGAAATTCAAGTGGATCCAACAAGATTGAGATAATATCAACAGTTCCTATGCGACATAAACAAATAGATGTAAGGAGTTTTCTAGGACATGCAAACTACTATACAAGATTCATTCAGGTCTTCAACAAAATTGTAGAACCTCTATTTATTTTACTCACCAAGGATATAGAATTTGAATGGACCATAAATGTCAACACTCTTTTAAAGCACTTAAGACAACCTTGACAAAAACACCTATCTCAAGAGGGCCAAATTGGAAATCACCTTTTCATATATACACTGATGCTTTTGAATTTACTATAGGAGCAGTATTGGGATAAAAGGAATGTAATAAAGAGTATGTTATTTATTACATCAATAAAAATTTACAAGGAGAAGAACTATATAATTATAAAAAAAGGATGTTAGCAGTTGTCTATGCAATCAAAAAGTTTAGACACTATATCATAGGGTACCTAGCCTTTATCCACACTAATCACATTGCAATCAGTTATTTAATGAATAAACCTATGGTTGAAGGTAGACTAGTCAGATGGTTTCTCTTACTATAGGAATTTGATATAACCATAGTGGATAAGCCTGGGAAGGCTAATGTGGTGACGCATTTTATTTTTAGAGTACCAACACAACTAGAAGAAAGTGTTGTGGATGATTCTTTTCCAGATGAGCATTTTTTCTCTCAATGTACACACAACTTGGTTTGCTAACATTGAAAATTACTTAGTATCAGGAAAAATACCATCACACTTCTCTCCTAGAGAAAAGAGACAGTTGGTGCATACATTATTTCCATATTCTTGGGTAGTTGGTTATCTATTCTATATAGGTCTAGATAATATAATGAGGATATGCATAAGAGAGGATGAGGTCTTTGACATCCTAAAATATTTCCATGATGAACCCTGTGGGGGTCATTTTGCAACCAAAAGGATTACACTTAAGATCCTAACAACTAGTTACTATTGGAAAACTCTTCATAAGGATTTAGTAAAATATATAGGGAGTTATGAAAGATGCCAGAGAATGGTCAAGCCAAAAAGGAAATATGATATTCCTTTGTATCCATAGTTGGGACTAGCACCATTTGATAAATGGGGATTAGAATTCATTATCCCAATTTCACTAGCATCCAATAATAATGAGTATATTTTGGGTTGTGTAGATTATCTGATGAAGTAGGTTGAAGTCAAGTAATTAAAATTTTCTAGAGATGGGAATGTAGCTAAATTATTGTATCAAGAAATTTTTACTAGGTATGGAGTACCTAGAGAAATTGTGACTAATCAAGGTCCCCAGTTCACTTCATAACTCATTTCTAAATTGGTTTATGAATATTAAATCATGCATAGAAAATAAAAACCTTATCAACCCCAAGCCAATGGGTAGGTGGAGGTTACAAATAGAGAGATTGAGAATATTTTGACTAAAATAGTGTAGATTCGCATAAAATATTAGGCAGTTGGGTTACCTAAGACAGTATGGGCCTATAAGACAATTACTATTTTTCAGCTACTAGCTAAATTAGTAAAGTTTTATCAGGCAGTTATTAAACTTGGCTGAGAAAACTTTTGGCACTTGATAAAATTTAGATAATCAACCATAAATTCAAAGATTTATCAGGTTCTAAACCTAATTTTTTTCTACAATTCATGTTTCAAGTATCTTGTTGCTATTATTCATGATTACAAAACATATACCTCAAACAGTTCATTTGGTTATTTCATATTATGTAGTGATTCACAAATGAGAATATACAAGTAATTATATGATATAAAATAACTAATATATTCAAAAGCAATGTTTTTGAAGTCCCACACAAGTCATGGGAGTAACTAAATTTGAACAAATATAAAATAGCAAGAAGGTACAAGAAAAACAATGCAGAAAATAAGATATGAGACCCATCATTTCCTGATGAATGACGAATCTCATTTTTGGAGGTTGGGTCAGCATCATTGAGTTGTCGAGTTTCTTCTGCAGGAGATAAATCTGCAAGGGTGGAAAAGATATGTTAGAGCTCTAGGTTCCATACAAATCCTATTCATCTCTAATCAAGAAAATACTTGATACCTTATGACTGATCAAGGAAAGTAAGATGAAAAACTGTATTCAAGATATTCATTGTTGGTTCATCATGTTCTACATGATAGCATGTGGGAGAGAAATGTGGCTCCCACAAGGGTTGACCCCAACATGCTGCCCCTTAACTTCAAGAAGGGTTTTGAGAAAGAAACAGATTCATAATGCTCAATGGAAGCATTCAACTGAAGAAGTAAATCATTACGTAACTAAAAGAGCTTCAACATATTGATCATACATGACAATAAACTCTGAATGTGAAATGAATTGAGAATCATGGATGAGAAATTACTCATTCAAAATGATCAATGAACATGCATAATAGAAAATAAAATTGCACTATCTTCCATTGGAATTTTCGTTAGCATATAGGTATGTCATGTCATCATTGATTGACTACATAATTTTTTGAAACATCATATTTCTGCCATGTTCCATATTTATGTTGCTCACAGTGATAGGAAAATAAAGAGTGTGTTTTTTATTATGCTATTAGTAGTGTTCAGTGCAGAGTTTTCATCACATACATATCCATCAAGGTGCCCGATAGATAATGCTCACACATACGGGAACAACATAAAAGTATATTGTCCATAAAATGCTAAGGTGGATTATTTATCAGACATGAATCACAAGGTCACAATGGTAGGACAACATTCATGCATTGTATTAAAATTTGAAGGAGTGATAAGGTGTAAGAAGTGCATGATCATAAGAGAATGAAAAAATAACAAATGGGAGAACTAATGAGGTCACAATACACCTTCAATAGTATGTGTAATATGTAAAAGTCACTACAAATCAAGAGAGAATGTGATGAAACAAACAATTTTTCTCAATGAAAGAAAATATTTATAGTTTTAGTGCTTTATCACTATGTGGTGTTTCTTACAAATACTTTGAATGATAGTCATATCTAAGACTATGAGCATATGTGATCATTATTTGAAAAAAATCCTGTATCTGGAGGAGGATTTTATTGTTTCTTTTAAAAAAGGAGATGAATAATATGATTCCTCTTGCATTACATTCAAATTCCTCTAGAAGGAAGTCACGAAAGTATATAAAGCACTGGCGTAAATAAACTTAGATTTATATGTTAAAATATCAATAATTTATGCAAAATGAATCTGTGTTGTGAACCAAGAGGTTACCCTTTGTTTTCATGGAGGAGTGAAGCTACAACAAAGGGTATCAAAAAATTTCTCTTCGCAATCAAAAAGAGATCACAAGCATAAAATGGAGGAGAATCCAAGTGTATTCGAGCTCATACAGACACTCAAAAATTAGGACCTATGAGTTTCAAGCCTAGAGAAAAGGAAAGCTAGGAGCTAGGGTTTTAAACCCATTTGCAAAAAAAAATCATTTGAAGGAGCATAGATACAAAAATTAATAGTTTCTTTGAGCTTAAAGGAAAATATTCAAAAGCCCTCTCATAGTGTGGTCGCTGCCGTGAAAGCACTATGAGGCTTCATTTATCCAAGAAGTAGTAAAACCCACATATAAAAAAACAAGAAGCAAGTCTATAACAAGGCTATTTGGTCATTTTACAAGTTCCTTAAGCTCAAATCTATCATTTTTATAGACAAGAGATGCAAATATTTAGTGATAGAAGGCTTACTCAAGGCTTGCTATTTATGGATGCACTCAAAGCCTATGGGTTTACTCACAATGAGATATCCAAAAACTCAAAGTCAAAACGTCCATGGCAGCCTGAAATAGAGAAAACGCATCAACAAAGAAGGTAAGAAAAGAAATACATTAGAAAATACTCATGGCCATAGATAAAAGGTTGTAGGATGCTTAAAAAAATACATAAAATATGAGGATTTCTTACATTTCCTATGCAAAGAGGACTTACCATGGATTTCTTAAAATATTTCTTTTATAAATAAAAATCTAGAAACATCATAAGTTCAAGCTCAAATGTTGGCTATCCATCATTGGTAGCTCACCAGGTTTTCTCAGAAGATGCAAAATGAAAAATAAGCAAAGATTAGGGTTTGACGGATTTTACTCAAAAGCCCTATTTCGAATGATGGGAGTAGTCTTGACTTGTGTTTTCAAATAAAATCATTTCACATTATTGCCATTGTCTTGACTTTAAGTCAATAGACCTAATGACTATTAGAGAGTCTGTGAATTTCAACATGGACAATATTGCAAATTTTAAAATTTGTCATTTGAGTTTGAAGTGAAGAAGCACTTCACTTATATTTTGGCATGATTTTAGAAAAAGAAAATCAGTAATGAAATTAAATATTAAAGGTAACAGTTACCTTAATATTTAATATGTAATGTATAAAGTAGGACTACTACATATCAAATATTAAAATAATCAAATTAATTATCTTTAATATTTGACCAAACAATTCTCTTTTCCCAAGATCATGCAGGAAATACAAGTAAAGAAAACTAAAGGTTAGATCATTCAAAGGTGGGGAGTTCAATCTCTTTTCATTTAAATAATCATGTAAAGACAAAGTGGAGAAAATGGTGGAGATTTTTGAGACATAACTACAGTTTCACAGCGTTTTGAAGAGCTTTTGGTCATGCATATCGAGAGGATGAGTTTGAAATAGTTGGAGTTCAATTTTCTTCAGTTGTGGGCTCGATTTTCAAGGATTTTCATCTTTTCTTGTGAGAAGGGTTTCAAAGATATTTTTCACTTTCAGTTGACTACTTCTACCACCTCTTAGCTCTTGGAGTTACTTTTGTATATATTGAGAAAAGACAATCTTTTTCTCAGTTCTAGATTATTTTCCTTTATATTCTACAAAGAGAAGTTGATCTTGTAACTCAGATTGATCCACTTGTAACAACAACTCCTTTATTTTTCCATAAACAAAGAAACAATTTTCCTTCTTAATACTTCCTATGTTATAGTGTATGAGTGATTTGATGATATTTATGTGATTAATTCTTAGAATCCTTTGATTTTGTCTCATTCAAATAGTATGAATGTAGGGAGATTTATAGTTAATGCAGTTCATGGATTGAGTAAGCTGATTTTAGTAGTTTGAAGTTGTGAAAATACTTTGTTTTCCTTCATGCATGTTCTAACTTTAGTCCCTTTCCACTGAAATACTTATGTGTTACATGATTAGTTGAGATGTGAAAATATTTAAGCCTATTTTTTGAATAAATTTTGAGTTTAAATAACCAAGTAGATCTAGAACATCGAGTGCATCACCTCCTAGGATAGGTTTCAATTCCAAGTTTCTATCTATCCTTTTTCCCATCAGAGAGGTAGTTTACATGAGGTATCACAAGAAATCAAACCATAACCTAGAGGTCTATCCTCATTATAGGGTACCCACAACCTAAGGATATTCCAATGTTTCATAGGATTATAGAGCTTTGCATCTTTGCATCACAGGTGCAATGTTGTTGATAACAATTTTTGGAACGCCCGGTGGGACTTTGAAGATCACTTCAAAGAAATAATTCAAGAGTTTCAAGTTGTTGTTTTCATATATACAACAACACTTTCTACCTTTCAGAGGTTACAATTTATACTTGGTGATTTTGAGCACAATCTATTTGTTTCAATCAAAAAAAGTGTTGGTATGTTTCATCTTTACAAAATAAGTCTGATTCACTTTTATTTAAAGATGTTTTCCAAGTTTCAAATGCTTTAACATGTCAAGTTTTTATGAAAATAAATAAATTTCACCTTTGTTTCATGATATTCCACCCTATCCACATCCTTATCAACCATATTAGGCTTGTTATGATTTTGGTTTTATCCCAAACAACCATGCAATAGAAACTAACCAACATGCATATTATTCTTACCACCCACCCACCCCTTCTCAACCTCCATGTTAACCTACATAAGCTTAGATTCAGTCCTAGGAGGTTAGTGATATGAAGAATAACATGAATGACACCAAAGACGTATTGTTAAATGTCACAAGGTAGATATCAGAGATCAAAAGATAGCAAAAGCTTGACTTTCAACAACATGAGTTAGATTATTAGGCCTACCTTCATGAGCAAGAGTTGGCATTGGAGTGAAAAGGACACTGAGAGGGGGGGGGGGTGAATCAGTGTCATGAACCAATTTAACAATATTCAGAAAAAGAAACAAAACTTAATTAAGCTCTCACTATTTCAATGGTTAAATCATCCATTAATTGAATGCAACCATTTAGAACTGAAATGAGAAGTATGATAGTAAAACAATGCATAATTAAAGCATTCTCATAGTAAAACAATGAAACTACAAATGAACAATGACACAAGATTTTCCAAGTGGAAAGCTCTCTTGGGGTAGAAAAAGCACTCCTAAACTACTACCATACTGGCTTGTATTTTCAAATCACTATATACAATGCCTTATAGGCTAATTTTTGAGCACCAATTAAAGGAGCACCAACCCCTCATTTAGAGACACCAATCTCAAGGTGCACCAACACCTTTTCAGATTACAAAATAACGATAACATAGAGGATCTCTCTATTTTCCAGATAAGCTCATAGAACCCCACACCCTTAATCTATCTAATACTCTAAAGATTCAAAACAATGAATCCCTAAAATATTAAATAAACTAAGTTTTCATCTTTTCTCTACATCATTTTTTTTTCTATTTTGTATAACAGAGCTTTTTCAACTTTTTCTTTTTGATAGAGCAACAAGTTACATTCTCAACAACTACATCTCACAGTGTATCATCACTGTATATATATATTTCAAGAACACATTTTTTGAATAAAGAATATCAAAGAATCTGAAACCCTCATGCTGTTTCCAGAAAGTTGAACCAGCAAAATGATGATCAATAGATGGAGAATAATCTTATGTAATGCCTGTACAGAAGGCCACTTCAAAAAAAGACAAGAATATATCAAGTAATGCTTCTTTTTTCAAACTACAAGATTTTTCATAACCCAGATCTAAATGTAGTAACGTATGCACAAGTAATATTATTTCCCTCTTTTGAAAAACCCATATAAAACTGTTTTCAAAATACCTTATGCAGTTAATCATTATTTTTTGTAACACATCAAATAAGTCCATTTTGAATCCACAGTAATAATGACTAATTTCAAAATTTTCATGACTACCAATCAACCGAAAGACACAAACCCTCATTGCAAGAATGAATAGAAATGATATTCTTATCATGACATCATTTTTTTTCTTTAGAAACTGAAATGCAAATAGTCATTTTTCTGAATTTCTTTTTGTATCTTTTTCTTTTGTAACTGATATTGAATGCAATGATATAAAGAGCATAGAAACAAACAAACGAATGGAGAAGATATGTTATCAACCCTTTTAACTTTCGAGATTAGAGTATAGGAACCAATAGTAAATCTATGTTCTACCTTTCACCAAATGAAGAAAATTACCTTTTGAATGGTACAAGAAAGTCAAGATTACCAGAGTCTATTCGATGGAGATGTGGTTGGAGGAAACATCATTTCAAGATAGAATTTTACCAATACATGCTTGTTGCACACCTCTTACCTTACCACTGTAGACAACCAGAAGACAAAAAAGAGACCTTCATAGAAAACATAGCTACTCATCACAAAGAAACAAATCGAAGACTCATGGTGGCGGAGGAGGCTAGGGTTTCAACCCTTGAAAAAAGAGTGATCAAAATGAGTTTGCCCTAATATTTCTTCCAATAAGTCATTCAATGACTTTCCACAATAAAGTAGAATTTGAAGTCCATAAGAATTAACTCATATGAAATAAGATAAAATCATGATGATTTTGAATCTATTGTCATAAACCTTTCAACAAATATGTCGACATAATTATCACATTGATAATTCCATCTAATGTGTTGATTCAAATTATCAAATTTATACAATTTCCAATGGATTTCAAGAAAATGCCGACACAAATAATTACTTAGATCATTATTTCCAAGTTGTCACTGCCACATCATATAGCCAGTGAAAAATGAAGGGTCGCTGCCAAAGGTTATTTCCAAATGTCTTTAGTCAAGGTCAAAATCACAGTGATCGATAGAAAAAATATCACCACTTAATGAAGAATTAAGGAAAGCCGATACCACATTATTTTTTAATAAAAAAAAACCAAATGAAGTCGTTGCCATGACAACCAAAAACAAAGAATGCTAAATGATCAATCTGCCATGTGACTACTCACAAATACAATGCGACCAATGAAAATCGATAGGATTAAATTATATGCCATGTAAAATGATGAAATATAGTGGACTATCCAAAAAATAATATGACTTTATTCAAAGACATTTACCAATGCAATAAGGCTCGATAAGAGTGATATCTTTTCTATCAAATGTTTAAGGAAACCTGATAGGTTTTACTTAATTTTAAATTTCAATTCCTTTATGCATTTGAGCCACAAAGTGAAATATACCAAGTCACATGAATTTAAACATATGATATGACAAGGATTCCAAAACCATGACTTAATGAACTTCTTAGAACTGAGTCAATAACCATAAAACCTGATACCTTTGACAAGGTAATTTCTAGCAATGCACTATATAATCAATGAGCCAAAATTCATGAAAAACATACCAAGTGCCAATGGTGAATTCATAAGAGAAAACAAACATCTCATAGGAATTGACAAGCCAATATGACATGCAGAAACATATTTTATGTTTGAACCAAACTGAATATACTTCATTGTGATAAAAATCAATTAAGCCAAGATCAACCTGAAATAATATACTTGTGGTAAATAAAGAACCATCCTGAAACAAAAACCATATTACAAAATTCAAATAGTATTCCACATTAGTATCATCAAATAGAAACCTGAAACCAAGAATCATTCCTAGAAACCAATGATCACTAAGAGTAATATGAAATGATTAACATAAAAAACTTGAACCTGTCAAGGTGACAATGTCATAAATTTGAAGCTAATGAATTCCCTATCATAATGAATACCACTTGAATAACCTGTACCATGCCTTATCAAAACTATCAGCTCAAAATAGTCATAACCATTTGCAAATGAATATCTTGAATAATCAGAAACATGATCATCAAGAACATGACTAATTTGAATGGGAACAAGCATGAAGATCCTATAAATGAACCAAAATGAATACCAATCCAACCCTGTAAACTGTGAAGAATAATAGGCAACAATAATTCAATTCAAGCATATGAGGACATGTCAATATGATAGCATCATTTGTGACTTTTTCATCAAGGACAAAAAACTGAGGGGTGAGATCAACATACTCCCCCTTTGTCCTTGATGGCAAAACACAAATCTCTCTCCTAATTTTTGCATCAAAGACAAAGGGTAGAAGAAATGTGTAATTCCTCAAGTAGATATATATATCCAGATATCATAGTAAGAATACCCCGGTCCATATCATCAAAGAAAAGGAAGAAATACTATTATAATGCAACAAACCCAATTGTCAAAAGATACCTACAAATTGAATACCTGTTACCTTGGCACTTTTCTTTGTCATCAAGGATTGAAGACTAGTTACTTGAACATACCACCTTCTCTTCATGTTAAACTCCATCCTGCATTGTCACCTCACAGGGAAATACAAATGATTTGATTATAATAGACACATTGAATCATTGTTTCAAAGTAGAAAGCCTTGTAAATGGTTAGAAACCATCACAAACCAACATTTTGCAAGGAATAGAAATGCAAGTATCCAATTCAAACACCACCAAGACATTTGAAAGGATTTTCACCAAGATGCATCCAAGACAAACCAATACAACCAAAAACCCTAGCATCCAAAAATAAACTCATTTAAAAACAAACTGCACTGTCATGTCACAAACTTCTTAATCCAATCAACCAATAGTTCAAGCAATATAAGTATCCGTTGTGAAAAGAATTAAAAATATAATAGAGAAACAAAGTAGATCACTACCCAAAAATATATATCATTGTCTAGAAAGCAACAAGACCCAATAGCATATAATGATCCAAAGCACCAAAAGTGGACAACCAAGTTGTGATAGCATCAAAGATATTATGAGCTTCTCCCCCAAAGTGAGATAACAAAGAAAACAAGATTCTCAAGAAACCTACTGTAAATCTTTTCCAAGCACAATATTGTCATAAAACATGATATTATCCAACATCTGTCATAATATCACAAGAATCAACACTTAAAGCACACTGTGTGAAAATCAAATCTCAAGATACTCTTACCAAATTGCTTTTCTCCCCCATTATCACTTACATGGCATGGAAATCATAAGAAAAAACAAGATCACATCATTGTTGTAGCAACATATCAGCACCTAATGAAGTAGCAAACTGAGAAATCAAATCATTATATCATTGCTCTCCAACCACTATTATTGCATCATACATATTTTCTCCAGTGTAAAAGAAAACATTGCCACACTAATAACCAAAATGCAAAAAATCTTAAAATGATGAGCATAATCCAAAGTGCAAGTTCCATGATCATAAAGCATCAAAAAAAAAATTGTCACCACACATTGTCCAAGATATTTAGGTGCCAAACAGGTAGATATTACTGTTATACCAATATTGTAATTAATCTGAAAAATTGTTGGAGAAATAATCTCCTTGGATTGTGATGTCAAACGTTCACAATGCATATCTACTACACTTTTCATCGACCCTTAACATGTATCAAATTTCAATAGAATAAACTTGTCACAGTGGAAATAATTTTTTGTCCACAATCCATTGTTAGTAAACCTTCTAAACTTCCAAGGGTAAGAGATAAAACATTTGACAACTCCCCCTAGCTTCATGATTCTCTTTATGCACTAGTAGAGGTCACTTGTACAATATTCACAAGACTTAATCCATCCTTCTCATGTTTTTTTTTCTTCTCCAAACATTCTTAACACCTATCTTCTTCTTGTCCAAGGAATTTGCCTGTTGTTGCTTGGTCAAGGTATTAGTCCTTTTACTATGTCTAGATGACTTCAACACATGATTTCTACAAGACTGAGCTCTTCTTCCAAAATAGTTACATCTATAACACATGACATTTTGATATGAACCAAAAGAATGATAAATTTTTCTATTACCAATCTTATCATTCCACCAATAGTTAATTTCTACATGACCAACTTTGTGGTAGGTATAACATATGGTGTCATGATTATGTTTTGAAAAACTATAAGTACTATTTCCCTTATTCCATTTATAATAAATTTCACAATCTCTAGCCCTATGTCCATAAACATGACATGAATAACAGTAACCATGGAATTGAGAATAATTGTACCTTATTGATTGACACTTCTCGATAGATGAGAAACCTGTAAATTTGTTAATAGCCTTGATATCAGTCTATGGAGCAAGATAGCTCAAATCTATTTTCTTCTTACGAATCTGCCTAGCTTTGAAACTTTTACCATCAGTTGTTGCAAATAAAATTTTTTTGTTAGACTCATCTCTAACACCAAAATTTTTTCCAACTTCATATCCCACTCATGTAGGATCCTTAGAATTATTTTGCATGTCCAATATCTCATTCAATAAATTAGTACTATGGTCAAATTTTTGATTTTTACCTAATTGAATCTTGACACTTTCAAGCTCTTTTCTTAATGCAACTTCTTCTCCTTCAAGTTTTAGACAAACAATATTTTTGATCTCCAAATCAAAACTCACAACATCAACTATCCTCTTACATTCTTCAATTTCAATTTTATGACTTATAATCATATCATCTCTAAGAGTTAGTTCTTTTAACAAGGAATCATTATCTGAACATTTCCTTAAAGAAGTAATCTCATATTCTAGTTTATTGCACACTTCATCCTTGTCTTTTAGCTTGACTTCCAATTCCTCTTTGGCCCTTTTTCTATCAACCATTTGAGCTTTCAAAGATTCAATAATCTTTTCAGATTTATCATATTTTTGGTTTAATGCCTAATTAGTATCCATAGTCTTTTGAAGTTGTACCTTAAGTTCTTGATTTTCTTGTTTAAAAATTTTAAGTTCTTCTAAGGTAGCAAGTAGTTCTCCTTCTAGCTCAACTTTATACTCATCATCTTCATATTATTTTTCATGAAACTCTTGTTCAAATTCACTTACTAAGTGATCTTCATCTTTAACAATTAGAGGATCACTTTTAGTATCAAATAACAGGGGTATTTCTTGATACAAGACTTCACTAGATTTGACAAGGATTGATTGATCAACTTTTTGCTTGAGACTAGGGGTTTTCTTTTGACCTTTATTTCTGTTGCACTTAGCCATGACTTCCACGACCAGGAAACCCTAAGAGGTTTAGACTTATGCACGAGTATGGCTCTATACACCAATATTAATTGAGACAAGATATGTCATCAAAAAATACAGTCTAAATAATTTAAACATAAATACTTTCTTGACCTTGTGACATCATTAATAAACTCCAAAACCAGAATCAATCCAAGGTTGTTTAAACCTATCAGAGAACCCTACGCTCTAATACCAATTTTTGGAGTGAAAATGACACTAAGAGGGGGTGGTGAATCAGTGCCATGAAGCAATTTAACAATATTCAAAAAAATAAACAAAATTGAATTAAGATCTCACTATTTCAATGATTAAATCACCCATAAATTGAATGCAACCATTTAGAACTGAAATGAGAAGTATGATAGTAAAACAATGCTTAATTAAAGAATTTTCACAGTAAAGCAGTGAAACCACAAATGAACAATGAAACACAAGATTTTTCGAGTGGAAAACCTTCCTGGGGTAGAAAAACCACAGCTAAACTACTGCCATATTGGCTTGTATTTTAAAATCACTGTATACAATGCCTTACAAGCTAATTTCTGAGCACCAACTCAAGGAGCACCAACCCCTCATTTAGAGACACCAATCTCAAGGAGCACCAACCCCTTTTTAGATTAAAAAATAACGATAACATAGAGGATCTCTTTGTTTTCCAGATAAGCTCATAGAATCCCACACCATTAATCTATCTAATACCCTAAAGATTCAAAACAATGAATCCCTAAAATATTAAATAAACTAAGTTTTCATCTTTTCTCTACATCATTTTTTTTTCTATTTTGTATAACAAAGCTTTTTCAAATTTTTCTTTTTGATAGAGCAACAAGTTACATTCTCAACAACTACATCTCATAGTGTATCATCATTGTATTTATATATATATTTCAATAACACATTTTCTGATTAAAGAATATCAAAGAATCTGAAACCCTCATGTTGTTTCCAGAAAGTTGACCCAGTAAAATAATGACCATCAAATGGAGAATAATCTTATGTAATGCCTGTACAGAAGGCTGCTTCAAAAAAATACAAAAATATATCAAGTAATGCTTCTTTTTTCAAACTACAAGATTTTTCATAACCCAGATCTGGATGTAGTAACGTATGCACAAGTAATATTATTTCCCTCTTTCGAAAAAACCCATATAAAACTGTTTTCAAAAAACCTTATGCAGTTAATCATTATTTTTATGTAATGCATGAAATAAGTCCATTTTGAATCCACAATAATAATGACTGATTTCACAAAATGCATGACTACCCATCAACCGAAAGTCACAAACCCTCATTGCAAGAATGAATAGAAATGATATTCTTATCAGGGCATCATTTTTTTTCTTTAGAAACTGAAATGCAGATAGCCATTTTTCTGAATTTCTTTTTGTATCTTTTTCTTTTGTAACTAATACTAAATGCAATGATATGAAGAGAATAACAATAGAAAAAAAATGGAGAAGATATGTTATCAACCCTTTAAACTTTCCAGATTAGAGTATAGGAACCAATAAAAACTCTATGTTCTTCCTTTCACCAAATGAAGAAAATTACCTTTTGAATGCTGCAAGAAAGTCAAGATTATCAGAGTATATTCAATGGAGACGTGGTTGGAGGAAACATCATTTCAAGGTACAATTTTACCAATGCATGCTTGTCGCACACTTCTTACCTTCCCACTGTAGACAACCAGAATACAATGAAGAGACCTTGACATAAAATGTGGCTACTGATCACAAAGAAACAAACCAAAGATTCATGGTGATAGAGGAGGCTAGGGTTTCAACTCTTGACAAAAGAGTGATCAAAATGAGTTTTCCCTAATATTTCTTCCAATAAGTCATTCGATGACTTTCCATAATAAAATAGAATTTGAAGTCCATAAGAATTAACTCATATGAAATAAGATAAAATCATGATGATTTTAAATCTGCTTTCATAAACCTTTTAGCAAATATGCCGACAAAATTATCACATTGATAATTCCATCTAATGTATTTATTCGAATTATAAACTTTATACAATGTCCAATGGATTTCAAGAAAATTTTGACACAAATAATTACTTAGATCATTATTTCCAAGTTATCGCTGCCACATCAGACAACCAGTGAAAAATGAATGGTCGCTGCCAAAGGTTATTTCGAAATGTCTTTGCTCAAGGTCAAAAGAATAGTTATCGATAGAAAAAATATCACCACTTAATGAAGACTTAAGGAAAGCTGATACCACATTATTTTTTAATAAAAAAAACCAAATGAAGTCATTGCCATGACAACTGAAAACAAAGAATGGTAAATGACCAATCTGCCATGTGACTGCTCACAAATACAATGTGACCAATGAAACCCAATAGGATTAAATTATATGCCATGTAAAATGATGAAATATAGTGGTCGATCCAAAAAAAAATATGATTTATTCAAAGTCATTTACCAATGCAATAATGCTCGATAGGAGTGTTATCTTTTCTATCAAATGTTTAAGGAAACCCGTTAGGGTTTACTTAATTTTAAATGTCGATTCCTTTATGCCTTTGAGCCACAAAGTGAAATATACCAAGTCACATGAATTTAAACATATGATATGACAAGGATGTCAAAACCATGGCTTAATGAACTTTTTAGAATTGTGTGAGTCAATAACCATAAAATTTGATACCTTTGACAAGGTAATTACTAGAAATGCACTATATAATCAATGAGCTAGAATTCATGAAAAATATACCAAGTGCCAATGGTGAAGTCATAAGAGAAAACCAACATCTCATAGGAATTGACAAGACAATATGACATGCAGAAACACATTTTATGTTTGAACCAAACTGAATATACTTCATTGTGATAAAAATCAATTAAGCCAAGATCAACTTGAAATAATATACTTGTGGTAAATAAAGAACCATCTTGAAAAAAAAACCATTTGTCAAACTTAAAAGCACTGTGCACATTAGCATTATCAAATAAAAATGTGAAACCAAGAATCATGCTTGGAAACCAATGATCACTAAGATCAATATGAAATGATTAACATAAAAAACTTGAACCTATCAAGGTGACAATGTCATAAATTTGAAGCTAATGAATTCCCTATCATAATGAACACCACTTGAATAACCTGTACCATGCCTTATCAGCACTATCATTTCAAAATAGTCATAACCATCTGCAAATGAGTATCTTGAATAATCAGAAATATGATCGTCAAGAACATGATTAATCTGAATGGGAAGAAGCATGAAGATCCTATAAATGAACCAAATTGAATACCAGTCCAACCTTGTAAACTCTGAAGCATAATAGGCAACAATAATTCAATGCAAGCATATGAGGACATGTCAATATGATAGCATCATTTGTGACTTTTTCATCAAGGAAAAACAACTGAGTGGTGAGATCAACAGTTGGAGACACAAAAGATTCACTTTGAAGAAAGGCTCGAGAGGGAGTTAGCTACAAAAGAGGAGAAAATTAAGTTTTTGCTTACCCAAAAGCATGACATTCCAAGTTTTAGGAAATTTGAGAAAGGTAATCATGTACAACCTTGTCTAGTTCAAAATTAGCCAATTGATTAGTATAGCTCATTGATCATGGAGGATATCCCATTGATCATGGAGAATATTAGAAGTATAAATCCACTACATTTAGTGGTAGAATATTACCGATTAGAGAAACAAATGAATGAACAAGAGGATTAGGAAGTTATTAATGTTTGTACTGTGTGCCTAGCTCAAAATAACCATAGTACATATGAAGAGGATGTTGGTTCGAACTTTTTATTGAACCCCTTGCATTTTGATTCATTTGAAAAAAATTCTAATGTTTTTTGTAAGATGGATGAAAGTAGATTACATAGATTACCAGTTAAAAATATTCACTTGGCAGAGACAGGATGCCCAATTTTCACTAGAGAAGGCACCACATGAGGAGGAACGATTAATTTATTTGTTTAACCAACTACCTATTTTTATAGAGAGAACAAAAGAGAGCATGCAAGTACTTGAATTATCAATTAATTTGGAACACCCAAAATATATTACAGGACATGATGCATTGCTAGATCAAGATGAAATTGAAGCCTCAATCCATTTGGGACAATGAGAAGTCACTACTATTTTGGAGATTAATGAAAATGATCTGCATGAAATTTCCCAATTTGAACAAACAAGTAGATCAAAACTTAAGGATAATCTCAAATCTAAGGTAGTCTCTCTCATGACACAAAGTAATGAAGATTATGAAGAAGAGAACTTATTTTGGGATGATCTTGAGGTATTTGTTTCAAATTTAGACTCTAATATATAATCTTTAAATGAGGAAAATCAGAAACAATAGGTTGTTGAGGTAGAAAAGGATGTTCAAGTCCAAAATTATGTTGATTTATTTGATGAACTTTGGGTTTGCACATGAAGATGAGCAATGTTTGACTGAACTAACATCAATGCCTGATTTTGAGTCGTAGGATGAAGGGAATTAGTTAGGAAAAGTGAAAATTCAGGAAGAAACAAATGAGGAAAGTCATGATTTGGAAGTTCAAGAAGTTGATTCACAAGAAAAGGTTGTTCAAGTAGAGAAAGAAAAGTAGAAAATCATAGAGAATACACTGCATAAAGAGGATTTATTCTCAACTATTATTGAAGATTTTTTCTCTAACATTGTTGATAACCTAACATATTTCAAAGCAAAGGTTTGTGATCAACATAATAGAGTGATCAAAGAGGTTGTGGTTGAAAAAAAAATTGACAAAGGAGAAGCCAACAAAAATAATTATCAGTTTATCATCTCTAAAGGATGCACAATTAGGCATCTTTCTATGACTTAGATTCCAAGCATACTTAATGAAGCCTCAATAAAAGGACAACATATTCAAAATTTCCATTCACCCCAAACCAACAAAATGGTTAGTCATATTCAAAGGATGAGTGAGTTTTTCTACATTCTTTATGAAGAACTACAACTGTTTATTGAGTATCTTTTTGTGCTTCATCTAGTTTTAGCTATTCATAAGCATGAAAATTAGGGTTTTTTGTTAAGGAAGGGCAACTATTTCTCTCATCCAGTGAATGGTCATGTTTGAACACTAACACTGTTGGTTAGTGTAGGGTAGGGTATTTTCAAGTTAATAAGTTCCCTAAGCACAATTTCTTTTAGTACTATTTTGTTTTCAATAAGTGCAAATGCTGCATAGTTTTCTAACTCTGTCGTAAATAAAGTTATGATAGTTTTTCTTAGTTTTGTTTGCTGTTGAGTTATAGAATTTTTATGTCAAAAAAGGACAATGATGGAATCCATGCCCAATGGATAAGCAAGGCAACTGATATTATTTTTTTAGCAGGAAAACATCCCAAGGAGGTTGCCAGAAATTTTATTAATTTTTAGCTACCAAGTGAATTAGTAAAGTTTCATTAGGCAGTTATTAAACTGGGTTGAGAAAAAAATTGACACTTGAGAAAATTCAAATAATCAGCCAAAAATTCAAATATTTATTAGATTCTAAAGCTAAAAAATTTATGCAGTTCATATTTCAAGTATCTTGTTGCTATTATTCATTATTACAAAACATATACCTCAAACAATTCATTTGGTTATTTCATATTATGTAGTGATTCACAAATGAGAATAAACAAGTAATTATATGATATAAAATAACTGATATATTTGAAAGCAATGTTTTTGAAGTCCCACACAAGATGTGGGAGTAACTAAATCTGAACAAATATAAAATAGAAAGAAGGTACAGGAAAATAAATGCATAAAATAAGATATGAGAGCCATCATTTCCTGATGAATGAAGAATCTCATTGTTAGAGGTTGGGTCATTATCATTGAGTTGTCTCGTTTCTACTCCAAGAAAGAAATCTGCAAGGGTGGAAAAGAGATGTTAGATCTCGGGGTTCCATACAAATCCTATGCATCTCTAATCAAGCAAATACTTGCTATCTTATAGATGATCAAGGAAAGCAAGATGAACAACTATATTTAAGATATGCAAAGAAAATCAACAAAAGGAACATTGAATTTCACTATTTTTATCTAATGTGTTTGTTCATTGTGTAGGTAGAGGTACATTTTTCATTGTTCATTTATCATGTTCAAAATTATAGCATGTGGGAGAGAAATGTGGCTCCCACAAGGGTTGAGCCCTACATGTTACCCCTTAACTTCAAGAGGGGTTTTGAGAAAGAAACACATTCATAATGCTCAATGGAAAATTTTAACTGAAGGAGTAAATCATTAAGTAACTACAATACATTCAATATATTGATCATACATGACAATCAACTCTAAATGTGCAATGAATCGAGAATCATGGATGAACAAAGACTCATTCAAAATGAGCAATGAACATGCAAAACACAAAATAAAATTGCACTATCTTCCATTGGAAATTTTTGTTAGCATATAGGTATGTCATGTCATTGTTGATTGACTACATAATATTTTTGAAGCATCATATTTCTTCCATGTTCCATATTTATGTTTCTCATAGTGATAGGAAAATGAAGAGTGTGTTTTTGATTAAGCTATAAGTAGTGTTCAATGCAGAGGTTTCATCGCATACATATTCATCAAGGTGCCTAAAAGACAATTCTCACACATAAGGGAACAACATAAAATTAAATTTTCCACAAAATGATAAGGTGGAGTGCTTATCAAACATGCATCACAAGGTCACAATGGTAGGACAACATTCATGCATTGCACCAAAAGTTGAAGGAGTGATAAGGTGTGAGAAGTGCATGATCACAAGAGAATGAGCAAATAGAAAATTGGAGAACTGATGAGGCCACAATACACCTTCAAGAGTATGTGAAATATGTGAAAATCACTACAAATCAAGAGAGAATGTGATGAAACAAACATTTTTTCTCAATGAATGAAAATACTCACAATTTTAGTGATTTATCACTATGTGGTGTTTCTTACAAATACCTTAAATGACAGCCATATCTGAGACTAAGAGCATATGTGATCATTATTTGTAGAAAATCATCTATCTAAAAGAGGAGTTCAAAAAAGGAGATTAATAATATGATTTCTCTTGTATTTTATTCAAATTCCTCTAGAAGGAAGTCACAAAAGCTTATAAAGCACTGGCATAAATAAAATCAGATTTATATGTTAAAATATCTAGAATTTTTGCAAAATGAATGTGTTGTGAACCAAGATGTTACCCTTCATTTTCATGGAGGAGTGCTATAGCCAAGGGTATCAAACCTTTTCTCTTTGCAATAAAAAAGAGATCACAAGCATAAAATGGAGGAGAATCCAAGTGTATTCGAGCTGATACAAGCACTCAAAAATTAGAGGACCTATGAGTTTCAAGCCTAGAGAAAAGGAAAGCTAGGAGCTAGGGTTTTAAACCAATTTGCAAAAAAAATCAATTGAAGGAGCACAAATACATAAATTAATAGTGCCTTCGAGCTTAAATGCAAATGTTCAAAACCCCTCTCATAGTGTGGCCACCGACATGAAAGCACTAAGAGGATTCATTTATCCAAAAAGTAGCAAAACCCATATATAAAAAAAGCAAGAAGCATGTGTATAACAAGGAGATTCAATAATTTTACAAGTTCCTTAAGCTCAAATAAATAATTTTTATAGACAAGAGATGCAAAGATTTAGTGATACAAGGCTTACTCAAGGATTGCTATTTATGGATGCACTCAAAGCCTGTGGGTTTACCCACAATGAGATCTCCAAAAACTCAATGTCAAAACATCCATGGTGGACCAAAATAGAGAAAAGGCATCAACAAAGAAGGTAAGAAAATAAATACATTAGAAAATACTCAAGGTTGAGGCTAGAAGGCTGTAGGATGCTTCAAAAAATACATAAATTATGAGGATTTCTTGTGTTTCCTATGAAAAGAGGACTTACCATGGATTTATTGCAAGATTTATTTCATAAAAATTTAGAAAAAACATAAGTTCAAGCTCAAACCCTGGCTATCCATCATTGGAAGTTGGTGCAGGAGCACCTTCACCATGATTCTATTTTGTAAATTATTTCATTTTTTTCCTTTGTAGAAGTCATTTAAAAGTAATTTAAAAAAAAAAAATGTAATGGTGTCAACATTTATTGCAATCAAAGTGTAAAAGTTGCATAAAGCAACAATTAGGGAGTTAAAAAGGTCATTAGGGAGACTAAACATTAGTGGGAAGTTGGAAATCAGTTGGAAACTGATTATTCATGTTGTAATGTCTTTAAAAAGGTTCTTTGTACGTTCATAAGCTTGTGCGTGGTTGAAAATTTGAAATGAAATAATGGAAAGCACAATTTTCTGTAATTTTTTTCAGAAAATTCACAGTTTCCAAACTTTGTATGGATTTGTACGGCCTCAAATGATGGAATAAATGGTTTTAAGTGTTAGAGAGAACAATTACCTTCCATTTCCAATTCGTTTCATGCAGATTGGTTCATTTTTAAAGAAGTTATGCTAATTTTTGTAAACACAGTCTAAATTCTGATCTAGGGTAACAATTTTCAGTAAAATTCATGTTTCTCAAAATTTAACCATTGGATGTTGCTCAAAATTGGAAAAAATTTCCATAATGATATCCTCTAAAGTATCACTGGAGCGATTGGATTAATTAGTTGATTTGTGAAAGTTATAAGTTACTATTTGCATGCATATCTGGTTATTTCGACCTAATATTTAGCAAAAAAGTCCAAACAACAAGCCTGTGTTCCAAAACAAGTGTACCTACAAATGAGATATGTTTTTAATGGAAGAAATGGGTACTCAAAAATGTATTTATGTTTTGGAGATTCAATTTTGTTTGAAAGTTACACCCGATTTAGTGTTTTGGTTCTCTTCAAGCAAAATTTGGGTTTTTGGTGCAAGTAATTTGTAAATCTGATAAAACAGAGAAATAAGGCTATGCAATTGGTTAATTTCTGTCAAAATGATGATTTTGAAGATGTAGAAGGGTCTGGTTTGAGTTTGATACAAGTATAGAGTCATTTTTTGAAGAGTTGGGCTTGTAGCCATGAAGAAATTCAAAGAATTTGAAGTGATTTTGGTAAAGGATTGAATGAGAATTGTTTTAAGTATTGTTGTTTTCTTCCTTTGCTCTGCATCAAATTGGTATCAGAGCTCGGAAAAGATATGGGCTGATAATTTGGTTGTGGTTTGTTGGTTGTTTGCAGGAAAGTGAGTTGTGAAGCAAGGAGGAATCTTGCTTGAGAGGATGGAGAACTTGAGAAGGCATTTGCAAGCAAAGGAAGAGAGAAAGAAGAGAAAGAGACAAGCAAAGTTTGATAGAGAAATTGCTGAGTTAAAGCAAGCGTTAGAGATTAGATGAAGAGTTCCAAGAATCTATGATGAAGTTAGAACAAATGATGGAAGAAGAAGAAGAAGAAGCATATGAAGATGCACATGAAGAATTCATTGATGAAGAAAACAAAATTGTTCTAGATGTTTCCAAGCATGAAGATATGATAGAGGACTTGATTATTGTAGTTAAAGACATTGAAGGAATGATCATGGATGAATTGTTCATAGAGGTTTGCAAGGAGTTGCAGCATGATGGAGGTATCATGATTGTCACCTTATATCATTTCATTATGTTACTAATGCTTTGGACAAAGGATTGTTTGTAGGTTGAAGGAGAAAGGGAAAAACATGGTTTTGAGATGTATCAAAGACTAAGGTATTTGATTTCAGGGGGGAAGCATGGAAGACAATTAATTTGCATGGACAAATTTAAACCAAAAGTGAAAATGAAGGTGATAAGAAGTAGATTAGTGGCAGGGCATCTCAAGAAGGCAATTTTGTTGGCAACAACACTTTCAAGAGGACTTGAAATCTTTTTGGTGGGGAGTTTGGTGCAGGAGCACCTTCACCATGATTCTATTTTGTAAATGATTTCATTTTTTTCCTTTGTAGAAGTCATTTAAAAGTAATTAAAAAAAAAAAAATGTAATGATGTCAACATTTATTGCAATCAAAGTGTAAAAGTTGCATAAAGCAACAATTAGGGAGTTAAAAAAGGTCATTAGGGAGACTAAACATTAGTGGGAAGTTGGAAATTAGTTGGAAACTGATTATTCATGTTGTAATGTCTTTAAAAAGGTTCTTTGTACGTTCATAAGCTTGTGGGTGGTTGAAAATTTGAAATGAAATAATGGAAAACACAATTTTCTGTAATATTTTTCAAAAAATTCACAGTTTCCAAACTTTGTACGGATTTTTATGGCCTCAAATGATGGAATAAATGGTTGTAAGTGTTAGAGGGAACAATCACCTTCCATTTCCAATTCGTTTCATGTAGATTGGTTCATTTTTAAAGAAGTTATGCTAATTTTTGTAAATACAGTCTAAATTCTGATCTAGGGTAATAGTTTTCAGTAAAATTTGTGTTTCTCAAAATTTAACCATTGGATGTTACTCAAAATTAAATAAAATTTCCATAATGATATCCTCTAAAGTATCACTGGAGCGATTGGATTAGTTAGTTGATTTGTGAAAGTTATAAGTTACTGTTTGCATGCATATCTGGTTATTTCGACCTAATATTTAGCAAAGAAGTCCGGACAGCAAGCCTGTGTTCCAAAACAAGTGTACCTACAAATGAGATATGTTTTTAATTGCCGAAATGGGTACTCAAAAATGTATTTATGTTTTGGAGATTCAATTTTGTTTGAAAGTTACACCCGATTTAGTGTTTTGATTCTCTTCAAGCAAAATTTGGGTTTTTGGTGCAAGTAATTTGTAAATCTGATAAAACAGAGAAATAAGGCTATGCAATTGGTTAATTTCTGTCAAAATGATGATTTTGAAGATGTAGAAGGGTCTGGTTTGAGTTTGATACAAGTTTAGAGTCATGTTTTGAAGAGTTGGGCTTGTAGCCATGAAGAAATTCAAAGAATTTAAAGTGATTTTGTTAAAGGATTGAATGAGAATTGTTTTAAGTATTGTTGTTTTCTTCCTTTGCTCTGCATCAGCGGTGCAACAGGTTTTCTTAGAAAATGCAAAATGAAGAATAAGAAAAGATTAGGGTTTGATGGATTTTACTCAAAATCCCTAATTCGAATGATGGGAGTAGTTTTGACTTGTGTTTTCAAATAAAATCATTTCACATTATTTCCATGGTCTTGAATTTAAGTCAATATACCTAATGACTATTAGAGAGTCCGTGAATCTCAACATGGACAATATTGTAAATTTTAAAATTTATCATTTGAGTTTGAAGTGAAGAAGCACTTCACTTATATTTTGGCATGATTTTAGAAAAAGAAAATCAGCAATGAAATTAAATATTAAAGGTAATAGTTACCTTAATATTTAATTTGTAATGTATAAATGGAGGACCTCTACATATCAAATATTAAAATAATCAAATTGATTATCTTTAATATTTAACCAATCAGTTCTCGTTTTCTCATAATCATGCAGGAAATACAAGTAAAGTGAACTGAAGGTCAGATCATGCAAAGGTGGGGACTTCAGTCTCTTTTCAGTCAACTAATCATGCAAAGACAAAGTGGAGAAAATGGTGGATATTTTTGAAACATAACTACAGTTTCACATTAATTTTGAAGAGCTTTTGGTCATGCATATCGAGAGGATGAGTTTGCAATAGTTGGAGTTCAGTTTGCTTCAATTATGGGCCCGCTTTTCAAGGATTTTCATCTTTTCTCATGAGAAGGGGTTCAGAGATAGTTTTCACTTTAGTTGACTATTTCTACCACCTCTTAGCTCTTGGAGTTATTTTTGTATATATTGAGAAAATAATTAGTCATTTTCTCATTTTTGGCTTCTTTTCCTTTGCATTCTACAAAGAGAAGTTGATCTTGTAACTCAAATTGATCCACTTGTAGCAGCAATTCCTTCATTTTTAAATAAAGAAAGCAACATTTTTCCTTCTTAATAATTCATGTGTTATAGTGTATGGGTGATCTGATGATATTTCTATGATTCATTCTTAGAATCTTTTGATTTTGTCTCATTCAAATAATATGAATGTAGGGAGATGCATAGTTAATGCAGGTCATAGATTGAGTAAGTTGATTTTTGTAGTTTGAATTTGTGAAAATACTCTGTTTTCCTTCATGCATGTTCTAAATTTAGACCCTTTCCAATGAAATACTTATGTGTTACATGCTTAGTTGAGTTGTGAAAATATTTAAGATTATTTGTTGAATACATTGTGAGTTTGAATAAGCAAGTAGATCTAGAACATCTGATGCATCACTGCCTAGGATAGGTTTCAATTCCAAGTTTCTTTCTATCCCTTTTCCCATCAGAGAGGTATTTTACAAGAGGTATCATAGGGAACCAACCCTTTATCTAGAGATTCACTTTCGTTATGAGAAACCCATAGGCTCAAAAGTGTTTCCATGTTACATGGGATTGTTGAGTTTCACAGCTTCACATTCAGGTGCAATCTTGTTGATAATAAAGACAACATGGAAAACAACTACAGGTTTCACACCTTATGAGTTGGTGTATGGTATTAAAACAATATTTTTCCCAATTGAGTTTGAATACAAGACACTTAAAACAACACAGAAGGAGAGGCTACACAATCTGAATGGGTTAGATGAAATTAGAATGGAGGCCATCTATCACACAAAGATAATTCAAAAAAAAAGAACTAAATGACATGATTGATTTATAAGGACTAAAGAATTAAATTTGGGTGATTGAGCTTTATTATATGATTGAAAATACAAATATTATAAGGGGAAACTATAATCTTCATGGTTGGGACCATATGAAATACATCAATTTTTTCCAAATGGAGCAATCAAATTGTAGATGATAGATGTAGTTAGATTTTCACTATTAGTCAATGGCCACAAACTAAAAATATACAAGAAGCAAACATAGAGAGATGATTTCCTTCTTTCTCTAATGCATCAATATGGTCCAAGCAATGATTCTGATACAAAAATTCTGACACAAGTTGACATCATATCATCAAATACTATAGGTTCTCAAAGTGACTCAATAGATGAGCTACAAAACTCACCTCCTAAGGTCACTCAGGTATAATTCCTTATTCCACTTCTTGTGCACACACCACATAGATGATACAATCAAAAATATTTTTCCAGAATGCTCCAGAATGCAGTAGGGACCTAAAGCTTCATGAGTAAATGCTAGAAAAAAGCACAAACTTGTGTCACACTTTATAAAGGAATCGACCAACAACAAAAAAAATCTAAAATTCGACCACATAAAAGTGGTCTTTATGTTTTTAATTTCAACAAGGTGTAAACTAATGAAATGTAGAACTTTTGATGAAGTTTATTCTTGTAATTTAATAAAAAAAATTTTAAAAAAAATTCATTATATTTTTATCAATTTAATGAAAGATTTTAGAATGCTGAAAATTTGAGAAAAACATGACTTCACGGGCCATTAAGAAACATATTGAAAAAAAAAACTTCATTTCTCCCTTTTTTTTTTCCCTCCAAATAGGTAACTTCAATATCTTGTGCATGGGAAAAAAATCAAATTTTGATGTATATTTTTCTCGTAATTACATTTTAAAGTCAAACTTGTTAGAGTTTGATAGTTTACATGGGCCATCAACTATTTTAATTTTTTTAATAATTTTCAAAACAACATTATACCCTTTTGAAGAACACTCTCCTCTTCTACCCCATATAATTCTTAAAAAAATATAATATGTTTTACTATTTTTTTAAAATTTCTAATCAGCCTCTTTTAAATTTTTAACAACCTACTTGTATTATTTTAAAATAAAATATATTAAAACTAATCAAAATATATATAAAATTATATATTTGGATTTCCCACTCCGAGCTCTACAAAAGGGTATTTTTCATTTTTTGCAGAAAAATCATTCTGATTGGAGAAATACTCTACAAAAGTTGAATGTTTTAGAAAGTTCTAAAAAAAAGGTGAGTTAGCTGCCAAGTAGGATGCCAACTAGACATGCTTGGTCAAGCATGTTTTGACTGAAACTTGTTCAACCAAGAAGTACTCGACCGAAATATGCTCGACAGAGACATAACTGACTGACACATGCTTGACTGAAAATAGCCGATATAAATAATTTAAAAAAAAAAAAATTCAACTCAAGAAAATTTGGTAAAATACATATTTCGACCAAGGAAGGCTTATTTTGAAAAAAGAAGGTTTATTTTGACAATTTAGAAGACTTATTTCGACAAAAAAAAATGTATTTGGACAATAAGAGAGCTATTTTTGAAGGTACATTGATCTTCAACTTATTTAATTAAATATGAATTTATTTTCATGAATACATTTGAAGTTTGTTTTCACTATTTTTCATTTGAATATGGTTGAGAAATAGGGTTATTAGGTTATGGTTTACATATGTACAAAGACCCATAATTTTGATGTATCTTATGATGATATTCCTTCTACATATCATGATGATATGATATGTCCATAGAGCGACATGTTCTTTTTATATTCTTTCTTATTTTGTATATTATGATGTGTTTCACATGATCAAAAAATTATCCCATAGCTCATGTGAGACCTATATCAATAAATTAAGGATATATACCTTTCATGATGCTTGGAATATGTAAATTGATGATCTATTTTGTTAGCCTAGATCATATTTATGCACAATCATGATTCATCATCTTTTCTTACATTACATGATGATATCGAGCTTACCCATGACATAGAGAAACTACCTAATACATGAGATGTATATATATATATATATATATATATATATATATATATATATGAATTAAATTCTTAGATTTCATTTTTATTTACAACTTGGACTTATCTTTTATGTATATATTATTTTTCTATTTTATGTTTTGCATGCTTATGTTTATTATACTTTTGTTTAGTACTCAGGATGTTATGATCTTTGCCTTATAATTTTGGTTTCTCACGTTGCATAATTAATTATTAAATTTTCATGCATGTATTATGATAATTTTCGAGCATGTAATTTTTCCACAAATTATTCTTTGACTATTTATTATTTTGTTTGATCCTATATATGTTCATGGACCACACTTTTAGATCTAGTTACCACATAGACTAGAGGGCATCATGCATTCCATTACATCTTATACCTTCATCATGTTGCATCTTCATATTATGGGAATCATGTATCTATCCCTTTACATCTTATGCTTATATGGTTATATGGACTTACATTTTAGGTCATTAATCCTTCCTCCTTTTAACATAGTGTGGTTATATTTGTCACATCCTTGCATTTAAGGAATCATTCCTTCCCCTTTGTAATCTTATCCTTTCATTGATATATACCTTTTCATAAGGGATCTATATATCATTTTCTCTCTCTTTCACATCATATAAGTGGTGATCTAGATATTTACCTGTATATATCGAGCTCATGATGTTTCTCTTTCTATGTTTTAAAGTACTCATTTTATTAAAAGAACCACATATTTCAATGCACATTTAGTGGTGATCTAGTAAGTGATTTCATGATCTAGCACGTGCATCTAGTTACATGATTTAAATATTTTCAAGTGATATATATACCAAATATGAGCTCATGATACCAAATTTTCTCATGTGGTATGTTTGCAATTTGAATTCTTTTTTTACTTTGGATTTAAAACAAATGAACAATTTATAATTTATAGTGTTAGATATTTATGCAATATTAACTATACATGTGTTTCATTGAAAGCTCAAGTGTGTACAAATTTGTATGCAGGTGAGTTCAAATTTGTGTGTAATTTATGATGGTGAATAAAAAGACTAGATCGAGGAATTATGATGGAACACGAATATGAAAAAGGAAGAGAAGAGTGGGTGAAGGAACATCTACTGAAGAACAACCCATGGAAAATATTGATGACCAAGGTGGCATACAGGTACAAGAACAAACTGAACCTAGTAATAGAAATTTTTTCTATGGTATGAAAAATCTGATGGAGATGGATGGGGATTCTCTTTTTAATAATATTTCATCTAAATATATGTTATCTGAAAGTACATTAAAATTACACTAAAAATCTATATGGGATGACTTTTTTGAAGAAAAATCTCTAATTGGAAGAGAAAAGTTAGTTGCAAATTTATTTAGATGAAAAGAAATGGCCCCTATTTTGGAGTTGTTAGGGGTTGATAATAGGAAAAATTCATCAGATTTAAAACAAACAATTGTTGAAAACTTGCAAGAAGAATTGAAATGTATTGAAAAGAAGAGTCGATCTAGTGATCTAAGTGTTGCATGTAGAGCATCTATGACTATAATTTCTAGTAATAAATGATCACATAGAGGTGAGGTTCAAGCAATTTCTGAATTACTAAATGTTTCTAGGAGAACTGTTAAAAGGTATATTGAAAAGAGAAATGAAAATTTGAGAAAAATTGGGTAAATATTTGTAGGGTTCTTCAAAAAGATAGAATTTCATAAGATTTAAAGAAATAGTTGGTTGAATATTGGACCACCCACTGACATGTTTCTTCCAATAGAAGGGATACTATACACATAATAGGTGAAGATGGTACAAAAATTTCTCATCCAAAACATTTTATAGATACAACACAAAGTGAACTTTTTGAAGAATTCAAGAAAGAATTTTCAAATGTGAAGATTTGTCAAAGGATGTTTGAGACACTACAACCATCATTTGTACATATAAATAAAGTATGTGAAACTTTTTTTTGTCGAAATCATATTGAATTTGATCTACACCTACAATCATATAAAAAAGATATGACAGTAATTGATCAAAATTTATCCATCCGTGGAAGCACACCACAATTTGTGAAGTCTTTTTTATGTGGAAAATCAGAAGATTCAAATGAATTCAATGTTCGGTGTATATAAAATGTATGTAATGATTGTGGAGATTCGAAGAATATTTTACATGTTGAAAATATTGAAATGCAAGTTATTTGGAAGAGATTTGAATATGAGGCATACTTAACGAAGTTAGGAGTTGAGGCAAAAAAAATTGTTCTCAAAGAGAGTGGATTGTCTTACAATGAATTCACGAATTTTTTTTGCAATATCACATATCCACATATCCAACATTGTCATGGTGCAAGATGGCAAGCTAAGAAATTTCATGATTCAAAGAACTGATTTCCACTAGGTTGTATTCTCTCTATTGTAGATTAATGTGAGAACTATACATTTAGTCCTCAAATTGAGATTCAAAGTCAACATTATCATTCAAACCAAGTTGCAATCTATGTTCAAGTTTTCTATAGGCATGTTGAGTTAGAGGTCAATGGACTACAAAGTAGCAAAGATGATCAAATTATCATCAAAGAGGTTTAATTTTATATCAGTGATGATACAAATCATGATAGAAGCTATATAGCTCATTGTTTCAATTTTTTTTTTGAAGACCTGAGACAATGTGGCATAAATTCAGAACAACACTAGATATGGTCTGATGGATGTGCTGGTAAGTACATTTTAAAAAAAAAAATTATTTACTTTTAACTTTGAGACTTAAATTGTTTAATTACTTATATATAATTACTTTTTTGAAGCTAATTTGGTTTGAGTGTAATTATTTGTAAATTCACATGACAATTTAATTCTGCAAAAGCTTTTGTTTGGTTAAGCCATCAACATGCTAGAAACAACACCAATTTTTTGTGGAACTTTTATGAGAGTGGACATGGAAAAGGAGAGCACGATGGAGCAGAAGCATGTGTGAAGCACGCACTTCGTCAACATGAACTTGTTGGTAGTTCACCATATATATATGAAATCGAGATCTATCTATTTTAAAAAAATATAGATATATATTTAAACTAAATTAAATTCTTTTAAGTTCCTTGAAAGTAACAGGTGAAATTTTTTGCCAACATGTGTACTTGCAAGTAATGCCATACAAAATGCAAATGAAATTATTGAATGGTGCAAAAGTCATTTTTTTGCTCGTGACTCAACATACAACACACAATATTTTTAGGAATTTATAGGAACATCTAGTCAAATTTTGTTAAAATTTTGAATTTCAAAATTTGTGTACATGATTTAATTGAATTTTTAAATTCGAATTTATAGATATTGATCGATCAAATCCTTATAAATATCAAACAATTCATGGTATTATAATTCTGCATCAAATCATGACAACGGGAAGTAGTAGGCCTTAAGCAATTAATGTGAGAGAAAAATCTTGTTTTTGTGTTGATTGCATTAAGGACAATGCAAATATTGTTCAATGTGAGAATATTAGAGATGGGTATGTTTCAGGATGGGAAATGAAACAATTAATATCAATTCCTCCTTTTGATGAAGATGACAATGTCGATGTCTATGATCCTCTATATTAAGCTGATTATGAACATGTATATGATTTAGTTGTTACAAGTATGGAAATTGATTAAAAGTTAAAATTGAATGAAATATATTCTATTTTTAAGTTATTTTCAAGCATGTTTATATATAAATTTATATATATTAAAAATATATTTACAACTTTTGTAAAATTTACATGGTGTGTGTACAAGAGATATTTTTTTGTTGTTGCAAATCCTGACAATACGGAAGGTGTAGATTACTATCTACTAGGATGTACACAACCAAAAATCAAATTGGTGGAATCAATGATAGATGGTGATGGACAAGAGTATCCCATTTGATTAGTCATTATTGAAAGGCACATATTATCAACAAATAAAGATAGATAAAAATGGTATTGTATTTGTTGATTATATGCCAGGACAAAAGGTTCTACATTATAGTCACTTAGTTATAGCAACAAAAATAAATTTAGAAACATTACCTAAAAGAGGACGTGCAAAACAAAAGTGGAGGTTGCCTATTGAAGATCATGGAAAGATTTTAGAGATAATTAAAGATAGAGTGGATCCAGATTTTATGTACTAGGAGCTTTAGGTTTTTTTTTGGATATATGTACATGTATGATTGGAGTATATATATATGTGTGTGTGTGTGTGTGTGTGTACAATTTTTTTTTTTATAGATCTAGATCTATATATTTATATTGATTGGACATGTGACATGATTTAGAATGGGTTTTTTTCAAAGGCTTGGTCATTTATTTTTGGAATTGTATAAATAAATTTGTTCCATGTGGAATTCTTAATTTATTTCAAGAATATTTGATTTCATAATTTACATTAGAAACTCCACTTAAATATGTATGTTAGATTATATATTCTTCATACAAAACCTAGTGACTTTAAAAATGTTTTCAACCATTTTTCCTAAATTCCTTTAAATCATCTATTTCCAATTGCATTGTTATGTTGGACATGGAATTATTTTAAGTTCATTTGAATCTTTGATTTCATTTTTTGAATCTTAGATCATATATATATGTATGCAATTTACAAAACCTCGTTACTAAGTTGTAGATTCTTTTAAGTTCACTTGAATCTTACAATTTCATTTGTTGAATCTTAGAGATCATATATATACCATGTTCATGCCAACAATATGCACCTAAATTAATGTGGTGTTCAATTTTAGTGTTCATATGAGACCAATATAAATTATATTGAAGTATAATGAATATTTTTGTGAGGCCGAATGAGCTCTAATTTTGAAATAATGTGCCTCCTAGCTCAATCAATTCTAAGGTGTGCCTAAGGAAACACATAGATGTTTGAGATTGTAGAGAATCTCATTGGACATATAAATTATCAATAGACATACCTTGTGCAAACATGATGAATTAATGTATGAGATATTTATCTATTGGGTATAGTGATCTCAATTAAAATAATTTGTGGCCAAATGTTTCTAATAGTTATGTGAACATGGATCAAGGGTTAACTAAGGAAGTTCATGGCCTTATATTCCCACATGTTCCTATAATTGATCACCAATTATAATTTTTCATAAGTAGGTCATCAAATTGACATGCCACACATTTTCAAATTTTATTTGTGTGTATTAATTGAAGTGGCTAATGATTAAAGTGAATTAGTCTTATCCTTGTTGGGGATATATTGTTTCCATTAATTAATAACTAGTACAATTACATATATCTCATTATCATAAGTGGATTATCACCACATAGTCACTACTTTTTTAATATGCGATAGGGTGGAACTAATAGAGAAACATGAAACTAAAATTATAGATAGTTTAATATAAATTAGTTAAAATTGAAAACAACGAGAAATATCTAGAAAGGTTAGCACTTGGAAAAAATAAAGGCATTACTTGATCTCATCATTGGTGTGTTGTTGCACAAGGATCCATTGGAAAATTAACTTGTTTTGCATAATTTAGTTTAGGAAAAAATGGTGGGATACCAAAGACAAACCTTTGTAAAATCTTGTAAGTTCAAGAAATATGTGCAATAATATGAGATTACATGAAAATAGCCAGTCTTGAATCAACTTGATCTATTTCAAATTAACATGGATGCTACATTAGTTGATGATGTAGCCAAGGTACTAGATCTACATATTTCCAAAGGTGCATGTATTTAGGTTGTCTTTCAACCTATTTTAGTTATAAATTATTGATAAAACAAGGAAAAGTACTACAAATGTTAGCCCTTTAAAATTATGCAAATCCTTTTTTTATTAATGCAACATTGGATTACAATTAAAATATGTATATGAAAGAAATAATAAATAAATAAACCATGATAAATAAACACATAACACTAGATGTATATTAATAAACCCTTGTGGGAAAAACTCCACCATTGAAGAGAGATACGTGTATGTATTAATATTTAACACAAGAGTACATATGCAACACACTTTCTCCTTTTATCATTCTTTAATATCCTATGTATTCCTATAAAATATTTATAAAACTCACTAAATCTATCCATAATGTATATGAATCTTTTAATAGGCACGTATAAAAGGTGTTTTTACAATTCCATAAAAGGAAACCCATTGGCCTCAAAAATAATGCAAGAAGTGCCCAAAAGAGACAAAAATGACCATATAATTATTCTCAACTCTTTATCCTTTGACTAATATTATCAAATATTTTGGCTTGTGTTGAGGTCTCAATGAGTTAAGGGGTCCCTCTAGACCTAAAATAACACTCGAGAATGAAATTAAATATCACATAGTTATAATATGAATTTCCAACAGTTATTATAAATGTTGCACATGTTCATCTCACATCTTTTTGAAGATGACAATGCCATCCAATTATGGTGAATGGACCTCCCATACAAGCTAGAACAACACAAAATAAGTAGGTTTGCACAAAAAAAATGATCTTTATTACTAGATCAACATTATAGAGTTACATGCCACCTCATGGGCTACTTATTACATGCATTTGGTGAGTTGTAGATTTGAGTTCACCCTCTTTTCTTCACTATATGTTATTCTAACACTCTAGCCCTCTATCTATCCTGTATTAATTCAATGTTTATATCTACATCTAGATCTCTAGGCCGACCTTGACATTTCCTGCTCCTCATAGTGTAGTATCCATTATCGTCCAATCAACATTTGAAACCACCAAGCTATTATATCGTTATCAACAGCTTCACCAAGTCAGCCAATGAATATGTATTCCACAACAACAATTTGGAATGCATCCAATATCACTTCGCTAGGTTTCATAACCGAACTGGCCATCCACCGCCCTTGACCATTCAATCCCCACCATCAGAATGTTGCCAAGAGCCCGACTCATATCCCTCTAAAGCCACCATGTTACATCGATAAACCCAAACCAAAACATCATCAAAATATTGAATAGACTTTGAAATATCTCTCATCAAACCACACATGTCTAATCAACATCACCACCACCACATCATCACTGAGACTCACCTAGTCAAAGAGACTCAAGAGCATCTCCCACGGAAACCATAAGGTCACCTCAACATCGCCCATCAGAGAGACTTGCCAACATCTCCCAACGATAACCTGGAGTCACCCTGATGCAAACATCCCACAATCCGTCGGAGTGTCAAAGAGACATTCATGATTGTCTTGTGGACCAACATGAATCATGCCAACAAGAAAAGGAATCACCAAGTCGGAAGGTTAGAAAACTTGAGAACCCTAAGACATGAGTTAGGAAAACTCAGAAACCTGTTATTCATTGTTGAACTCCATCCACTAAGTCGCTAAGTAGGGAAGTTAGGGAGCTTGTGAACCCCACAACATGAGTTAGAATAAATTAGAAGTCTGTGACTCCTCACAACCTTGGCCCTTATTCAGAACAAAAAAACACATATTTTTGATGGTGCAAGATTTCTCTTCGCTCTGGATACTCCTGCATTAGAAACCTTGGGTAGTTTTGAAAAGTGACTCAATCACTTCTTGAGAGTTAGAGGAAAACCAAGACAACTAACCTACGACTCGGAAAACCACGTTGAATCTTCAATTGGTCTTCCCTTCCACTTTGCTAAGTATTAATTGTACTTCCTATTCCTGGTGCTTCTTCCTACACATTTGTCCAAGATCTCTTCAATTTCTTCTTTTTCTACAACTAGTGCTAGAACACTCCATTGTGCCTCTACCAACTCATGCTCCTTATCTCCTTCATGATACTTTGACAAATATGAAATGTTAAATATAGGTGAGACATGAATCCCACTCGGTAAGTCAACCTCGTACACATTCCCTAAGTCATGTTTCTTCAAAATCTTACACAGTACAAAATCATTCATCTTCAACTTACTATATGTACCAACTAGAAATCTTTCCTTCCACAAATGCACCATTACTTCATCTCCAACGATAAACTCCTTATGCCTTATTCTTTGATCTGCCTTCACCTTGTACTGTTCTTTCATCTTATTGATATGCTCCCTAAATTATTCATGCACATTTTTTATATGTTCTACAAATCCCTTAGCTTGAACACTACGCTTCCCTTCCTTATCTATCTTCCTCAATCAATAGTAGTTCTTGGACTACTCCCATACACAATCTAAAATGGTGATCTACCAATGCTCCTATTGAAAAAATTGTTGTAAGAAAATTCTACCTTGGGTAAAATCATATCCCATCCCTTAGGTCTATCTCCTACTAAGCATCTCAGCAAATTACCCAAACTCCTATTCACTACCTTTGTTTGTCCATCTATCTTCAAATGATGTGCGAAGCTAAATTTCAAATCATTTTTTAACTTCTTCCATAATGTCCTCTAGAAATACCCAACAAACTTGGTATCTCATTCGAAACTATTCTCTTGGGTAGACCATGTAGTCTTACCACCTCCTTAAAGCATAATTTTGCAACATGAGCAGCCTAACCGGTCTTATGACATAGAATGAAGTGTGCCATCTTCAAAAATCTATCCACCACCAAAAATATGGAGTCATGACCTCGTTGCATCCTTAGAAAACCAAGAACACAGTCCATGTTGATATCTTCTTATGACCTATATGGTATAGGTAATGATTGGCATAACCTCATATTCTGACTTGTTTTTTTCACCATTTGACATATTCTACAGTTTTGTACAAACTTCTTCACATATTGTTGCAAGTGTAGCCAATAATAATGCTCACCAACAATGGCAATGGTCTTATCCCAACCAAAGTTTCTTTCCAATCCACCACTATGCTTCTCTTTGATCAAATTCTCCCTCATGAAACTTCTGAGGATGCACAATTGACTCCCTTTGAACAACATGTCATCTTAGACTGTAAAATACAACCTCCTCATCCTATCCAACGTGACAAGCTCCATGCAAGCTTTCCAAGCTTTCACAAAATTGGGATCTTTTGAATACATACCGTGAATGGTTTCCTTAGACCTATTCAAACATAGAAAAACAATACAATGTTAGTCATCAAACACATTTAAAACAATCATTCCCCATGTAATCAATTTAAACACCAAGAATAAGAAATAAAACAAAGATAATCAATAAAAAGCTATCAAATATTCCTCTTAAACATTCAAACCACTATCCCATGGGGGAATTGGTGCTATTTTGATGTGGAAAATAGCCCTTTCCCAATTCCTTGATGCAATTTGATGAATATTTGTTGATGATTGTGAGCTCCTTGATGAAATTTGACCATAACCTAGCTAAAATGGATGAAATGCAATGAAGACTTGGATAACAATGGATGACCTTGCATAAAAGTTAATAGATAATAACCTTGCATGAAGTTGTGGATCCAAAACCAATAGAGAAGCCCTCTATTTATAAGAGAATGATGGAGAAATGAGAAAATGGGATGAATATGGGACTAAACATGACTCAATGGCAAGGTGCCAGTTGTCAACATGTTAGTGGAGGAGGAATGAACACATTTTGGTGAGTGTGCAAATAAATGCAATTAGGTGGAAATTTGAAATTTGAAAGATTGCTTGTGGAAGATGATGTGGAAGAGGAGTTAATGCCACTTGGTTCAAGAAAAAATATTTGTAAGAGGATTTAATGCCATGTTGGAGGACAAATCCTTTTGGAGGGATTTTTCAAATTGGAAGAATATTCCAACAAGATGTCTTTTTGAATGAAAATAGGAGATTTTATAAATCAATTAAATTGATTTACTTATGCAAGTTGCAAAATCTAGAGGATTTGATGGATTAGTGTTAGAGTTAATTAGGATTTAATTAACTTAGATAGGGATTAGTTTGATTTGACATTTTGACTTAGATTTTTAGGTTTATTTAAATCAAAATGAGAGGAATTTGAGAGATTAGATTTAATTAAATAAAGTTTGATTTATTTAATTAAAAGGGGTGATGTTAGGTTTGATTAAATAAGGATGATTTATTTAATCAAAAGAGGGACTATGATTTAACTAAATACAATGAATTATTTAATTAAAAGAACATTAGGATTAAATAAGGTTGATTTATTTAATCAAAGAGGAAAATTAGGGTTAATTAAATAAAGTGATTTATTTAATTAAAAGAGGACAATGATTTAATAAAATAAGATAACTTATTTAATTAAAAGAAGAAATATGGTAAATTAATTAAATAAGGATTATTTAATTAACTAGTTAGTAAAGGGGTGATCAAGGAAGAACTGGTGTTAGTAAATTAGGATCAGGTGTGTGATATCAATCAGGATAGTTTTGGTGTCTACATTTTTCCCCTCTTTGAAGCAATGTGCCTGCTACGTTGGTTCAAACAATAATCTTTCTGAGATCAAAACTCAATTTTTTTTATTTTCCAAATACCCCATTGCTACCTGAAAAGAAGAACTATGCTGGTATACTGCCCCCTTTAGAGATCGAAAGAAAATTTGGATTTTTGGGGGAGATCTCGAAAAAAGATGACAAACTTCTCAAAGGGTTCAAAAAGGTTCTAGGATGTCGAAAATAAGCCAAAACATGAGAAAAAGACCTGAAATAACCTTCAAATGGGAAAAAATGGGATTAGGGGCACATAACCCTAGCTTGACGGCCAAAATACGGCAAAAAACCCTAACTTTTATGCTTAAATAGCCCTCTAGGGGTCATTTTACATTCATTTGCACCCTCACTCTTAGATTTGCAGTATTTTGAGCTCTAACCCTCTTGCATGATAGCTCAAAGAGTGCTTCCCCGACACATTTTTGAGCAAGTTCGAGTTGATCAAATACCTCTAGGTACAAGACCGGTTGTATGTGACCCTAACCCGACCTTTGATTTCATCTTTTATGTGCATTTATTACGCTTTAAAAGGTCAAAACCTTCAACATTTCTATATAACGACGCTAAAGGTGCTCATTCGGTGATGCTAGGGATTAAAAATCGTCATTATTGCTCATTGCAATGTTGCATCATAATTTAGGATTAGGGTTCCAAACTCCAAAGGGTGATGCCATTGCAAATGGCAACGTCGTGAGTTAGTTAGGTAATTAAGGTTTTAGGTCAAACAGGGCTGCAGTTGCAAATTGCAACATGACGGTCTTGTTTTGCATTTTAGGTTCCAGTGTTGCTATTTGGAGTTTGCAAAGAGCGATGCCTTAACAAATAGCAATGCATATGTGGTTTTAGTGCCAAAAACTCCAAATAGGGTCTCATCTTTTTTCGAAACCTGACACCGTGGCTTTACGTGTGCAGGAGGATAGAGAACTCGTACATTCACGTGAGCATCGAACCTTGGTGCTCAACAAATTGATCGGACCGTACAAGTTGCTTCTAGAGCACCTTGGCATGATTGGTCTTTGGTGCATCACCTATGCACCGATCGTGAGGACCCACCTGGCCATGGTGACTGTGTTGGCCAAGAGGTAGCATAGCGAGAAATCCTCATTTCATCTTTCCACTGGTGAGGCCAATGTCACACTAGAGGATGCGGTGGATTTTCTGGTTTTTGATTCATGGTGACTGTGTTATTTAGGATCCAAATGATGACATAGATGTGTTTTTTGAGGTTATGGGGACTGATGAGATTTTTTTCGCTAAGGGGAAGATCGACCTTGAGTATTATAGAGGTCGAGTGTCTACCTTCTGACTGATTGTGGCCGGGATTATTTCAGGATTGGTAGCCCTAGATCGGCGAGACCGATACTTCAGTTTGGGATGGGGTCTAGCTTGGGAGTAGATGCTCTTCAGGAGGACTCTTTTAGTGTGGGTACCAGTGATGCTGGCCTCACTTTACCATGATTTGCATGATTTTGTGTACTATGATAGCTGGGCCATTGGCACAGGGGTCACACTTCTACACATTTGGGCCTGGGAGTACATTGTCATGCTCTGTCTTATTATTACATTTGTTGATATGGAGCCCGACAATCAATAGTATAGAGGTATCGAGGTGGTATTGCCTTGAGGCACACAAGATGGGTTGGTCTCCCTCACTGGAGGAGAGTTTTGGATGAGATGAGAGTTTTTACCTAGAGGTCATGGCTATAGATGTCGGTCTGGTATGCCAATGTTCAACAATTATTCTTTTCTTGAAAATATAGGTTGATTTAGGGTCAAGATCATACTATGATTGAGCGCTACCTACTAGATAGGGTAGCCAAACAGTTTGGTGACATCTAGGATAGGCCCGATGATCAGTACATGGCCATTTTTTCTCAATCCACCTGAGAGACTACATGGGGTTGGACAATCCCCACAACCAAGGTAGTGGATAGTTTCAGATAGCTGGTGGGCCAACCATGGGCCTATGCACAAGGACCGGTGGATCTAGGCACTACACATTCCTATGATGAGTGGTTTAGGCCCCCCCTTAGATTGACAATTCCAAGGGCAGCACCCCTACAACGGAGACCTCGGGGCAGGACAGTAGGTTGAGGATGGGGGGATAGGTTGGGGTAGGGGGATAGGGAGGAGGACCACCTCCTCACCAACAAAGAGATTAGAATCCACCACCCAGAGAATAACAGAGGGACCATCAATCCAGAGACCAATAGCCACAATAGCCACCACAACCAGATGCTTGAGACACCCAGATACAATAGTTGTAGGGGTAGATACACGGGCTCCAAGCATAGGTAGAGGCTCTAACAATAGAGAGGGACTAGGCTAGGGTAGAGTGAGATCAGGAGAGGTAGTAGAGATAGGCCTAAGAGATTTTGATGGCACAGGAGGTGGGCCACAGGCAGTAGTTGGAGAGTATGGTTGTTGCATCACAGGGCAAGACGGTCTCAGTGTGGATGTACCGCGAGGCCATATGGGAGGTTGAGTATTATAGGTTGAATTATTAGCAATCCATACCATCAACAACCCAGGTTCTAGAGTACTCCTAGAAAACTGGGATGAGACAGGTAGAGGGCTAGGCTGAGAGACAGGCGGGTGAGGGGAGCAGCCAACAGGGCTATCTACCATAACATTTTTTGATTGGCACTATTCCTTTTGAGATCCATGGGCTTTGTTTTTTATAGCCCTGTGGGCATTGCATATTTTGATTGATACACATACACATGATCTGATTTGTACCTTGAGAATCACATTTTGATATATATATATGATATGATTGATTCATTATGAGATGTGTCCTATTTTACTTATGCATTATGGATGTATGTATCTGATGTTCTATATGTGATGCAATTCAATATGACGAAATGTATGATTATGATATGCAAATGTTTATGGATGCAAATGGTTATGTATGCACTTCTTTTTGTATTTTTCTAGACACTTTTGATGATGATGTATGATATGTTGATGCAACTATTTTTATATTATGACATGATGATGCATACATGGATGGTATGATGATGTAGATGTATGGCTTATGAGATGCTTGGAATAAAAAATCTATATGATTCTCTACATGATAATGGATTATATGATATGTAATGACATGCAAATGTTTTTGTATCTTTTTTTTATGCATTTTGATGTGATGACATATATATGATATGATGATGATTATGCGATGGATACAAATTTAATCATGATATGTAATGACCAATGATGTATATATAATATATGAATGTAATAATGTGAGATGATATATGATATGATATGGTTATGTTATGTGATGATTATGATATGCATTTTGATTTGTGAATGTAATGGTGTAAATGTAATGATTTCTTAAGATACTTAGAATAAAAAATCTATATCGTTCTTCGTAACTTAAAATGATTATGGAAAATGTGATGATGTGATATGCAATATTTATGATATGTGATGACATGGAATGTAGTGATATGATATGCTTATGTGATGATTTATTTTTTGCAATGTAAAATGATGTGATATGAAATAACCATGATATGTAATGATTTTCAATGATCTGATATGAAATAACCATGATATGATTTATGTTATGCAATAATTATGATTAATGATGTGGATGCAATGATTATGATATGTTTTATGCAATGATATGTGATGATGTGAAATGTAAATGTTTATGATAAATGATGATATTTTGATTATGTGATATGCATATGATATAAATGTCTATTGATGCGTAATGATTAATGTTGTGCAATTATTATGATGTGTTGTGTAATGATGTGCAAATGATGTGAAATGAATGTGCAATGATATGTGATTGATTATGATATGTCGATGATCAGTGGGTGCAGGATAAATGCATTAGTGATGGTTTTTCTGGTTAACTATCATGATAATATGTTAACGCGGAGAGAAGAAAGAAGAAATAAGATGATGAGAAGAGGATCCAACAAGTTCATTCCCTACGAGACTTTATTAAAATAATGATATGATGATGATGCTTTTCTTATCAGGAATTGGGATTTTAAAAGGACTTAATTACCTTATATTTGATAACACACCTAGGTACGATGCATCAAGGTATAAAGAATCAAGATAGTGATGCACCTAGTGTGATGGACTTTGACTCAACAATCATATAGGAGTACTCATGTTCACACCTGGCATACAAAACATTATTCAAAATGAACTTCAAATATTTCAAATGTCTCAGACCAAAACATAGAAAGGAGAACCTTCCTATGTGGTCAACAAGACACCTAAAACACCTTCCCTACAAACCAAACAAAGCACATATGACCAAGGTGATATTACAAGAACAGTAGATAAAAATATAATGATCGTTGCCCCATTCCTTTCTCTCTAAATATTTTTGTTTAGACATCATCGAGAGGTCATTGGAATGAGCACAATAAGATAAATTAATCAAGACAAAGATCAAGTAAACAAACAAGCCAATGTTTTTCATACTGCTAGCCAAGACTAAACAATGGTGATGCCTGATGTTGATGTCCATTGCAGGAAGGATTCATCCTGGGACATGATGTTATCAGATGATTTGGATTGACTGGATGATGGGCCATTAATATCAATAGTTGACCGACTTGTTTACCTACTGACCTAGACTTGAGATCCTTGACTATTGAGTTTTCACTTTTAACTTGCTAGACTTGTTTCTAACCATTTTGCCAAAGGGTAAAGGTGACACTCACTTATTATGAGTGGATGTTTATTGTGGGTGAAAGAAAAATGGGATGGATGGATTTTTTCGAATATTTGGATGTTTTTGGTGTTTTGAAATGTTTTGAGGTTGTTTTCGGTTTTTTCAAGATTTTACAAATGTTTTGATTTTCTAATTTTCAATTCTTTTTGGGTTTTATGATATTTTAACCAAGAGACTAACCTAAAAACCTATCCTATGGGTCTCGGGGGATGATCAAAGATTATCCTTGCCTATGTTATATACACAGAGATCACGTAGTTTGATTGACGACTTGACTAATTTACAAGATGAAGATATAAACAAATGATGAATTGCCAGCTTATTATGATGGAATCCTAAAGGATTGGCCTAGGGTGTCTCAGGGGATGGTCAAAGATCAACCTTGCCTACGTTCGAGCCCGGAGATAGTGTAGTTCAACAAGGATACCTTGTTTTTTTATTTTTTGGGATTTTTGATATGTTTTGGATGTTTTTTAGATTTTTTGAAGGATTTTATGATTTTTTTTGGATTTTATGAATGTTTTTGGATTTTTTGAATTTAAAAAGATTGCAAGAATATACGTGAATCTGATTCGATGCTGGTATAGGAACATGCCCCCAGCATGGTGCGATAGACTACTCCAATATAGGCAGGACAAACTGACTTTAGGAATTTGCCAAGTAGTACTAGGAGGGATCATGATGCAGACGTAGATGGATGAATGGAGTGTGATGGGTGATGTGAAACAAGTTGTAGAGATCATGGTGGATGGAGAGTGTTTTATTTACATAAGGCACCTATTTTCTAGGTTTTCACCAAGGTACTTTTCCAAAGTGTCATCGAAGTGGTTTTCACTAGAGAATGATTTTTATCTTTACTATTTTCAATCCTTTTTCTGATTTTTTTGGATTTTTATATATATATTTTTTTGATTTTCTAGTTTTATACCTTGAAAATTAGGCATAAATTTTTTTGAGATGGGAGCTATTTATGGGCTCCTGTAGAGGCTCCCCTTCAGGCATTGATAGTTGATATGCCCCTTACTTGTAGCTTGCTGTGATGATGAAGGGTCCCAACCAATTGGGTTCAAACTTGCCCTTGTCTGGATTTGGTACCTTTTTTTATTCTCCTTCAATACCATCTCTCCTACTTGGAAGGTCCAACTCTTGATCTTCTTCTTGTAGTTTTTCTTGAGATGGTTTTGGTAGACTTGCAAATGGTTTAACGCATCCATGTGCCACTCATCTAGTAGTTCCAACTCATTCAATCGCGATACCTGATATTCTTCATCTTTAATGAGATTATGAAATGATATTATTAGGGATGGGAGCTCGATCTCAATGGGGAGGATGGATTTTGATCCGTAGACTAGGGAGAATGGGGTTGCACCTGTTGGTGTGCAAATAATTTTTCGGTAGGCCCATTGGGCGGGGTTCAACTGCAAGTTCCAATCATGACCAACTTCATTGACTATTTTTTTGAGGATTCTCAAGATGGTTTTATTTGTAGCCTCAACTTGGTCATTACCCTGGGGGTAGTATGGAGTAGAAAAGCAATGTTGGATATTGAATTCCTGGCATAGGTCTTGGACATCTTGGTTTTTGAAAGGTGTCCCGTTATCTGAGATAATGGCTTGTGGGACATCGTAGCAGAAATAAGGTAATTCAGGATGAACTTGGAAATCTTCTTTCCTATAATATAGGTCATTGGGATGGCCTCTACCCACTTTGTGAATTACTCCATGGCGGTGATAATGAACTTGTGTCCATTAGATGAGGTGGGGGTGATTTTTCCAATGATATCAAGCCCCCATTGTGAGAAGGGCCAAGGTGTTACAATTGGGTGTAGTTCCTGAGTTGGTGCATGGATGAGGTCCCCATGTTGTTGACATTGCAAGAACTTCCTAAAATATTCATGAGCTTTCCTTTCCATCATCAACCAATTGTACCCCATTCTCAACAAATTCTTGGCCAAGGTCATACCGCTCAAATGTGAACCACAGATGCCATTATTTACCTTTGTTAAAGTATTCAAACCTTCCTCAGCGTTTAAGCATCGTAAAAGGGTTCCCTCAATACTCCTACAGTATAGGGTGTCGCATAGGATAAAAAATGGGTTGAATTATTGACAAAGGTTTTCTTAAGGTTCAGAGTGATATTGGCAGGGAAGACTCCTATTCTAAGATAAGTGTATATGTCATGATACCATGGGTTACCAGGACCAGTGGTTTCACACACAAATTCAGACCCTGGTACCTCGAATGCTTGTATGAGAAGCTTCTCTACAAGGAATTATTGTCTTAGGACATTACATGGGACATCTATTAGTGATCCAATTGTTTCCATAGCATTCATTGCTCTGTTATTAGCTCTTGGTATCTGCTCAAATGTACTATCAATGAAGGACTCCTTGAGGCTTTCCACCATTTTTTTGTATGGAGTTAACTTTTCATCCTTGTTAGTATTCGTCATTGACCTGGTTGATGATGAGATGCAAATCCCCATAGACTTTGAGTTCCATGATCTGCCACTGTGCAGCAATCCTCAACCCTATGACAAGAGCCTCATATTCTACAATATTGTTTGTGCAATTGAAGGACAACTTGTATGATTTGGGTATACAATCTCTTTGTGGTATAATGAAGAAGACTTCAGATCCTGACCCATGTTGTGTGTAGGATCCATCAAAGTACATTTTCCAGTGATCTTCTATGTTTATGTTAAAGATGGAATTGTCAGGGAATTTTGATACAAGTGGGTTCTTTGAGTATATCAGTGCTTTTGCCAACTGATATGCAATTGCTTATCCCTTAATGGACTTCTGTTCCACATACTCAATTTTGTGCTCTATCAGGATCATAACCCATTTAGTTGTTCACCCTATGAGAATTTCTTTAGAAAAAAGATACTTGAGAGGGTATATCTTGGTGTTGAGTTTTATATGATGTGCCAACATATAGTGTCTGAATTTATGAGCTACAAACATGACTGCTAAGAAAGCCTTCTCAATGGATGTGTAATTTAGCTCATTTCCCACCATGGTTCTACTGATGTAGTAAATAGCTCTCTCCTTCCCATTTTCATCATGTTGTGCTATGAGAGCGCCAAGGGTTGTTGTTGTTGCCGATATATACAAGATGAAGGGTTTTCCTAGAATTGGTGGCATAAGAACTGGTGGTGTGAGTAAGTACTCCTTGATCTTGTTGAATGCCTGATCATAATTATCATCCCATTTTTATGCTACCCCATTGTAGAGTAGATGAGAATATGGGATTTCCTTATCTACTAATTATGCTATAGACTAGTAGATGGATTGGAGTCTTCCTTGCAAAACCCTTAATTGTTTTAATGTCCTTGGTGCTTCAATCTCAAGGAATTCTTTGAATATGGTAGGGTCTATCTTGATTCCTCTCATGGATACAATCTACCCTAGTAACTTTCCTGATTGTACCTCGAAGACACACTTCTTTGGATTGAGCTTGACCTTGTACTCTTCTAGCCTATAAAAAATGGACCCTAAAGCTGATATGTGATCTCGTTGCTTTCTTGACTTGGCCAGTATGTTATCTATGCAATATTCCATAGTATTTTGAATCATATCATAGAAGATAAGCATCATAGCTCTTTGATAGGTAGATCTTGCATTCTTCAACCCAAACTATATCATGTTCTAGCAATATGTCCCCGATGGACAAGTGAAAGTTGTTTTTTCTTGGTCATCCTTAGCTATCATGATCTGATTGTATCCTAAGAATCCATCCATTAGTGATGGAATTTCATGTCTCGTCATCATATCCAAAATCATATCTATGTTTGGGAGAGGAAAATCATCCTTGGGGCATGCTTTGTTTAGATCTCTAAAGTTAGTGCAGATGCAGATTCCCCCATCGAGATTTGAAATAGGTACAAGATTTGAAACCCACTCTATATAATCAATTGGTCATATAAAGCCAACATCAAGGAGCTTTTGTAATTCCAATTTGACCAATAATTCTATTTGAGGGTGCATCTTCCTCATCTTTTGTCTCACAAGTTTTTCTTCTCGATATACTACTAGATGGTGCACCACAACTTCTGGATCAAGACTAGGCATATTGACGTAGGTCCATGAAAATTTCACCTTTCTTTCCCTTATAAATGTAGCTAGAAGTTCTTGTTCTTCTATCAAAAGTGATTCTTAATTAAAGGTTATATGCAGTGTTTCTTTTGTCCCCAAGTTGATTAGGTTGCACTTCTTTGCTAAGACTGTTGACTTTTCCTACTGAATAGAACTAAGAGGAAGATTGAATCCCCCATCCTCTGACGCCTCAAACAGGTTTTCACTATTGGATGCATCCTTTTTTTTTACTATTTTTGGGTTTGAAAGTGCCACAGTGTGGTTTTCACTTAAATACCTAGAGATTATTCTCAAATTTTCACTTGTGACTAAGGGATTCAATCATTTCCCAATAATATGCATGGGTTTCTAGTTCAATGTCAAACCCATCTTTATGGTCCCTACAAGGTAAATTATCCCGTGACCCCATGAATTCAGAGAACACCTCATCATTTTTGAATGTGTCTAAAATTGGTGATCCTCATTGGTCATAGTCTATTAGCTAGGGGTATACTAGCTTTATTTCATGGGTTTAGTTGTTCGACTCGAAAGATATAGTGGAAATCATGAATAAGGAAGAGTCCTCGAATAACATAGGTAGGTTGGTAAGGGTATCCTTGTCACTATCACTACACACATTAGTTATATCGAAGGTATAGTTGTCTAAGGGTAGACCTATGGATACTGGTAACTGAAGAGGAGTTTTGAATGCCTTAACAAGGGGACTTCTTCCACGTACAGTTATCCTCAGAGGGGTACATCTAAGGCCAATATTTTTCATGCACTTCTCAGCAATGATGGGTTCTAATTAGTTGTTGCTATTTTTTCCAAGACATTAATTCCTATTATAGCCCATGCCCAACATTAATTGTAGACCTTTGTTAGCATCGTCCATTGGAAGGGCTGGTACAAGTATCTCATCTAGATATAGGAGATTGAATATATCTTTTTCATCAACCACCTCTCAGCCTAAATCCCCCTAGCTTCTGAATTGGGAGGGATCTTCTCTAAAGGTTTGAGATGTTGTATTGGCTAGTTGCTACTATCCATGGGACCGAGGAGATTGAGGTAACTCTCCTATTACAAAGGCACCCTTTTTCATTTTGTAATCTCCACATCCTTTGTCTTGGATAATGACTTTGATATCAAATATGTCAGGAATGGCAGGTTTCTTTGTCCTAGAAGTGGAGGCTATGGTGGAGAGATCAATTTATGGAGTTGAAGGGCCTTCATCATTTTTGGGTACTTGTGGGACTTTTTAATACTTGGCTTCCAAGTTCCTGCAATAGGCAAAGGGATTGGGATCACCATGAACTGTGACCTCTTGGTTCTCATAGGGGAGTTTAACACATTGATGAAATGTGGATGCAATAGTTTTCATCCCATGGATCCATGGGTGCCCTAGAAGAATGTTATAAGGGAGGTCGAGATCAAGAACTTGGCAAGTAGTTTCCATGATGGTCAGTCCTACTTGGATGGGAAGCTAAATAGTGCCTTGATACACTCTCTCTTGATCATCATAAGCTTAGATGGTGATACTTTTTACTTTTTCAATCACATTTGAACCCCAAATTATTTATTAGCTTGAGGGAACAAATATTCAACCCTGCACCTCCATCCACCAAGACCCTTTTGACTTTATTTTTATGGACAAAGACCTCAAGATTAAGTGCATTATTTTGAGATGGCTGGGTGTGGAGGTCTTATTCAAAGAATGAGATGAGATGTGGCATGGTGATGTTTCTAACCATAGATTGAAACTGATCTACATCAAGGTTTGTTGGTACAAAAGACTCAACAAGGGCCTTTTCTAAATTCTCCCTATGTGTAGGAAAAAATTTTAGTAAATCCATGATGGAGATCTAAGCGAGGGTCTTATTTAGTTGTTCCAAAACATTATAGCCACTAGCGATTGACTTTGAATTTGTGGGGGGTGCTTTGGCTTACACAGATGGTCCAGGGATGGTCATTCTGCCACTTCAGGTGGTGACTCCATAGTCAACCTTGGACCCTCGGATATGGACAACACCTACCCATTCATCTAAGGATGTGACAACATGGTCATAAATGTGGTTGACACTACCATACTTCTTTCCTTTGCTATTTTTGTTTTAATTTTCATGATACAACATCAAATTTATGTATATCTTAAGGTCCTAATTTCCAGTCGGTTATTCAAAATTGATGGTCTTGTTTTCAATGAGGTCTTGGATTAGGTTTTTGAGCCTCATGCAACTGGTTTTTGTGTGCCCCTTTATCCTATGAAAGTCACACAGGTGCTTCTCATTATACCATTATAGCTTAACTTGAGGCTTCTAGTAATTCTCAATGACTGGGAGTGTGATGATGTTGGTGTCAATGAGCCACTTCATGACAGATTTGACCGATTCTCCAAGCGGTGTGTACTTGCATTTTGGAGGATATTGGTTTCTTGTGGATGGTCCACTTTGGTCATTGACATTATTGATTTTTTGGGTGTTTTTTTGTTGATGAGACATGTTTGATTGGGAGGTGTTTTGAGTATTATTTTGAGGTTTCTGATACATTTTTTGTTGTGTGTTTGGTTTTGGAGCATTGATCACAACCTTAACATCAACAACACCATCATTGGTAACATTCTTTTTTTTACCCATGTTTGTGGTTTGTCATTATAGCCTGTCGATGAGTGATTATCTTGATAAGAAGGTGTCCCCTCTTGTGCGATGAGGTATCTTTCGATGTTGAGAGATTTAGGGATGAATTGATTATAGGAAGTGATGCATTGGAATTTGTGATGGAAGGCCAAAGTTCCTTCAAGATTTGCAATGATAATTCTGACTTGTTGTTCTTCTGGCATGGCCCACTTGCTTCTATTGGCTTTGGATTACTATCGTAAAAAAGATTCAAATTATTCTCCCTTATTTTTCTTGAGGTTGGATAGTTCCTCTAAGCTCACGTCCATTCCCATGTTGAATGCATAATTTTGCATGAAGGCATCCACAATTTTTTGGAATTTCTTGATTCCTAGAGGAAGTCAGGAGAACTATTCCATGGTCAGGCCAGCCAGACTCCAGGGGAAGAGCCTCATTAAATAGGAGTCATCATAGGCTACTTCCATGCAGTGCACATGGAAGTCCCTGATGTGATCTTCATGTTTTATGAGTCTGTAGTACTTGTCGAATTTGGGGATCTCAAAGCCTTATAGAAATGGCTTCATCACAATGCTCTCATCAAATGGATAAGGGCATAGATTCCCTTGTGATTTAGGGGTCTTCCCTAATTGCATGTCCAACACCTATTGTGAGAGACTTTTTATTTGGGTAGAAAAATCACCTTACGAGTCAGGTGATGGGATGGATGTGTTTTGGGTTGGTGTAGTGACTTGGATGATGGGTGAGGTGACTTGCGGACTGGGTGGTGCATTAGCGGTAGTTTTTTGTGCAACCAACGCTTGTTGGTATTCTTGTATTTTTTTTTTGTACCAACAAAGCTTTTTTTTGGTCTTATTTCTTTTGTTGCACCAACAATTTTTGTTGTTGGGCTTGTTATTTTTGTTTTGCCAACAACACTTATTGTTGGTCTTGTTGTTATTGTTGTGCCAACAATGCTTGTTGTTGGGCTTGACGTTGGGCTGCTTATTGTTGTGCCTGATATTTTTGTAAAGCTTTCTAGTATGCTTGTTGTTGTAACAAGGCTTGTGCTTGAGCTTTCTATGCTTGATGTTGGGCTAGTGCTTGTGCTTGTGCAGCTTGTGCATCTTGGGCAGCTTTAGTAGCTTGAGCAGCTTGAGAGGCTTGTGGGGCTTGAGCAGATTGTTGTTGTTGTAATAAAGCTTGTGCTTGTGCTCGGGCTTGCTGTTGTTGTAGCAATGCTTATGCTTTCACTTGGGTATCCTATTGAGCTTGTTGTGTGGCTTGTTGTGTTTGTGATTGTTGTACGACGTGCAAATTTTTGGGTTTGGAGTTGCTAGAATTCCCTTTGATAAGATTTTTGATTTGCTTGTAAAGTGATACTATATTGATTGACCACGTTTGGATTTGGTGGAAGAGGTGGGGGATTCAGAATGGTATGAGATAGTGTGATGAGACTTTGTTGGGGTGGTTGTTGAGGTGTTTGAATGATGACGATGGGTTATGTGGTGAAGGGTATAGTGGATGAGTCGGGTCCTTGGGAGACCATTTTTTGAGGTGTTGTGGATGGATTGAGATGTTTTCATTGGAACCACCTATTGTTGTGATGTTGGTGGTATTCTTGGAGGATTTGGTATGCTTGGTAGATTGATTTGATTTGACTCATTTTGGATAAGTAAAGGGGGTTTCCCTAAACCAAGGATTGGTGCGAATGTTGATGTTAGAGGGGGAAGTGGTGGGGGGATAGGTGGTATGCTTCCTTTAAAAAGAGATGATGAGGGATCAAATATTCCCCCTTGTCCAAATAAACCCACTTATTCTTGTGATACGATGGGGAGAGAGACTTGTGCTCCAAGAGAATATGTCGATTTAACATAGAAGGTTGATGAATTATTGTTGTCATGAAGATGAGTGGAACATAGGGGTGTTTCAGATCTTGAGGGATGGATTGACCCAAGATGGTGTTCACATCCAAGTATTTATTTTTCACAAGGGGATGTGTTTGAAGAGCATGAAGTAATGAACTTCCCTTGTTCACAATTGGTTGAGTTGGAGCAAGAGATGATGTGGATTGGGGGATGGGTTGAATGATTCTTTGAGAATATGGTGTGAATGAGATTGGTGGCATAATCCCAAGAGGTTGCTCAAAAATAGTGTTTATGTCAAAATCAGAAGGGAGTTTAGCCCCTTCTTTTGCCAATTCTAGCATGCATTGTGAAGGATTGAGTCTCATCATGGCATTGACAATTTTGTGATTTTGGACCATTTCTATGGTTTCATCTTGAGTGATCCCCAAGACATTATTGGTGATGTCTTTCACTTGACCTTCCTCTTTAGGATCTTGTGTTAGTAGAGGAATATTGGGTGGGGGATTGCTAGATCCAATGGGGTTGATTTTAGGCATGGTTTGACTCAAGTCACTTAAAGTAGATGTTTCTTTGTTGGCTTCCATGTTCTTCTTATATTGAGATCGAGTTTATACCATAAAAGAAGGATCAAATTTTAGGTACAAAGAAGAAAAACCAAGTTTTTTCAAGGATCAAAGGGTGGTGATGAGATGGATGAAGAATGGATGGTGTGAACAATTAAACTCTTAAGAATCTTGAAGGGACACTATACTTTAGGACTTTTAGATTTTTTTATTTCTTGATTTGATTTGATTTGGATTTGGATTAGGATAGTGAACTCATAAACCCCAAGATGTTGGATGTTATCAAGGGATAAAATTGTTCACAAGGATTTATAATTTAACTAAGCATATAAAGAAGGACTCATCTACATATACTTAGTCAAACAAGATGATTTTTGATTTGTTTTAAAGGATTTTTCAAAAGTCTAGCATGAGGGATTTTTCCAAGATTATAAGAGTTGTTGGTGGGATGAGATTTGATTGATGTTTGAGGAATGGATGAGAATGTTGATTTTGATCCTATATTGAACTTAGAGAGACTTCCTTTCTACAAGATCTCGGTATTGAAGAACATGCTTGTACTTCCTATGTGAGAAATTAAAACCTTTGAAAAAGACTTGGATTTTGATTGTAATAAAATTCATACAAATTAGGATTGTTATTTTAATCTTTCTTGTAAAAATTATAGACCAACTTTTCTCTAACTTTGTGAAGTCTTGAAAGACATTCCTCACAAGCTTTTGGACTAAGGAACTTGTGATGACTTGGTTTGGGAACTTTGAAGTTTTGGGAAATCATGGGATCAAGCACATGTGAGGTTCAATTGTTTGTTATCTTGCTTAGATTGATTCCTTTGACCATAAACACTTTCTTGATTAGTCAAACTAAATGTCTAATGTCCTAATATATTTTCATCCCATAAGGTCCATTATGTGGAAATCAAGGAAATTAAGGCAATAGTTTCTCAATGTTGACTTTAGTAAGAGAAAATTAAGATGTAAATCCAAATTCCTAGAAACCTTTAAGGATGGAATCCTTAGGGAAAGCAATAACACTTGGATATGTCAAAGGTATTTTCTCCTCCCAAAGGGTTTCAAATTTTGAGGATTTTGTGAATGTTTGTTTTCAAGTGTTTTTAGATCCAAGAAAAGTGTTTTGATTTCAAAATGATGCACAACCCTAGGATGAAAAGAGACAATATTTGTTGAATTCCCACTTGGATAAATCTAGTTGTGCTTATTCAAAGTGGATAACTAGAAGCTTGACCACACTGGATCCCCTCCGCCATAACACTTCTTGGGTCAACCAAGCTTCAGTTATCATGAATCACCCATGAAAAAATCATCATCTCTACTTTGAACCACAAGTATGTGGGATGAATTTAGAATGACTATTCTTGCACCAACAAATAGATAGGGATTTGGCTCACTATAAAAAAGGTTCTAGTATAGGCATTTCATTCATGGGAAATCATCCATATGGCAAGAGACCATTGCTTCCCTTCTTGTCAAAACAATCCTCGTGATACTTAAACTTTCCTCAAGTACCCACACTTATATAAAGAGTGGAAGTCGTCTGGCTTTAGCATGTTCCCGATTGGGTCATTCCCTTGGGGTGAGTACTTTTTCCCACCAAAGAAGACCCTCTAAATATAAACAATAGAGAGAAATCACATTCGTAGTTTGATCAATCTTTTTTTGCATGAACAAAGAGAGAACATAGGCGATATACTTAACTCACACTAGCAAGGTTTGTTCAATTTTAAAATTCCCAAATTGAAGTGTACAGGAAATATTTTATACAACTTAATGCCACCAAAATACTTTTGATTCTCGAGATTTCTATGAAGCGTGAGAGAAGTGCATACACCTTTTAAATAATATTAACTTCTAAAAGAGATTACAAAACAAATAATACACATGTTCATTTTAAACCACAAATCAATAATGGATTATTTTTAATAGCACCAAGATGAAATGTGAAGTTTGTTTTTTCAATTCTTAAATCCCAAAACCAACTCTATTAAGTTCCTTAGGCTATTTTTAACCCTTTTCTTGTTCCTTTTAAAACCCAAACAAAAATTATTTGAATCCTGAAAGCTAAAGATAACAAAGTACTTAAAATGGGATTATAATTTCTCCAAAAGTGTTTAAAAACACTTGTTACAATCATATGATAATGCCATCATAGAAATTCTCCTTGTTTCCTCCACTTCTTGATCACTTCAGCCTGTAAAAGTTGGTTAATCTACAAAAAATAGAGGCACAAATAGGTTTAAAGCTCAAGGAGATGAAAACAAAAAAGCACATGTTAAATAAAAAATTGAAAAGCTACCTTTTACCCAACTTTAACGTCACAATCAACATATGCGTCACTGTTTGGAGCAGTTCAGTGATGCTCTGGTGAAGTCAACATTGCTCTAAGGAGAAACAAAGACCGTATATGTGTTGCTATTTCACCCAACACCGCTGTTAGGAGTTTGATTGGTCGGTCTAGATTGAAAATGATAGGAGTGTTGCACTTTGGAGCAGATGTAGCATCACTATATAGCAATGTTGTACTGATAGCATCATTGTTTGACCTTTGCAGCGTCGCTCCTTGTTGTAGACACAAAAAATTGAAAAAAATTGCAGAATTTTTGAAAAAAATGTGTTATTTTTTTAAAATTCACCCTCCTTCTAGCACCAAAATGTGAATGGTTGTCTTAGATCTGTTCAAACATATACAAACAACACAATTTTATTCATGAAACACATTTGAAATAATTATTCCCCAGGTAATCCATATAATAACAAGAAATAAAACAAAGATAATCAATAAAAAGCTATCAAATATTGCTATTAAACATTCAAACCACTATCCCATGGGGAATTGGTGCTATTTTGATGTGTAAAATAGCCCTTTCCCAATTCCTTGATGTAATTTGATGAAGATTTGTTTATGATTGTGAGCTCCTTGATGAAATTTGACCATAACCTAGCTAAAATGGATGAAATGCAATGAATACTTGGATAACAATGGATGATCTTGCATAAAAATTCATAGATAATAGCCTTGCATGAAGTTGTGGATCCAGAAGCAATAGAGAAGCCCTCTATTTATAAGAGAGAATGATGGAGAAATGAGAAAATGAGATAAATATGGGACTAAACATGAGCCAATGGCAAGGTGCCACTTGTCAACATGCTAGTGGAGGAGGAATGGGCACATTTTGGTGAATGTGCAAATAAATGCAATTAGGTGGAAATTTGGAATTTCAAAGATTGCTTGTGGAAGAGGAGTTAATGCCATGTTGGACAAAAAATCCTTTTGGAGGGAGTTTTCAAATTGGAAGAATATTCCAACAAGATGTCTTTTTGAATGAAAATAGGAGATTTTATAAATCAATTAAATTGATTTACTTATGCAAGTTGCAAAATCTAGAGGATTTGATGGATTAGTGTTAGAGTTAATTAGGATTTAATTAAATTTGATAGGGATTAGTTTGATTTGACATTTTGACTTAGATTTTTAGATTTATTTAAATTAAAATGAGAGGAATTCGAGAGATTAGATTTAATTAAATAAAGTTTGATTTATTTAATTAAAAGGGGCGATGTTAGGTTTGATTAAATAAGGATGATTTATTTTATCAAAAGTGGGACTATGATTTAACTAAATAAAATGAATTATTTAATTAAAAGAACATTAGGAATAAATAAGGTTCATTTATTTAATCAGAGAGGAAAATTAGGGTTAATTAAATAATTTGATTTATTTAATTAAAAGAGGATAATGATTTAATAAAATAAGATAATTTATTTAATTAAAAGAATAATTATGATAAATTAATTAAATAAGGATTATTTAATTAACTAGTTAGTAAAGGGGTGATCAATGAAGAACTGATGTTAGTAAATCAGGATCAGGTGCTTGATATCAATCAGGATAATTTCGGTGTCTACACAAAATTTTGAGTTCTTTGAACCTATTGGTGTTTTTTACAACAACCCAAGTGGACTTCCCGAGAGCTTATATGAACTTGCCACGTTCAATAATAACAATCCAGGAAGTGGTTGGCCAACTTGATGAGAAAAGCAATAATGCTAGTTCTCCTACACTTCAGGCTCTATAAGACCCAGGGAGTATTCCCTAAAATGTGCTCCTCAGATACAACTTAAAACAATTTCAACTGCACATTTATGAACAATAGATAGATTCCTCATCCACTCTAAAATGATGAAATCCTTCAAGAAATTGGCTATTCATCGAAAAGGCTCGAGTCCAATTAGTAGAGAATCACAAATACAACTAATATAGGTTGATAGGAAATATTTAGATAAAATGTTCTAAAGTCAAAACATAAGACATGAGAAACATAACCATGATAAAAATACCAGTGCCATATCCTAAAGAACAAAGTCAAATGAGAAAAATCAACTACAAGGAAAATTTCATCTTAAACAATTATGATCTATATGAATTGAATTACAATCCACATATCTGTACCAAAGTTTAGCACTACTTTATGAATCTAGTTGCTAGCTTGGATGAACTTACACATTAACTGAGCCATTTAATCGATCCTTTGAAACACAACCATCATTAACATGTAATTCATAGTAAAGAAAAATGAAGATCAATGGAAACAATCTTGGATTAATATTTCATTAATAATTCACACAAGATATCACAATAGGAGAGAAAACAGACAAGCGATTTTCATATTCAATACAAACATGCCTAAGAACCCCATAATTGACCAAGTTCTTTAATTTAACTCAAAAACTTAAGACAAAGATTTACATTCATACTCTTTGTATCACAAAAATCTTCGTTCTCAAATCTCGGATTCAACAACAAACCCTGTACCATAGCCCAAAATTCTCTTTTATAAAACAAGGGAGAAAAAAATCATCAGGCTGGAGAGTACACATGTCCATTTTTCATTGGACCGGTAATTCCTAATTCAGTTACAATTGCATCATGTTTTTTGAAGGTAAAAATCATAAGACAAGAATAATCATTAGTTGTTATGGAGGAAGAGAAAACGCCTTTCAAAAGGCAACTCATTCATATCAACGGCATCTTTAACCGAAATAATACTTTATTCCACCTCAGCAACTTATACCTAAAGTCGAGAGAAGAATGCATATTTTAAAAAGTAACTTCTAAAGGCAAACCTGTATTATACATGACCAAATCACATTTCTCAACCTTAGTACTCATTTTCAAACTCATCGGTGAACATGTTTTTCCATAATTCAAAATCTTCCTTGGACGACCACTTAAAAGAAATAACCTCATTAATCTTATCTCGATAGGGTGCATATTTTACCATTACTGACGTGGCCTCCTTATCAAAGTCTTCTAAGAAACTAATGACAAATGATAGTTTCTCAAGTGTATTCTCCAGCATACCAATGTCATCAATTCTACATATCTCATGTGTCTGATCTATCATTATATTAGCCATTTCATCTTTCCAATCTTGCAAAGGTTTTACCTCATCATGACTACATAGAATTTGTGGTAATGGAGTTAAGTTCATTCCATCATATTTGGCCTTTAAATATTTGATCTTTAATTCCATAGGGGCAACATACCCCTAAAACATTTTCTCCATAACTCCTTTGACAAATTGATAAGTTGACATAACCATAGGATACTTATCCCCATGTTGTTTTGCTCCCACTGCCATGAATGCCAATTTCTCAAGTTTAAGGCTCCATCTGTCCAACAATGGGGTGGCCAACTCTCTATCTCTCAGTAACATCTTAAGTGCTTGCAACATCAGAGCATAGCTTCTATGAACACTATTTAATTTTCCCTGGACCCTCATGTTCAAATTTCTCAATACAGTGTCCACAATCAATGAATCCCTCTTTCCTGCTGATTCCCAAATTTTTTGCACCATCTCCTTATACTCCTCAACTTGACAAATTAATTTCTCCCTAGAGAGTCCTCCTCCTGGGATATTAGCCCTTTCAATTATAATAGGCACCTGTCCCATATTATATGGAATGATAGCTAAGGACTGTCCTTATGAAGAAGGTTGAGGTTGCTCTATTGGTGGGTCAAAGATAGTGCGGCTAGAGCTAGCCTTCCCTTGAGACTTCAATGTCTCCATTTGTTGCTTTAGTAATGCAAAATCAGTTTCTAGCTCTGCCACCTTTTGTTGACTCTTATTATATTCAATAATAATGTCATTGTATTGGCCTCTCAAAGTATCTCCATCCTTGGTCAAATCCTCAATAGTTTCCTTAGTGAATTTGGAAACATTAACTACCATATCTGTAGCCTCCAATGTTGGGGGTATTAGAAACTCATTCTTGCAACAAACTGAAATTAGATGGTTCTGTGACTATTGGCTTCCTAGATCCAGTGGACAAAGACCATATTGCAAAAGCATCCCACTCCTCACTAAAGGCTGACCCTTTAAGCGCTAATGCAACTTCTTCATCGGCTGCAAGAAGTGGCCTATTGGCCCTTCTTATTTATCAAACACCACATCATCAACAATATCCCATTCAAGAAGTAACAATACTCCACTCTTATGTACCAGTGCTCAACCTTTCTCTGGTGTTATTTCTTTGAATCTTTCCTTCATCTGCAATTTGACATTAGACTGAATTACTTGTTCTAGGAGCTCAGGGTGCAAACTTATTTCTTGAGCCACCTTCTCAGCATATAATGAAATATGTTCCCTCCATACAAAATCATTAAAAGCATTGGTCTCGATAAAATATTCATCCATCATGAATTCTCCGTAGGCTTCCATCCCTAGGTCATCATTGTTGGTTATCCCCATTATTTCATCTTTTCCCAGCCTTAAAACAATCGCTCCAAAACTTGATGAAATTTCCTATCTAAAGGATGGCATTCCCTGATGCATTTCATTAGGAGTGACAATGATCTCTTTTTCCTCACCATCATCATACTCAACTACCTATGTTCTTTCAATTTTCTATCTCTTTGGTGATGATGGACACGTTTGGTCAGAAGCCCATGGAGGGGAATCCAAGATCAACAATATTTGGCAATGACTGCCCTAAAGATGATGGCACAATGCTCTTAGTAGCTTCTTCAACCCTACTTCCCCTTTTTCTAGAAAAAACCTTGATCTTCTTTAGGGGCTGATAAGTAGGTCTTTCCTCCAACCTTACTTCAGGGTATTCCTCAATATTTTGTGATTTTCCTCTTTCTTCCACAACCCGCTCATCCCTTAGAATCCCCTCCAAACTTTCAAAATTATCAATGGCAAACATAGCCTTGTTCAACTCACCATTGATATTTGGCATGGCATTAAAATCAAGTATCTTTTCTTGCTTCTTCTTCACCATCTTGGTAAAGACAATGTACTTTTCCTTTCTCTCTTCTTATATCTCTAAATAAAGAATGTTCTTGATAATGTCCTCAGGAAACTAGAAATTGTGGACAAAATTTTCACTCCCATGCTTCGCCTTCATTTGAGAAATAAAACCCTCAGGGTCATGATTCCTAGGGCATACATTATTTAATCCATAAGGTCTATTAATGTGTATAAATCCTTCCATCCACCTTTTTCCATAACAAAATCAACAAACACCATATACTCAGGAAAGAAAGATCCTTTCTTTTGTTCTATTGGCAAATGTATAGCCTGAGCACACCCCAAATGTCTCATGATCTCTAAAAATCCAATTCTCAAAGGCACGTCCCTAGGTAAAAAATATGGGTTGATATTAGTGTCATATACTCTGAAAATTATTGTATTATGATAAGGGATAATGTCTCCCCAATTATGTGTCAAATTTAATTCAGGCCTTCTTTCCATTGGCCTCAAGAAATCATGAATCTCCTTAGGAATCCTATGTGGATTATGAACCAAACTTCTCTCAACTTGGACCCAAAAACATTCTAAAACGTTACATAATCAAATTTATAATCATGAATGTGAAAGATCCTAGTCCAATATTGGATAGGCATGTCAACATTATCCTCCCTCTTCTTCAATTCAATATCCTGCCCAAACAATGTCTGGAATCTATACAAAAACATGTGTATCAATAGGGAAAACCACTTGAAACCAACCTAGGTCTTTCCCTCCTTAAGGGCCACTAGACATCCATGCATTTTTTCTTCCAAGTAAGTGGCAAAATCATATACCACATTAAAATTTGGATGTTGAAGGTTTACATCCATGTACATGATATCAGTAGGCAGAGTGGTCTTCAAACTAATTCCTGGAACCTAGCATAAGGCAAAAACTGTCTTCTTGAAATAGTTAGAAAAGTAATTCATGGGAAATGATTCTGGCTCATTTTTACCAATCACTACCTGCTTCTTATTCTTTCCTCTTCCCGAGGTTTTCAAATGAAGTATCAACAAAGATGTTCTTACCCTTATTATTTATGTATTCTTCTCTAAAAACCTCAAGACTGATATTAACCATATCCTGAATCCATTCATGCAGACCAAATACCTCTGTAATTTCCTCCCTGGTTATCTTTACCATTTCTATACCAGAACATGTTCTTACGACTCTGGTGACAGGGTCATACCTTGCAGCAACATCTTTTAACAAATCTACATGCAAATAGACATTAGGAACCACCAGCTTAGCAAGATCCAACCTCCAAGGGTTACACAAAGGAACACACAAATTATTGTTCCCAAACCAATTTGAGAACAACTGCCATTGAATATACGATAGCTCAGCATCCTGAATCACACATTGTTTATCAGTTAACCCTTCCAGGAGTAAAGGCCCATACAAAAAATCCTTTCCCTTGAGATTTTTGTTGGTAGAGGGTTTTAGTAAGTGTATAATATCTTGGGACAAGGACCTAGTAGAGGTTTTAGAGCCATAGCTTTGGGCCTTGGGTGCCTTTTATACAAGAAAAATAATATTTCGAGCTAGGGTTTTGAAGTGTCAAACAATTATAGCTTACACCCTATAGCCTTAGAGAGAATGCTTCACAATTCAAGAAGCTACAGTAATTATCAGGACAAGCTTTAAATTTTTTTAAAGAAAATCAACCCAAACAATCCTTCAAGAACAAAACAAAATGTAGTCGATAATTGTATTCAAACAACCATAAGACCTTAAGAAAAAATAGGGTATGATATATGTGTTACTTACAGTTTTACCTATAGAATGTCAATGGCAATGAGGCTGAATTTTCATGAAGATGACTTGCTTCACTTGGTGCCAGAAAAAATTCTTTAGCATGGAATTATGCGTAGAAATAGAAATTCTCTGATCTTTTAGCATTTAATTATGGGAGCACAGTCTGAAATCAAGCATTACTATTCACTCACATGAGATAAAATGGCTATAGTACAACACCAACCTATTTTAAATTCCAGCCATTGATCCTAATCAATGTAAGCTAGAAAGAATGACTCAGATTGAGTCAAAAGTGGCTGAAAATGCCATGTTTGTTCACCAAACCTTAGGAAAATAGAAATTCACCTACAGGACACAACCTCAGTATGAAACAGGTCCCACCTCGATCATCTCTCATATGGCATCGATGTCCATGCATCAAAAATTCACACACCACACAATATTATTGAAACTGGTGTTTTAATTATGCGAGGTCAACAAGGAATGAACACGATGCATTGCTATAGAAAACAACTATCAGCATCAGTATCCTACATTGGTCAGTGAAAAAGGACTGGGCCCCACAATCACAGGCAATAGATGGCAACATCTCACATACCTCACATCATTATTGTGATGTCATCAAAAACCTTGCGAGGCCAGTGGGGAATGGTCAGGATGTGAATCATTCCATCCAATGGTTATGAAACCTACACATGTGAAAAAGTTATATATAAAAAGGGGACTGAGTAGGTGGATGGGGAAATGACCCTCGAGGCCAAAAATTTTAGAGATTAGTCTAAAAATTTGAGTCATTTATCAACCCGACACTAAGGAAAAATAAAACGCAGTGGGAACACAACATACCGAGAGGGCAGGTAAAGAGGGGTCGTTAATGCAATGACCAAAAAGGGTTCAGAGCATACTTATCTGACTGACCACCCACAATAACAAGTCAACATTCGAATAGAACAACCATGACCAAGACTTATGGTAAAACCCCAAAATCCAAACCAAACCAATTAGAGCCAAGGAACACCATAAAATAAAACTCATAGGGGGGAAATTTAAAAGCTCCACCAATGGCTCCGATTGGGGATATATGCCCCTTGTGGGCATAGCAAGATTCCAGACTCTTTGGAGAGCAGACTAGACATTGAGAGAACCAAAACTAGGGACTTTTCCAAACAAGACAAGCAGACCAAGCAAAAAGAAAAACAAACACACCTATATACACTACTTACAGGACTGTACATCATACATGGAAAAAGAGATATTTCAAGAGAAATAGTATTTCAAGAACTATCCATGTACTGGAAGTTTTGGAACTTCACATATGAGTGACTACAAGAAATATGAATCCTCCCCATGTGTGTCCATAATTATGTATGGGCCTAATCATAAGGTATCAAACTTTCCATGTTTGCCTTTATCCTCTGATCTTTCATTCCAGAGCAACACCATCACTCTGACCTCAAAATTTCTTTCAATTGCCTTCTTATCATAGAGGTGTTTTACTTGAAGCTGCAATTTTTCATTTCTCTTGTGAGCCTCTCTTCTAGTTTCATCCAGTTTATTCAATTCTTCCATTTTGTGCTGCATTTCATCACACACATCATCATCATATTCTTGGACAAACTTGTACATCTTTAGAAAATTGTTTTGTGGTATATGTGATTCCATCCCATAAACAAGGTTAAAAGGTGAATGACCAATTGCCTTCTTGACAGTTGTTCTGTCAGCCCAGAGTGCTAGTTTCAATTTTGAATCCCAAGCCTTCTTATTTTTCTCGAACATACGCTTGATAATATTCATTAGGCTCTTATTGCTAGAATTTTCCTACCCATTTCCTTGGGGGTGATACAGAGAAGAGTATAAAATAGTTATACCATATTGATTAAAAAAATCAACAAATTCCTCAGATCTGAAGCACATGGCATTATCTGAAATAATTCTTTCAGGTACCCCAAATCTGCTTAAGATATTATTAGTCAAAAAATCAATGACTACTTTACTTGTTGACCTTCTAGTTGGGATTGCTTCAAACCATTTAGTAAAATAGTGGGTTTCCACCAATATCCATGCATGTCCTCCACTATATGTTTTAGAAATTTCTCCTATGAAGTCAATGACCCATTGCTGGAAAGGAGCTGAAATAGACACCGGTCTCAGCGAAAAATTACCAAAAAAATTCAACTTCTCAACAAACCTCGGACAAGCATCACATCTTTTGACATACCTATGAGCATATTTGAATACAATAGGCCACCAAAAACCTGCTCTTAAAATATTGTGAGTTGTTGTCTTAGCCATGTAATGGCCTCCACAAGCTCCTTTGTGCATTTCTACTAGTAGATCCTCAGCTTGATCTCCATCCACACATCTAAGTATAATACCTTCAGGGCTCCTCCACCAAAGCTCATCATCAATAATGACATACTTAATTGCATAATTTAAGGGTTCTTTTCTCATTAAGTGGCATACCTTCAGGACAATGCATTGTCTATAGATATTCAACAATCCTCTTATACTAGCCACAAGTTTGCATATCACAGATAGGTGCAATATTATTTTGTTCTATCTAGTTTATTTGATTAGCCTCCAGATTGGCTTCAACCATTAATTTGGCTAAACCCTGGGCCCTTACGAGCTTGGTGATTTATATGTCAATATTAAATTTTTGGATTTTATTTATCCATCTACACCGCCTTCATGTAGTCTCTTGTTGGGTGAAGATATCCTTAACTATATTTGTTGGTACATATGCGACAACAACTACTCCCATCAGGTAAGGCTTGAAATTTTTAACTGCTTTTACCAAAGCATACGCCTTCTTCTTTTCTATATCATACTTTAATTCTGAAACCTCCAATGACTTACTAAAAAATATAATTGGCTGCTCAAAACCATCATTGTTTTTCTACAATAAAACCTCAGCTATAGTGTGAAAAAAAAGAAAAAGTAAAAAACTGAAAAGGTTTTGAGTAATCAAGTGACTTAAGAACAGGGGCCTGCTTGATAGAATATTTAATAGCTTGAAAATCTTTGGAAGGATCCCCTGTCCATACTATCTTTTCTCCCTTTTTCAAGAAATTGAGCAGACAATCTCAGAAAAATTTGTGACAAACCTCCTTAGAAAATTTATCTTCCCAAAGAAAGATTTAATACCTTTTAAATTTCTTGGTTGTGTGATATTATCAATAGCCACCACTCTTTCTGGGTCAATCCGAACCCCATCCTTTGAAACAATATGCCCTAACAGCTTTCCTTCTTTTACTCTAAATGCACACTTCCTAGGGTTCAAAGATATCCCATATTCTAGAGCTCTAATAAAAATATTTTCTAAATGAGAACAATGGTCATCCTCATTCTTGCTATGGGTAGTAAGATCATCCTGGTAAATTACAAGGAATAAGTCAATAAAATTTGCAAAGGCTATATCCATAGCCCTTTGAAAAGTTGCACCAACATTTATTAGTCCAAATGGAATTCTTACATAAATGTATGTTCCCCATGGTGTGGTGAAAGTAGTCTTGAATTGCTCAGACTCCTTGACCATTACTTGGTTATAACTAGAAAATTCATCCATCATGGAGAGCAGTTCACACCCTGTGACCTTTTGTAGCATAGCTTCCATATTAGACAATGGGTAATTATCTTTCAAGGAAGCAACATTCAAGTTTTTGAAATCAACACACAACCTAATGTCCTTATTTTTATTTCTTATAGGGTCGAAGTTAGAGACCCAAGATGAGTGCCTAATTGGTTTAATGATTCCTACATCACTTAATTTAGCAAAGCACTTCCTGCATTTTGGGTTGTAAGGTAGGGTTAATTGGCCGTTGTTTCTGCCTAAATGGCTTCATATCAGGTTTTAATGGGATTTCATGCTGGAAAATATCCTCCCTATATTCTTTGAGGTCCTCATATGACCAAGTGAAAACATGTCTATATTTTCTAAGTAGGGTAATCAACATGTTTCTAACATGTGGCTTCATTTTCTTTCCGATATAAACCTTCTTAGGAGCAATTTCCGTTCCTAAGTTTATTTCTTCCAAATCTTCCTTATGAGAGGGTGATTGCTTGGTATTGGACATATCAGGACCATCAAAATCCCTTTCAAGTGCAACCAAGCCTCAAGGAATAGTATTTGTTTTGAGCTAAATTACCTCATTCCCGAATAGAGTTTCTTTCCCATCAATCTTAGTTACTGTGAACCCCAATTTCATACTCTGCACAAATAAGGAAAACAAGCACAATATTAGATCATATGCAAGCAAGAAACAAGGATTCCCCATGAAATCCATTTACAATTCTTAAAAATAGGAAAAACAAAGAAATAAATAAGAAAGCAATGAAATCCTAATTTAAACAATGCAAACTCTTGATCCCATGGGGGTGTTGGTGCCGATTGGTATGTCAAAATCAGCCCTTTCCCAAATCCTTTGTAAGATTTTTTGATGGTTTGATGAGTGGTCCACCTTGATGAAGATTCAATCAAGCTTCATGATAAAAATCTGCATAACCTAGCTAATAATGTGAAGAAATGGATGAAACTAGATATGCTTGAGGAAGAAGTTGAGTATAGTAAGTCTACTCAAATTGTAGATGTTTGAATGAGAGGAAGAGTATCTCATTTATAGATTTCCAAGCTGGAAGAATGAGGGATTTGGATGAAGGTGGGATAAAAGACCAACCAATGAGAAGAGGCCACTTGTCCACATGTGATTGGAGGAGGAATGAGCACATTTTGGTCAATGTGCATGATAAATGCCATGAGATTCAAATTTGAATTTTGAATGTGACATGTGAGAGGGAAAGAGAAATGGAGTTAATGTCACTTGGTTCAATGCCAAGGACATGTAAGAGGCATTGAATGCCTTTTTGGAAGGGCCAAGCCTATTTGAATTTTGAATTCAAATTGAGGGAATATTCCCTTTTGATGCCATGTGAGGGAAAATAGGCAATTAAATAATTCAAAGTAATTGATTTATTGTGCAAGTTGCATTCTCTAGAGGATTTTAATGAGAGGGATTAACTTAATCATGGTTTTGATTAATTTAATGAAGAATTAGATGATGTGACAATTTAGACTTAAATAGATGAATTAATTTAAATCAAAATTGAGAGGAAATGATTTATTAAATAAATGATTTTGATTTATTTAACTAAGGAGGAATATGTTAGATTAAATCAAATAAGGTTTAATTTATTTAATTTAATAAGAGGACTTTAGATAATTTAATCAAATAAAATGATTTATTTAATTAAGTAGATATGTAAGGTTAATTAAATTAAATTGATTAATTTAATCATAGGAGGTGATAGACTTAATCAGATGAATAATGATTAAGAGACAAAATGTATGATTCAGAAAGAAATGATGTTAGTAATCAGGATCAAGTGTGTTGAACGACATTTGTACATTTTCGATGTCTACATTTTGCCCCTCTTTGAAGCAATGTACTTGTTGCATTGATTCAAAGAATAAACTATTATGATCAAAGTTCAAAATTTCTTGATTTTCCGACTGCCCCACTATTGCCCCAGTGAAAGGATTACGCTGGTATCCTGCCCCCTTGAGAGATTGAGCGAAAATGTATAATTTTCTGATCAAGATCACAATAAAATGTGAGAGGAGTGGTTCTATTGATCAGAGGATGAAACATAATTCTTTAATGTAGACAAATATGTTGATGTATAGACAATCCTCGGCCATGGGTAGCCTCGTGTATATTTTGATATAACACATCGATTTTAGATAGAAATTTTAGTAAAGATAGAAGAATAAGAAGAATAAGATGGATGGAAGGAGGATCCACACAAGTTCACACTATTATCGACGATGATGATGTATTGCTTACTAGGATTTGGGATTTTCAAAGGGCCAATTGCTTTATGTTTGATAACACACATAGGTACGATGCATCAAGGTATAAAGGACCAGGATGGCATTGTACCTAGTGTGATGTAATTTGACTCGACAATCAGATAGGAGTATTCTTGTTCACACTTAACATATATACTTCATTCAGGATGTAGTTTAGAATTTCTAAACATCTTGGACCAAAACAAAGAAAAGCAAGCTTTCCTATGTGGTCAACAAGATATCTAAAACATCCTCTCTACAAACCAAACAAAATATATATGACTAAGTTATTTTACAAGTGTATCCCACAAGCGCAGTAGATAAAAATGATAATGATCGTTTCCCCATTCCTTTCTCTCTAAAATTGTTTTGTTTAGGCATCATTGAGAGGTCCTTCGAATGGGCGCAAAATAAGATAAGTCGATAAAAGGATAAATAAAGTAAACCAAACAAGCTAATGTTCTTCATACCGCTAGCCAAGACTAACTACTGTGGGGGGTACCTGATGCTTATGTCCATCGCAGGAAAGCTTCATCCTAGGAAATGTTGTGATTAGGGTTTTGGTGGGACTGATTTGGGTGATAAGCTATTGATACTTCGAGTTGACCAACTTGTTTGCTTACTGACTTAGACTTTCAAGACTTTTGATGATTAGGGTGTTCATTTTGGAACCTGCTAGACTTGCTTCTGACTGACTCACCAAAGGGTGACGGTGATGATTAGTTTATTAGGAATGATAAAAGTCGCAGGTGAATGTGAGATGAAATGGATGCACCATTTTGGATTTTTCCACTATTTTGAGGCTGTTTTTGGTATTTTCAAAATTTATGAATGTTTTTGGATTTTGTGTCTCGAGGGCCAATTCAAGATTAGCCTTGCCTACGTTCAAGCTCAGAGATGACATAGTTTGGATGAAAATTGACTTGACTATTGATGAGATATATGGGAAAACGGATTACCATTTTTATTGTGATGGATGCCTAAGGATGGACCTAAGATGTGAAATAAATGGGCAAACAGATTGCCAATGCGATGGACACCTAAAAGAATAACCTTATTGTCTCGAGGGATGATCAAAGATCAACCTTGCCTACATTCAAGCTCAGAGACGACGTAGTTTGACAAGGTGAAAAATTGACAAGACTCAATGATGAATTTTTTGAAGATTTTCTAATATTTCGACATGTTTTTAGATTTTTGATGATTTGGATGTTTTTTATTTTCAGATTTTTTTTGATGTTTTTAAATTTTTTGATGGATTTTCTAAATGTTTTTGAATTTTTCGCGTGATTTTGACAATTTGGATATGCAATGATATCAATGCTTTGTTTGGGATTTTTTTGAAAACCAAGCTTAATGTTGATCAATCAGATTGATGGATTGATAGTTTCACTAAGTGTGTTAAGTCAAACAAAAGTGATAATGCACTTGTAAACTCCAGGAAGTTGTGTTATCCTAGAGTAAACTCATGCACAAGATGATAGTTTGACTAAGTGTGTTAAGTCAAACAAGGTGATATTTGATTGGATTCGATTGATAAAGATTGATGAAGCTTGTTTTGGAACAAAATTTCTTTGATGATTTGATGTGACGCTGATGTGCAAGCTAGATACGATTGATGTTGATTGTTTAGATTGATGTTGGATGAAAGATAAAGCTTGATAAGGAAAATTGTCTTGTCAAAATATGCCATGGGCTAGGGATTTGAATTGGTGCTCACAAATGTTTTAACCAATTTGATTTTATGTTTGCCAATGTTCGGACCACCACATAAGTTGGAGGATATAGATCAAGATTCATTCTCGAAGCAAGATGTAATTATCTACCCCCAATGTTTTGCAATGTATGGAATGGAATGGGTGGAATCTTGGATAGACTAATGAATGAATGGATATGGATCATCTTGTGATAAGATAAAGTGTTCAAAAAGTGGATGCGCCTTTGGATAGTGGTTCAAGGTTCAGATAACATTGGGTAGGATGGGATCAATGAAGATGACCCATGTCGAGATGTTTACCACCACCAAGTGTAAAGTGTTCACCAAACCTTCATCAAGATCTAGATAAGGTAGATAGATGGAAATTGGTTGGATAAATGGTTCATGGATGAACGGATTTATGTTGGCTTTATTATGGATGTGATAAGATGCTTTCTTCTGAACTGGTGCACGTAGATGCTCGATTCTACACATGATGCCTATTTTCCAAGTTTTCATCATGGTACCTGTCCAAAGCGCCATCGAAGTGGTTTTCACTAGAGGATGATTTTTCTCTTTACTGTTTTCAATCCATTTTTTAATTTTTTTTGGATTTTTTGTATTTTTTTTTTGTTTAGTTTTTTTGTATTTTCTGAGATATTTTAAGCCAATGTTGAACCACCTATTGGTGCTTCTGTACATGCTTCTATCATAACGTTCCATTGGTATCCTGCTTGAAGAAGCTGCTTTGCCAAGATAGTGCACTTGAATGCAACATTTGAGATCCCTGATCTGCTTTGTTGATACCGGAGTTAACTCTATCTTTATGCGCACGTCGTGATAGAGTGCCTTCTGAATCCTTATGATGAAGGGTCATTTCCAACACATGGTCAATGTGAGAATTAGATATCATGTGTGGAGGTGTGGATGGAGTGTGTTTAGGGATAAAAGATGGATTGGTTGATAGTTTGGAGCCTTTGATTCTCCAAACTTGGGAAGATGAGCAATAATGAGTGGATATGGAAGTGTGCATGGAATTAGGACCAATTGTTTGATACACTTTGTATGTTGCTTGAGAAGCTTGCTTTTGCTTTTGTGGACATTGTTGATGGATATTTTTCCATTTTTGATTTTGCCCCATAGTTTCTTCGACTAATGGAGTTTGATAGGGATAATTTTTCTTTGTATTCTTTGGTATCCATATGTATTTGATTTTTCCAATATGCTTCTTAGCTTCTTTTGCTTTGATGACATTCTTCATGTTTTGATTCAAATATCCCTTATTTTTATGTTGGTCCCAATTTATGGATGGGGTGATGGGTAATAGTAGATGTATTACTGATATGTTGAGATCCCTTGATTGTCGAATAACCAAGGCCTTGACGCTTAGGATTGCTAACAATCTGCATTGGTTCAAGGATACCCTATTAATGTAGGCCTAATCCTCTGCCTTGATAATTCATCTGCTCAAAAAATTTGTTTACAATGGGATATGATCTACCTTGGAAACAAGGCGCTACTCCTTTGCTTTGTGGTGGATTTTCAAAAGTGACAACTGCTTTATTGATGTGATAAATTTCAGTAAGAAAGGTAAGTGATCCAACTTTATAAGTGATAGAATCCTCCATATGTGGGATGAATGTACGATTGATATATTTAGCTTGATCTTGTGAGATATCAAATTGTAGTGCTTCTTCAAAAAGTGTTGATGCTTCACTATCCACAAAAGTCTTCCTCATGAATCACTTCATAGGATGTTTCTGATTCATGACTTATGTAGAAGCCTTCTTCATGATTTGTTTTTGATATGTCTCTAGATTTCTCTATATCTTGATCATGTGTACAAATTTTAATATTAGGAGACTCTTGTTCCTCGGTAAGAATATGAGACTTGTTTTGAATGACGATCATCTGTGTGTCCATCCAAAGAAAGCATCTTATGGGTAGATGGATGGGTATGTGCTATATGGATATGATCATTATTTGTGACATCTTGTAGGAGAGTGGCCATCACCTCATTGTAGTATCTTGCATATAAAAATTCTTGATCTTGATTAATGTCGGGATTGCTTTCAACATGCTTTGGATCAAGTTCTTGACATGGGTCAATTTCCAAGGATGGATTTATTTCAAAGGGTTCTTGGACATCGTCATAAGGAATTTGAAGTGGCTTAATATCCTCTTGATCTATGAGTGGACTTGGATCAAATGGTGAGTTGAGAATTTCTTCAATATCTGTAACCATGAGGTCAAAGGATGTCAATATGTCATGGAAAGGTCCATTGCTAGACTTTGGTGAAAGATATTGATCATGCTTTGGAATAAATTCTTGAGATATGTCCTCTAAATCATTAAATTATGTAGAGATATTTTCAACATGATCATTGGTTGAAGGATCTTGATCATCATTTTTAACGATTGTGATGGGAGTTTGTTGCAAGCTCTGTTGTGGGAGTAAGGCTTGCGTTTTCTGCTGAGCCAACATCGCTTGTTGTTGTTGTGCCAAAAAAACTTGTTGTTGGTCTTGTTGCTGATGTGCTAACAAAGCTTGTTGTTGGTCTAGCTATTGTTGTGCCAACAAAGCTTTTTGTTGGGCTCCTGGTTGTGCTACTTGTTGATGGAATTGTTCATGGATTGCTTGCAATAGTGCCCGAAATTGTGCTTGCACTTGCGCTTGTTGAGCTTGGTGTTGGGCTTGATCTTGTTGGGATACTTGAGTCACTTGTGGTTGCTAAGCAGCTAGCTATGCAACTTGTTGGTTTTGGAGAGCCTTTTTGCGGGAAGCTTCTTGAGCGGCTTGCAACATGATGGAGAATGAATTTGTTATGTTGTGTTTTGGCAGTGGTGGTTGTGGATTGGGAATGGTGTTGATTGTTGGGGTGAGTGGAATGGTCTCATTCATTTCCAAGGTTTGAGTGGTGAATGGTGTGATTGAGATTCTTGGTTTTTTAGATATTTGAGGAACGGTAGATGTGTTAACCGTTGGGGTTGCTTGGATGGTTGCCATTTGTTGTTATGATATTGTTGGCAAAATAGGATGATTTGGTATACTGTTTTGATTTGGCATGATAGATTGAAATTGAACATTGTTGTGATTGGGAATCATATTGCCTTGATTTAGGTAACTTTTATTTTGCATGGTGCTACCTTGACTTGAATTAACATATGGAGTTGTCAACATATTGCTAGGATTTTAAACAACATTGGTGGGATTTGCAAACATGTCTATCCCAAAGTTCACCAAGTGTGGATTTTAAATGGTCATGTTTGGTAAAGTTGCACTTGGCATGTATGCATTTGGTGGGATAATTTTGTTTGGAAAACTCATGCATTGAGCATTTGGTTGATAGATTTGTAAATTTGGACTTGGATTTAAATATACCATTGGGAAAGGTGTTCCAAACTTTGGATTGGGCATACTCACATTCATTGTACTTTTGAGGTTTGGAGGAGATAATCATGCCATGTATAAATGTGAGTTTCGATAATCAATTGGCATTGTGAGACTTGGATAGTTTGGTTGACTTGGATTACTTGTGATAGATGGATCAAGTTTATATTCCATGTTCCTCTTGTGTTTTGACCTTGTTGCGAGAGTGAACCTCTAAGGTGTTTAGGACCAATGATGAGATGGAGGATGAAAGGGGTGAATGATATGGGAGTTTGAACTTCTAGGAACTTTGGATCAATGCTAGACTTAAGGAATTGATTTGATTTGATTTTGATTGGTTGATAGTTTGACTAAGTGCGTTAAGTCAAACAAGATGATGGTGAATTTGTAAACCCTAGGAAGTCATGTTATACTAGGGAAAACTCACATAAGAGAATGAATTGGCTAAGTGTGTTAAGCCAATGAAAGTGATCATGAACTAGTAGACCTCAGGAAGTTGTGTTATCCTAGAGGCAAATTTGTTCAAGAATATTGATAATTTGACTAGGTGCGTTAAGTCAAACAAGGTGATGCTGATTTTCCAAAAGTTTAGCATAAGTGATGTTGCAAATTTCCAAAAGTTGTTGGTGAGATGGGATTTGATTGATTTTTGGATGGATGAAGTGATGATTTTGATCCTAGATGACCCTATGAGGACTTACTTACAAGACCAAGGTGATGAAGAACATGCTTTTCCCTAGAAGTAATTCAAACCAAAAGACCAATGTTTGCATCAAAACCAAATGACTCAAAAGGGATCAAGCACATGTGTGATTCAATTTTCTGTTATCTTGTTTAGATTTTGTTCTTTTTACCATAAACACTTTCTTTATTATGCTTTTCAAACCAAATGTCCAATACCCTATTTTTCTTTCATCCCACAAAGTGCATTATGTGGAAATCAAGGGAATAAAGGCAAAGGTTTCCTAGTGTTGACTTTAGTAAGAAAATTGAGATGGAATCGAAATGCTTAGAAGCTTCTAAGGATGAAATCCCTAGGGCAAGCATGAACACTTGAATTCATCAAAGGTATTTGCTTCCCTAAAGGGTTTGAAATTTGAAAATATTTGTGAATAATTGTTTCTCAATGTTTTAGAACCAAGCAAGGTGTCTCAATAACATGCACAAACCTGGGTTGAAAAGACAATATTTGTTGGGTTCCCACTTGGATGAATCCAGCTGCGCATATTCTGTGTGAATGGCTAAATGCTTGACCACACTAGCTCCCCTCCATGACACACACTTCTCGGGTCAGCCAAGCATTAGTACCCATGAATCTCCCATGGCATACTTTCCATTTCCACAACAAAACTGCATGTATAACGTGGGGCGGCTTCAAAGGACATGACCTTTTGAACCAACAAAATAGACAAGGTTGGCCTTTTTCTAAACAAAGGGTTCTAATGTAGGCATCCTGTTCATGGGGGATTATCCAACATCGGTGAGAGTCCATTTTTGTCCATCTTGTCAGAATAATCCTCGTGATTCTTGATCTTTCCTCAAGAATCCACACTTATATACCGGTTGGAAGTCGCTTGGCTTTAGCGTGTTCCGGGTTGAGTCATTCCCTTGGGTGATTAATTTTTCCCACAAGGCAGGCCCTCTAAGATAAACAAAAGCGAATAAAAATATTTTTAGTTCAATCGACCTTCGTTTAGAAACAAAGGGAGAACACTAGCAATAAGTTTACTCACACTCGCATGTTTTGTTCAATTTTATATCCAAAAGATGAAATGTGGAGGTAATATTTTATGCAACTTAGTGTCACCAAAAAAAGAATTTTGATTCTCAAGGTCACCGTGAAGCGTGAGAGAAGCGCATACACATTTTTAAATGACAGTACTTTGCAAAAAATATTACAAGACACAACAAAACATGTTCATTTTAAATCCCCCAAAGCAATGATGATTTCTTTTTAAGCACCAAAGGAAAATGTGAGTTTGCCTTGTTCAATTGTTACCCTTTAAACAAAATCTAGTATGTTTGTCTAAGGTTCTTTTTAGCCCTTTGACAACTTTTGAAAAGAAAAATTGTGTTCTTCTTTTTAGAGCCCAAAAGAAATTAGTGAGTCCTAAAGAGCATGAAGGTGACAAAGTCCTTAGAAGGGGATTATAAGTTCTCCCAAAGTGTTTAAAAACACTTGTTACAATCATGTGATAATTTTTTTTCTTTCATTTCCATGCTCCATGATCCTTTAAAACCTGCAATACACACTCCAATTATTAGATTAAATTAAGAAACAAGAAGATATGAGGGTTAGATAAATGATTAAGCATATAAACCCTAAAATTTAGACCAAGTTTCATGGTGTTTTGAAATTAGGTGAAAGTTTGAAAATTTTAACTCTATCAAAGTTGAGAAACACCTACACCATTGGATAGCTTATGAAATTCTACCCCATTTAAAAAAAAAAAAGCTCTAAAAAAGACCAAAAAATGATCGAGATACGACAATTTTAAGTTTGGGTGAAAAAACAAAAAATCAAATGCGGCACCCTTTGGAGCGGCGTTGTTTGCAAATGCGGTGTTTTTTGGATCAGATGCGGTGCTATATATTGCCGCATGGTTGACTGGGTGCGGTGCTCTACAGGAACAAAGAGTGCAACTGCAGCGGAGTTTTGCAAGCGACACAGTTTGTAACTAAAATCCGCGGTGGAGTTTGTGGGTGTAGTGCAGTTTGAAATAAGGTGGTGTGATATAGCACCGCATGAACTGTCAGTGGCGCAGTAACCTGTGTACACAAAAATGTTAAAAAAACCATAGAATTTGTGAAAAATGTGATGAAATCTTGAGATTTTTCCCTCCTTCAAGCGCCAAAATGTGAACCCCAATTTCATACTCTGCACAAATAAGGCAAACAAGCACAATATTAGATCATATGCAAGCAAGAAACAAGGATTCCCCATGAAATCCATTTATAATTCTTAAAATTAGGAAAAATGAAGAAATAAATAAGAAAACAATGAAATCCTAATTTTTATGTTGGTCCCAATTTGTGGATGGGGTGATGGGTAGATGAAGATTCATGATGTGGCCTTAATCAGATGAATAATGATTAAGAGACATAATGTATGATTCAGAAAGAAATGATGTTAGTAATCAGGATCAAGTGTGTTGAATGAAATTTGTACATTTTTTATGTCTACAGTTACAAACAAGCCAAAATCAATTTCCTGGCTCTCATATTGATCAACACAATGCAAATATTTCAAAATATCGGTGTCATCATCAAATACCTACCAATTGAAAATATTATCTGGTACTGTAGGCTTGGTTTGTATTTCTATTTGTGAGATGCCACCAAAGGTGACATCATTAAGTTTAATAGCTATGTTGGCTAATAAGTCAGCCCTAGCATTTTGTCCTCTCTTGATCCATTCAATTCCAAAAGCATCAAAGGCCTCAATGGTATCTGACACTGCATTTATGTATTGCCTAAGTCTTTTATCTTTAGTTGCAAAGCGGGATCTAATATTGGAAACAACCAACTCAAAGTCTCCCAATACTGTTAATTCCTTAATACCATGTTTTGAAGCTATCTTCAGACCAAGTATAAGAGCCTCATACTCAACGAATTTTTTGGTACAAGAAAATTGCAATAAGAAAGAATACTTGAAGGTTTTTCCTTGAGGGGAAGTGAAGAATATTAATGATCTTGAGCCATCTCAGGAACATGCTCCATCAAAATGCATTCTCCATAAGTCATCTTCTGATGATATCTTTAGCACTTCTTTATCAATAGGTGCTAGCTAGATTTCTTCTTTTGTTTTATCTTCCTCAACACAAATTTTTTCCAAATCTGTTTCCAAAAAATTAATTCTGATAGGCTCTAGTGATTCCTCCACATTTTCAATCATATGAGGGGCTCTCTTTTCCCCATTTACTTTAACATCTCTATGCTCAATAAATAATGTAGCAAAAGATAAATGACATTGTATGATCCCACCCATTGAAGCACCAAGGCTGAGATAACAACATGCCATAAGTAGGTGGGATGTCCACCACTGTGACACTCATGTGTACCTCCTTCTCAGGTTATGCTACCAATTTGTATGGAACGTCATTTATAATCCCTATGATAGGCACTTCCCGAGAATCCATTTCATAGCATTTACGATATGTACTATCTATTTCTAAACCCATTACATGCATGATCTTTACTGACATCACGTTGTTAGAAGCTCCTGAGTCAATCATACAATTTCTCAACATTTTTCCATCAATAATTAGGCTCAAGAAAAATGGATTGAAATGGTTGGGGTTAGTTGTAATAGTAGTTCCTAGATATATTTGAGGGCTATCTGTGGTAACCTCTTCCATAATTTTTTTCTTTTCTTGATCCCTTTTTGAGTTTATCTGATCAAAGACCACCATACCCCTTTTACTTGTAGGAATCATATTAATGAGTGCAACAGTTTTATCATTATGTTCATCTATTCACATCATTTCTAAAAATGGAACAATAACCCTTACTTGAGAAAGTACTTGGAACATATCTATTGTAGTGTATTTTAGTAATTCAAAAAAAAATTGTGTCCAAAAAAATTACCTTTTCTTTTCCCTTGGGAATTACATCATCATGAGGATGTTGATTACTAACCTTGATATTTTGGGAGAAAACTTCACCCTTTATCTTGGTCTTTTCTACCTTCTTTTCCTATATCCTAGGCTCCCTAATTTCCTTAGGCTTTGAATCCACATTCTTAGCCTCCAAGTTGATATATGTTCTAGCTGCATCTTTCTCCTTTACAAACAGACTGCAAGGCTTACCTGAATCTCTTGGAATAGTTCGATTTCTCAATTGTATGTTGTTCCTTGCCCTGGCAATCAAAGAAGCTATATATTTTTCAATTTCCTCATCAAAGGGTCTTCTTAAAACAATATTATCTATCTCTAATTCATTTACAAAGCAATCATCATTGTCTCCTTCATTCGAAAATACTTGCTAATGATGTACATCAATTTTGTCTTCTAATATCAACATCTCTGCCACATAGCTCATCATCTGAGGAGTAATCCTCATAGGCCAAATTAGCTAGTCTTAGTAATACATTAGTCATTGTATCCTGATCATGGGGAGACTGAGCGTCTCTCGGGTCATCCTGAGATCCACCATTGATTGCGCTACTGCGCATTGTTGTGAAGCATGTGACATCCCACACACTTCACACCATGGTAAATTTTTTGTAACATTTAGAGAATTCTTATGTAAGGGATCAGGTGGAACCTGATTATTTCTCTAATTTCCTTGTCGGGGCTTCCCATTATTCCAGTTAGTGTTGTAAGGATAATCCTGCAATCTAGGAGGCCTTTCATTTCTTTGAAAATGAGGCTTGTTGGTTTTTGCTTGATTTTGTAGTAGGGTAAGGACCTGATTTATCTTCTCATCAACAGTCGTGGGCTTACTAACCTTCTCAATTTGGATCCTTGTGACTTTAGGAATTTTGGGATCTTCCCTTCTCCCCACTTTCCCAGAAGCTCTTCTATTATTTTCAATATTCACCACCATCTTATATGCCTGTCTCAAATTCTGAGGGTCTTTATCTCTCATTAGATAGAAAATTTTAGCATCATAGGCATTACAATATACAACTAGGTGCACACTTTCGTTAGGCCTTAAGTATGCAGGAAATCTTGTCATAGCTTTCTGGAAGTGATCATTAAACTCAGTAACCAGTTCATTATAGCCCTTGGTAACATTATTGAAATCATTCAATTTAAACCTTGGGGCAGTTTGATCCTCGTATTGTTCCTTGAAGACTCTACAAAAAGCATCTTTGAAATCAATACTAGCATCAGGTAACCCTCTATACCAATTTCTAGAATCTTCAACCAATGACTGCATGAAATATTTCATTGCCAATTTCTAGAATCTTCAACCAATGACTGCATGAAATATTTCATTGCCAATTTCTAGAATCTTCAACCAATGACTGCATGAAATATTTCATTGCTACATCATCATCCCATAAATCAAAATCTTCAACAAAACCTTGGAAATCTTTTAGATGATCTTCCCCACTAAAAGTATTATTACCAGTGAATTTTGGGAGATGTTTACATGCATTATCTGGGACTGAATTCGAGTACACCTAAATGTTTCCAAAGCACAATTGTCTATATGTGTCAACATGGGGTGCTCCCCCACCATGTTCATTTATCGAGGTGGCCTATTTCTCAACATCCTTCTTGTCACCCCCCTCTTTATCTTTCCCAATACTACCATGCTTTCTATTTTTTCCATTACTTCCTTCTTCATCCTCTAAGTAGGAACTAATTTTTTTGTGACCACCTCCACCTTGGTTACTGCCACCACCCCCTTTAGGGATTTTCTTTTCAAAATTCTTACTTAGAGACTTATTTTCACTCTACCCTAAACCAAAGGCTTCAGGGCTAGGTGTAGACATCTTTAGGAAAGCTATTTTTCTTGCCATTTTGGCATTAGAAGCTTCTATTTCCGCCTTTCTCAGATTATCCTACAACTGATCATTTATTAATTGCAATCTTAGGAGTTCGGGGTTTTTGGGGAAATCTGATGGCTCGAGATCAGTTTTGACCCCTTCATCAGTAACATTATTTGTTTCAACATTAGTATCAATGTGGCTCTTATAATTGAAAGAACCATGGGACATTTTCTTGGACTGATCAATAGGGGCTTTCCCATGATCCACAAAGGTTACCTTCTTAGATCCAACAAATGGGTCAAAGGTTTTAGTAGTTGGGATAGAAGAGGTATATGTAGCAGTGGTAGAGGTTCCCATAGAAATTATTGCTTTAGGCACCTCACGAGCCCTTTCAGCAGCTGCCTTAGCTACCATTTCCTCAAAGGATTTTCTCTTAGCTGATTCTTCTCTCATCTTTTCAACTTTATTTTTCTGAGCATTTCTTTCAAGCTGCTTGGCCTAAAATATTTCCAGATTCTCTTTTCTTATCTTATCCCTACTGTCCTCCACCTCTTGCAACTTATTTTCTTCTTCAATCAAGGTTTGCATATCCCTATCTATATCTATTTCATTTTCAAGGATATCTCCTGCCTCACTTGGAGCAGGAGTATAATAAGGTTGTTCTACCTAGTCTTCATCTTGAAGAAAAGGAATTTCCTCATTCAAAGAAGCCCCTCGTGGTTTGAATTTTTTTCTATTGAAAATAGACATAGCACCAGGTGTTGTGGCTTTTGGGAACTGTTTATCCTATTCCCAAAAACCCCATCATTCTTCCTCTTTAGACATCATTTTCAACTTCACGAGTCATTTCAATAGGAAAACTACCATGATCCATATTAGATATAACAACTTTTGAGGAATCTCCACTGATAAAAACACTATTTACCTCAACATTTAAAGTAGGAGAAGAAACAACAGGATACGAAACAGACTTACTTGGTGTATCATTTACTTTCACCCATCTTTTTTCATGTCAAGGTTCAATATCTAGCATTGGCTCTGAATTCTCTTTTACATTGCTTCTAGTCTTCTTCATGGCTTTCGGTGCACAAGGACCTTTCTTTGTACGTTTCTTTTGGTACTGTGTGTGAATATTAGTGTTCAAGATATTAGATTCACCACCCAAAATGTTGGGAATTATAAAGTGATTGCACTTTACTTTTGCACTTGTGACTTTGCATAAGATCCTAAACATTACCTGAAACACTGACAAAGAACATACAAAAACTAGACGCATGTGCTAGACATGACAAATATACTCACAATTTAAAATAATTATTTTTTGGTAATGAAGAATATTGTGACAAATGACTCTGACTATACCAGATCTGCACTAGAGACTTTAAATTTGATAGCTCCCTAGTAGATTCGCCATTATGTTGGTTTTTTTACAACAACCCAAGCGGACTTCCCGAGAGCTTCTATGAACTTGTCATGTTCAATAATAAAATTCTAGGAAGGGGTTGGCCAACTTGATGAGAAAAGCGATAATGCTAATTCTCCTACACTTTGAGCTTTGTAAGACCCAAGGGGTATTCCCTAAAATGTGCTCCTCAGATACAACTTAAAACAATTTCAACTGCACATTTATGAACAACAGATAGATTCCCCATCCACGTTAAAAGGATGAAATCCTTCAAGAAATTGGTTATTCCTCGAAAAGGCTCGAGTCCCATTAGTAAAGAATCAAAAATACAATTAAAATAGGTTGATAGGAAACATTTAGATAAAATGTTCTAAATTCAAAACATCAGACATGAGAAACATAACCATGATCAAAATACTAGTGCCATATCCTAAAGCACAGAGTCAAATGAGAAAACTGAACTACAGGGAAAATTTCATCTTAAATGATTATGATCTATATGAATTGCATTACAATCAACATATCTGTACCAAATTTTATCACTAATTTATGAATATAGTTGCTAGCTTGCATGAACTTACACATTAACTAAGGCATTTAACCGATCCTTTGAAACAGAGCCATCATTAACACATAATTCATAGTAAAGAACAATGAAGATCAATAAAAACAATCTTGGATTAATATTTCATTAATAATTCACACAAGATATCACAACAAGAGAGAAAACAGACTCAAGATATTTTCATATTCAATACAAACATGCATAAGAACCCCATAATTGACCAAGTTATTTTATTTAACTCAAAACATTAAGACAAAGATTTACATTCATACTCTTTGTATCACAAAACTCTTCGTTCTCAAATCTCGGATTCAACAACAGACCTTGTACGACAGCCCAAAATTCCATTTTATAAAACAAAGGATCAAAACAAGCATCAGGCCAGAGGGTACACATCTCCATTTTTCATTGGACTGCTGATTCCCAGTTCAGTTACAATTGCATCATGCGTTTTAAAGGGAAAAACATAAGACAAGAATAATCATTATTTGTTATGGAGGAAGAGAAACCGCCTTTCAAAAGGAAACTCATTCATATCAAAGACTTCTTTAACCGATATAATAATATATTCCACCTCAGTAGCTTGTACCTGAAGTTGAGAGATGAATGCATATTTTCAAAAGTAACTTCTAAAGCCAGACCTGTATTATACATGACCAAGTCACATTTCTCAACCTAAGTACTCATATTTCAAACTCATCGGTGAACACATTTTTCCATAATTCAAATCTTCCTCAGACGGCCACTTAAAATAAATAACCTAATTAATCTTATCTCAATAGGGTGCATATTTTACCATTACTGACATGGCCTCCTTATCAAAGTCTTCTAAGAAACTAATGACAAATGATAGTTTCTCAAGTGTATTCTCTAGCATACCAATGTCATCATTTCTCCATATCTCATGTGTCTGAGCTATCATTATATTAGCCATTTGATCTTTCCAAAATTGTAAAGGTTTTACTTTGTCATGACTATGCAAAATTTGCGGTAATGGAGTTAAGTCCATTCCATCATATTTGGCCTTTAACTCTTTGATCTTTAATTCCATAGGGGCAACATAAACCTGAAATTTTTTCTCCACAACTCCTTTGAAAAATTGATAAGTTGACATAACCATAGGATACTTATCCATATGTTGTTTGCTCCCACTGCCATGAATGTCAATTTCTGAAGTCTGGGGCTCCATCTGTCCAGCAATGGGGTGGCCAACTCTCTATCTATCGGGAACATCTTAAGTGCTTGCAACATCCGAGAAGAGCTTGTATGAACACTATTTATCTTTCCCTAGACCCTCCTATTCAAATTTCTCAATACAGTGTCCACAATCAATGAATCCCTCTTCCCTGTTGATTCCCATATTTGTTGCACCAACTCTTTATACTCCTCAAATTGACAAATTAATTTCTCCCTAGAGAGTCCTCCTCCCGGGATATTATCCCTTTCAATTATAATAGGCACCTATCCCATATTATATGAAAAAATAGCCAAGGACGGTCCTTGTGAAGAGGGTTGAGGTTGCTCTACTGGTGGGTCAGAGATAGTGCGGATAGAGCTAGCCTGCCCTTGAGACTTCAATGTCTCCATTTGCTGCTTTAGTAATTCCAACTCATTTTCTAGCTCTGCCACCTTTTGTTGACTCTTATTATATTCGATAATAATTTCATTGTATTGGCCTCTCAAAGTACCTCAATCCTTGGTCAAATCCTCAACAGTTTCCCTAGTGAACTTGGCAACATTAACTACCAAATATGTAGCCTCCAATGCTAGGGTATCAAAAATTCTTCTTATAACAAGATGACCACTTAAATCAGATGGCTCTATGACTACTGGCTTCCTAGATCTAATGGACAAAGACAATATTGCAAAAGCATCCCACTCCTCACTAAAGGCTAACCCTTTAAGTGCTAATGCAGCTTCTTCATCGGTTGCAAGAAGTGGCCTATTGGCCCTTCTTATTGTATCAAACACCACAACATCAACAATATCTGATTCAAGAAGTAAAAATAATCCACTCTTCTGTACTAGTGCTCGGATTTTCTTTGGTGTTATTTCTTTGAATATTTCCTTCATCTACAATCTAACATTAGGCTGAATTACTTGTTTTGGGAGCTTAAAGTGCAAAATTATTTCTTGAGCCACCTTCTCATCATATAATTAAATATGCTCCCTCCATACAAAATCCTTATAATTATTAGATTTGATAGAAGAGTCATCCATCATGAATTCTCTGCAGGCTTCCATCCTTAGGTCATCATTGTTGGTTATCCACCTTATTTCATCTTTTCCCAACCTTAAAACAGTCGTTCCAGAACTTGATGAAATGTCCTATCAAAAGGATGGCATTCCCTGATGCATTTCAATAGGAGTGACAATGATCTCTTCATCCTCACCATCATCATATTCAACTACCTTTGTTCTTTCAATTTTATGGCTCTTTGGTGATGATGAACACATTTAGTCAGAAGATGGTACAATGCCCTTAGCAGCCTCTTCATCCCTACTTCCCCCTTTTCTAGAAAAAACCTTGATCTTCTTTGGGGGCTGATATGTCGGTCTTTCCTCCAACCTTACTTCAGGGTATTCCTCAATAGTTTGTGATTTTCCTCTTTCTTCCACAACCCGCTCATCCCTTAGAATCCCCACCAAACTTTCAAAATTGTCAATGGAAAACATAGCCCTATTCAACTCACCATTGATATTTGGTATGGGATTAAAAGAAGGTATCTTTTCTTGCTTCTTCTTCACCATCTTGGTAAAGGCAATGTACTTTTCCTTTCTCTCTTCTCATTTATCTAAATAAAAAATGTTCCTAATAATGTCCTCAGGAAAATAAAAATTGTGGAAAAAAGTTCCAGTCTGATGCTTGGCCTTCATTTGAGAAATAAAAACCTTAGGGTCATGATTCCTAGGGCATACATTATTTAATCCATTAGCTCTAAGAAATGTGTATAAATATTTCCATCTGCATTTTTCCATAACAAAATCAGTAAACCCCATATACTCAGGAAAGAAAGATCCTTTCTTTTTTTCTATTGGAAAATGTATATCCTGAGCACACCCCAATTTTCTCATGATCTCTAAAAACCCAATTCTCAAAGGCACGACCCTGGGTAAAACATATGGGTTGATATTAGTTCCATATACTCTAAAAATTGTTGTATTATGATAAGGGATAATATCTCCCCAATTATGTGTCAAATTTAATTCAGGCCTTCTTTCCATTGGCCTCAAGAAATCATGAATCTCCTTAGGAGTCCTAGGTGGATTATGAACTAGAGCTTCTCTCAACTTGGACCCAAAAACATTCTGGAATGTTACATAATCAAATTTATAATCATGCATGTCAAAGATCTTGGTCCAATCTTGGACATGCATGTCAACATTATCCTCCCTCTTCTTCAATTCAATATCCTGCCCAAACACTTCCTAGCCTTTATTACAAAAACATGTGCATCAATAGGGAAAACCACTTGAAACCAACCCAAGTCTTTCCCTCCTTAAGGGCTACTAGACATCCATGCATTTTTTCTACCAAGTAAGTGGAAAAATCATATACCGCATTAAAACCCTGGATTTTTGAGGTTTACAGCCATGTACATGATATCAATAGGCTGAGTGATCTTCAAACTAATTCCTAGAACCTAGCATAAGGAACAAACTATCTTCTTGAAATAGTTAGAAAAGTAATTCACGGGAAAAGGTTCTGGCTCATTTTTACCAATCACTACCCGCTTCTTATTCTTTCCTCTCCTCGAGGTTGCCAAATGAGGTATCAACAGAGATGTTATGAACAAACCCTTAGTATTTATGTATTCTTCTCTAAAAATCTCAAGATTGATAGTAACCATATATTGACTCCATTCATGCATACCAAATACCTCTATAATTTCCTCCCTGGTTATCTTTACCATTTCTATGCTAGAATGTGTTTTGATGACTCTGGGTACAGGGTCATACCTTGCAGCAACATATTTTAACAAATCTACATCCAAATAGACATTAGGGACCATTGGCTTACCAAGATCCAACCTCCAAGGGTTACACAGAGGAACACACAAATTCCTATTCCCAAACCAATTTGAGAACAACTTCCATCCAGTATATGACAACTTAGCATCTTGAATCACACATTGTTTATTAGTTAAGTCTTCCAAGAGTAAAGGCCCATAAAACAAATCCTTTTCCCTCGATCTTTTTGTTGGTAGAGGGTTTTCGTAATTCTATAATATCCTAAGACAAGGACCTAGTAGAGGTTTTAGAGCTAGAGCTTTGGGCCTTGGGTGCAATTTACATAAGACAAAGAATAATTCGAGATAGGGTTTTGAAGTGTCAAAAAATTTATAGCTTACACCCTATAGCCTTAGAAAAAAGGCTTCACCATTCAATAAGCTACAACAATTATCAGGACAAGCTTTAAAACATTTTTAAGCAAATCAACCCAAACAATCCTTCAGGAACAAAACAAAATGCAGTTGATAATTATTTTCAAACAACCATAAGACCTTCAAAAAACATAGGGTATGGTATATGTGTTACTTATGGTTTCACCTACAAAATGTCAATGGTAGTGAGGCTAAATTTTTATGGAGACGACTCACTTCACTTGGTACTAGGAAAACTTATTTAGCATGGAATTACATGCAAAAATAGCAATTCACTGATCTTTTAGCATTTAATTATGGAAGAACTGTCTAAACTCAACCATTACTATTCACTCGCATGAGATAAAATGGCTATAGTACAACACTAGCCTATTTAAAATGCCAGCCATTGATCCAAATCAATTTAAGCCAGAAAGAATGACTCAAATCAATTCAAAAGTGATTTGAAAATGCCACGTTTGTTCACCAAATCTTAGGCGAATAGAAATTCACCTATAGGACACCACCTCAGCACGAAACGGGTCCCACATTGATCATCTCTCATATGGCATCGGTGTCCATGCATCAAAAATTCACACACCTCACAACATTATTGAAACTGGTGTTTTAATTGCGCGAGGTCAGCGAGGAACAACCACAATGTGTTGCTAAAGAAAATAGTTGTTAGCATCAGTATCCTTCATCGGTCAGCGAACAAGGATTGGTCCCCACGATCATAGGCAACAAATGACGGCATATCGCATACCTCACATCATTATTGTGACATCATCTAAAACCTTGCGAGGCTAGCAGGGAATAGTCAAGATGAGTATCATTCCACCTGACGGTTATGAAACCTGCACATGTGAAAAAAAATTATAAAAAGGGGAATGACTAGATGGATGGGAAAATAACCCTCGAGGCTGAAAATTTTAGAGATTAGTCTAAAAATTTAAGATTTTTATCAACCTGACACTAAGGAAAAATAAAACATAGTCAGAACGCAACAGACCCAGAGGGCAGGTAAAGAGGGTCTGGTAATGCAACGACCAAAAAGGGTTCAAACCATACTTATTTGACCGACCACCCACAATAACAAGTCAACGTTCGAATAGAACAACCATGACCAAGACTTATGGTAGAACCCAAAAATCCAAACCAAACCAATTAGGGCCAAGGAACACCATAAAAGAAAACTCATAGGGGGGAAATTTAAAAGCTCCACCAAAACCCAACTACTTCAATGTACAATTTTGTTAACAAATGGTTCCTTCTACTCAAGGTGTCTGCAATTCTATTCAACCTTCCTCTCTTATGTTGTAACACAAATGTATAAATCTGCAGAAATTCAGCTCACTTCAAATGCCTTTGATTCAATTTTCCTTGATTGTTCAAATACTTTAAAGCCTGATGATCAGTAAACAAAAATAAAAATTCAACAACAAATAATATCTCCACTTTTTCAAAGCCTAAAATATGGCATAGAATTCTTGATCATAAACATAATATTTCCTCTTTGCATCATTCAAATTCTCACTAAAATAAGCAACAAGTTTACCTTTCTGACTTAAAACAGCTCCAATGGTGATGCCACTGGCATCACAGTCTACCTAAAATACTTTATTGAAATTTGGGAGTGCCGAAATAGGCTACTCCATGACCTTCTTCTTCACAAATAAAAACTCTTAGCTGATCATGTACTCCATTTGAATTTGTTTCTATCCCCTCTCATTGTTAAGCAATTAGGGGTGCACAAATACTATTGAATCCTTTAATGAAATTTTGGTAAAAAATTGCTAAACCATGAAAAGATCTTACCTCAGTAGCACTTCTTGGCATTGGCCATTCCAAAATGGCTTTTATCTTCTCTGGATCCATTTTCAGACCCTCTGCTAAGATAACAAATCCCAAGTACAATTCTCATTTCACAAAAATGCATTTCTCCAAGTTGATCAGTAACCTCTTCTCTCTCAGCTTCTCAAAAAATTCATGGATATGCATCAAGTGCTCCTCCAATGTTTTACTAAAAATCAAAATGTCATCAAAGTAAACAATAAAAAACTTACCCAAAAATTCTTTCAATACCTCATTCATGAGCCTCATAAACATGCTCGGTGCATTGGTCGACCCAAAAGGCATGACTAACTACTCGTACAAGCCTTCTTTGGTCTTGAAAGTTGTCTTCCAATCATCTCCTTCTCTTATTAAAATCTAGTGGTAACCACTCTTTAGATCAATATTTGTCAAATATTCAGCTCCACTCAGGCAATCCATATTGTCATCCATCCTTGTCAAGGGAAATTGATACTTGATGGTAATATTATTGATGGCTCTAGAATCAATACAATTTTTCCATTCTTCATCCTTCTTAGTTGTTAGCACTGCAAGTAGCACATATGGACTCAAACTCTCTCTAATCAACCCCCTTTGCAACAACTCTTGGACTTTCCTGTTCAACTCATTTTTTGTTGGAGTCATTCGATGGGCTGCCTTATTTGGAAAAATGGCTCCAAGAACTAGATCCATGAAATGAATAATCTTCCTTATTGGTAGTAATCCTTCAAGCACATTATCAAAAATAATACTTTGGAATTCATCCAGAAAACCAGGTACTTCTACAGGAACTTCACTACTAACTTCCTTTTCAATTCTTGGAATCAATGCAAAACACATGTCCTCATGTTTCATAACTTCTAGGAATTTTCTTCCATGGACCAAAAAAATCCTTGCATTGCTGCACAACTTTTCTCTTGCATCTTTCAGAGGCTTCAACTTATGTTGGACACCATCCTTTGTCAACAAATAAGTGTTAGCATGTCCATGATGCATTGCTCGCCGATCAAACTGTCAGGGTCTATCCAACAACATGTGACAAACGTCCATAGGTATGACATAACATAGAACCTCATCATGGTAATTACTAATTTTTAATTTACCAGACATTTCTTATTGATCAATTCTCTTTGATCTTTCTTCTTTGATCTTTCTACAACCATGCAATTCAGTATGTATTTAGATGCCTTTTCCTTTCCAACTATAATTTAGTGACCATTTCTTCAGACATCAAATTATATGTGCTACCTCCATCAATAATAACATTGAAAACCTTACCTTCACACTTGCAACAAGTGTGGAACAAATTCTTCCTTTGATCGGGTTCCATCTCCTCATTCAACAATGTTTTCCTGACAATAAGGGTCTCACCCCGTTCAACATCTTCAGAATGTGAGGATTGTGAATCTTCATCTACATGGGAAACTCAAGCATTGTTGTCAGGCCTCCTATTTGACTTTACTTGATGTTGAGGGAATTCATAAGCCCTATTTCCTTATTTTCCACATTGGAAACATGTTCCTCTAAAACCTCCTCTTCGTGATCCGCATGTAGTCTGTACTCTGCCCCATCAATCTCCACTATTCTGATCATGAGGCTGATATGAATCTTCATGTTTTTGATCTTGGTTGGTGCTAGTTCCTTCACCCTTCCTTTGGTCACCACTTCGGCCTCCATATGGTTGTCTACCACTTCTTCCACCATGGCATTCACCTCTCTATTTAGCCTCAAACCTCTTGTTTAGTCATTCTTCAACTTTTAGAGAGAATTGATAAGCATCCTCAATAGTAGTGATTATTACTAGCACCAATTCCTCCTCTATAATAGGCTTCATCCCGTTGATATACCAAGAAAAATTCTCTTTGTTTTCCTCAGAGTGTCCTATTTGAATCAAAACCTTATGAAATTCCTCTGTGTATTCCTTCACCATCCTCATTCCTTGTCTCAGACTCTACATTTTCTTTAGTAGCTCCAATTCGTAAATAACGAGAGAGAATTTCTTATTCAATTTCATCACCATTCGGTCCCATATGGAGATTTTATATTTTCCTTGTCTACCCCTCTCAATTTGAACCTCTTTCTACCATATACTTGCATGACCTTTTAGTTTTGTCTTTGCAAAATTCATTGTATGTGGATCTTTAATCTCCTCAAACTCAAAAACTTCCTCCATGTCATTGATCCAATCGATCAATTCTTCAGGATTAAATCTTTCATTGAAAGTTGAAACATCCATCTTAGGTCTCTTCCTAATGCTAGATATTGCTCTTAGTAACCTCATTTACTCAAGATCCATTTGATATTTTTCTTCCTCTTCTATTTCCTCTTCAGTATCATCTTCACTATCTTCTCGCTCTTGAGGTATATCTCTTCTTCGAACCTCATCCCATAGGTTCTCCAATTGCCTTCTAAGGGCTCTAAGTTAATCTTTGGGAGGATCTCTTCCTCCATAGCCTTTTCCTTTACCTCTACCATACTGGGCCATTCCTGGAGGAATTTTGTGCTTATCCCACACTCATAGGTCTTGTTGTAACTACCTCATGTTTGACGCTCTGTTATAGACTCAAGAACTCCCACTCTGATACCACTTGGTGAAGGGGAATCCCCTTACAAGCTATAAAAACATAAAACAACCAAGTTTACACAAAAAAAAATATCTTTATTATTGGAATGAAGTTATAGATTTACATGCCACCTCATTGGCTACTTATTACATCCATCTACTGAATTGTATATCTGAGTTCACCCTCTATTCTTCACTATATTTTATTCTAACAATTTGGCCCTCTATCTGTCATGTATTCCTTCAAAATTTATATCTCCCTCTAGATCTCCATGTCAGACTTGATATTTCCCACTCCTCATAGCGTAGTATCCATTATCGTCCAATCAATATTTGAAACCACCAAGCCGTTATATCATTATCAACAACTTCACCAAGTCTGCCAATGAATATGTATTCCACAACAATCATGTGGAAAGCATCCAATATCTCTTTTCTAGGTGTTGTAACCAAACTCACCATCGACCACCCTTGACCATTCAATTCCCACCATCATAATATCACCAAGACCCTGGCTCAGCTCCCTCTGAAGCCCCCATGTTACATCGATAACCCTAGACCATAAAATCATCAAAATATCAAATAGACTTTGGAAGATCTCTCACCAAACCATATATGTCTCGCTGACATCGTCACCACCACATCATCATTGAGACTCACCTTGTTGAAGACACTCAAGAGCATCTCCCACTGAAACCATAAGGTCACCTCAACATCGCCCATTAGAGAGACTCACCAACATCTCCCAATGATAACTTGGAGTCACCCTAATGTAAACATCCCACAATTAGTCAGAGTGTTGAAGAGACATTCATGATTGTCTTGCCGACTAGCATGACTCATGCCGACAACAAAATGAATCACCAAGTCGGAAGGTTAGAAAAATTGAGAACCCCGCAACATGATTTAGGAAAAATTAGAAACCCGCGATTCACTATTGAAATCCATCCACTAAGTCACTAAGTCGGGAAGTTAGGGAAATTGCGAACCCCACGACATGAGTTAGAATAACTTAGAAATTTGTGACTCCTCACAACCTTGGCCCTTATTCAGAACAAACAAACTCAAACTTTTGATGATGCAAGATTTATCTTCGCCTTAGATGCTCCTACATAAAATTAGATGATTATGAGGAAGTTAGTGAGAGAATGTAGGATGTCATCATCAGGTGCATACTTATTCTACAGTGGGCCAAATTTAAAGTAATAACCATCCACACATATAGTCCTTAATTTTTAAATATGGCCTTCTAGATTTATTCTAATTGTATCATAATATGATGATATCTTGACTTAAGATTAATTTTAGCGAAGTAGTATGCCCCATGGAGCTATTCTAATAGTTTATCAATGCATGCCAAGTGAAACATGTTTTCACTAAAATATTATTAAGTGCATGGTATTTTTACAAACTCACCATTGTATTTCTCTTAGGTGTGGGCACAATTGGAATTCCATAATCCAAAGAGCTTTGCATAATTACTTCATCAACTGATTCTTAATGTTGGTGTTATATTTTATTATCCTAAATGGACCTATAATATAGGGAAGTATGTGGAAGAAAAAAACCAATAACCAATTTGTATACCTTGAGACCACATGTAATGGGATCTTTGGTAATTATGTGGATTGATCAATTTTTAATATATAGTTGACATGGAAATATCTAGATACTTATATTATATGCATAGTGATTTCATTTACATTCAACTCCACTTATAGCTCATCATCTAGATCACTTTCTTTGCATGCACAATAAAATTCATATGTAATAGATTATATGGAATTATTAAGTTCACTTGAATATATTTGATTTCATTTACATTCAATTGGACATAAGTATAACTCATCATCTACTTTGAATTATTTGCATTCACATTCAAATTCATGTGTATTAGATTATATGGAATTCTTAAGTTCATATATAACATGATATATGCATAATTTACATTTAACCTAGAGTGACTTTTAAAATGAGCATTTAGAGCTAAGAATTCAGGTTATCATTTATTTCCGATTGCATTTTTATGTTTCACTTAAATATAGCATTGAATCTCTTAGTCCAATTGACCTAGAACTTACATATTTGCATTCAAATTATTTCTATTTCTTGACCTATTTATTTAGACAAATTCATTTCTATTCAAAATTAATTTTACATCCATCTTTTCAAAATTTCAAATAGAAACCATTAAATAGTCCAACATTTTGATATCACGATGTAAATAGATGTACAATTATTCAATCCATAATAAATTTAAATGAAGGTACAAAGTTTCTAAATAAATAAAACCATAATAATGCATGATGTAAATAGATGTAACAAGTGTTCAAACCATAAAATATAAATGTATGAATGTGATGTAAATCATAAAAAGTGTATACCATAAAACAAAAATGTATGTAATGTGATGTAAATCATAAAAGTGTCTCCAACATAATAATCTAATCTCAAACCATAAAACTATAAAACATCTCAAAGAGAGGGATATCTAGTATGAATAGAATCATCAGATCTCTGGCCCAATTTCTCACTCTATCTCTCCCTCAAGCTCTCCCTTAATCTCTCCCTCGATCCATTTCGTGATCCCTCTCCTAATCCAAGATGTGTGTATCCATGTCCCAATCCAGGCTCTCTTGATCCGTTTGTTGATCCTCATCCCAACCTCTGCGCAAGTTCAAGTAGACACATGTTTAAATTTAATTTTTAATACATGTATATATATGAGTACATATATGCAAAATTATCTAAAAATTATAATGTACAAGTTCAATGTGTTCAAACTTACATCAAGTAATTTAATTTTTTATTTTTTAAATGTACCTCAACTGTATACTGGATGGGATCACCATCATGTGCCAAATTTCCAAACTTTGACAAATCATCATACTGCTAAAAAATTTCAAGTACACAATTTCAATCAGGAGATAAACAACTAGACTTTAAAATACATTACATGTATACATGCATAATTTTTTAGAACATAATTATATATATATATATAAATTATTCAAGTAACCGGCATGCCTGATCGATGGCTCTACCAATTTCACTAAGATCACGAGAATACAAAGACACCGCAGGGGGATTTGTACCATGTGCAATATCAATGCCGAAAAATAAGTTGACTATATGTGCCATGGAAAAGATCAGGTGTCATAGTAACGTCAACATGATCTGTAACATCCTGACGACCTGGAAAACCTAAAGGATCGATAGAAACATGATGTGGATGGGATCCTGTAGGCTACTGTGGAATATCCTCTGAATTTTCCACCCTGTGGCTCGTATATGTACCAAGATATCTTCGTCTAATAAATCCTTGTACATGGACAAGAAAAATCCCATGGTCCTCACTGATGACCTAATATGATTCTAGTAAATCCAAAATTGAGACTCTACACATATTACGCAAAGTTGTCTGGGTCATATGCTCAAAATCTAAAGGAGTAGGTAGATCGGCACGAATAAACGGATCATAAGATGCAGATATAGCCTTAGTGGGAGGAAGGCTGATCCACGAGCATAATAAGTATCTACCAACTCGATTAGATGATATTTGATCGATCTGTGTCGTAATAGAGGCAATTTTATCCAAAATCTACCCTCGAGTGGAGCATGTTGTTGACTCCCCTGCTAATAGAAATTCCAAACATTTTGGTAAAACCAAAAGTTTTGGGTCAACTAATGCCCTCTTGTTCATAGGTGGTAGAAAATATAGACATCTAAAGTTTTGTTTGTTATAAAAATGTCATGTACCTTGGCCAACATGCTTAGGAAAATATGTGTAGGCCACATCTATCTATAAATGAAATTCTGCATATAACTGTTTAACAAAATATTGTGGCAACTCATCATTGTGAGGCCATCTATGATATGTTTCCAACCATCTAGGGTATATGAATGACACAACAAGAGTATCTACACACCTCATAACCACATATCCTCTAATTCTATTTTGTCCTCTATAACAAGGGAACATGGTAAACACATTTTCTTGTGAAATTAATTTTCCAACATCTCTCTATTTCATTGTGCCAGTAACACTCCTAGAAAGAGACAAATTAAACTGATCAATGTTGATATCATCATAAGGATTGAATGATCGAATTGTCTTGATCATTTGATAAATCTCATCTCTAATTATTACTAATCTATCTTTATTAGCCAAACTGAGGGAGTTGTGAATTTTTTTCTCTAAACATCTTAGAGAATTTTCTAATCTAGCAATACTATCCCAATATAAAGTTGTTCTAGCTTGAACATCTTGCTCAGAACAAGGGGAATGGTGAGATCCCTCATCAACCATGGTATATATATGTGTATATGTAAATCTAGAGATCTGCATATCTTTAAAACAAAATATACATGATTTTAAACAAATTTATCAAATTTCAAAACTAAAACATATATATTTAAATTACAAAATTTTCAAGTTTCAAAACTAAAACATTTTAAACTTTATATCTAATGAGATAGTTCAAGTTATATCTATCTATATGTTCAATAGTTCACCTTCTATAACTTAGATAACATAATAAATTTGAAAACTCCAAAGAGACTTGATACATGTGTACATATATGTGTGTGTGTGTGTGCGCACGCGTGTGTATGCATGTACATGTGAACATGTGTATGTATGTGTACATGTATGTGTATGTGTGTACATATATGTATATATATGTGTATGTATGCATATATGTGTATGTGTGTATGCATGTACATACATACATATGCTTGTATGTATATATGCATACATGTACACATATACATGACATATGTATATATGTATATATATATATATGTAAATATGTATGCATAAATATATATATATACATGTGTACATATACATACATATATTTATACATACATACTTGTACATACATACATACATAGATATGCATGTATACATGTGCGTACATACACACATGCACACATATATATGCATACATACATACACACATACTCATATATGCATATACACATATTGTGTCACACAAAATGTATCCTTAGACATTTTTGGGCTCATTTGGGTCTTTCTTGTGGATTTTGGCCTAGTTTTTCCTAGATTTAATGTTTTAATGTGGCCAACACATTCACATTAGGTTTTGGAACCTTGCAAATCAAGAAGAATTATATGGTGTCTTGTAAAGGTGTTGTGAAGTGTTGTAACCCACTTTCACACTTTTCTAGGACCCTTTCATTATAATTCACTTAAACAACCTCTTTTTATCACTTACCAAGCCTTATTTCAAAATTTTGTAAGGAGTTGTAACAAACTCACACTTTTCTAGGCTTTTCATCAATAATTACACCTTGCTTATGCTTTAATTGGCCCCATTATGCACTTACAGGCCTTACTTAAGTGTGTTTTGGAGAACAATCCTAATAAGCATCATTTAATGCACTTTAATTCATGAAAATTGGAAAAATTTCCTTGGTGGGACCAAGTTGCCACCTTGGGAAACTTAGTCCCATTAGCCATAAAAAACAAATTTATTTCAATATTCTAGTGGGATATTGTCTTCTAAACCCTAAGGTCAGCCTGTCATGAGGTATTTTCAAGAAATTAGGGAAAATCATGTATAAATAAAGGGTTTTCCCCTCATTTTCACTCCTAACTCTCTATTCTATTCATTCATTATCCTTTCTTCGTTCATCATTCTTCTCAAGCAAGCTAGGGTTTGACCATTCTAAGTCACCAAGACATCTTTCTGAAGCATTCAAGGGAATATTCTTCAACCATCATTTTAGCATCTCAAGATCTCTCATCAAGGCAAGGTTTTGACTCCATTGTTTCATGCTTTATTTCATTATCTCTTCATTTTGGTTTAATTACCTAAAAGGGGTTTGACCAAGGCAAATCCCCATGACCTAACATCCAACATTTATTTCTCTCTTTGTGTGATTTGTAGGTCTTGTTTGCAGATTTGTCAAAGAGAAGGATTATAAAAAAAATAATCTAAGTGTCAAAGCCCTTCAAGGTTGTCAAAATCCTAAGAGAATCTTGGAGAACACCTACAAGACGAATTATGTAGTTTTGGATCTGAAAAATTACCAATAGCATAAGTGCAGACTGAGAGCTACAGATTCCCCTTTCAAATCTTTCAGAAAAGTCAAAGTTGACACTTCCCCCAATTGTGGTGACTTAGTCCCACCGTACCTATATTTTAGATATTTTTGTAGATTTGGATACCCATTTGTCTGAAACAAGCTTCGGTGTAGTTTTCCAGAATTTTCCAGAAATTGGACTAAGTCACCTAGTTTGGCACTAGTGTCCAGCTAGGCTTAAAAATCAGATTTTCCAAAACTTGTGAGACATTTTCAATCTTCATTCCAGCCTCTATCAATTCCTAGGTGCACTCTTTTTGTTTACCCCTTTTATCTTGTTCTACATTTCATTTTAGTCTATCCTTCTTCATATCACATTGCATCTTCAAGCATTCTATGTTTTCCAAAATTACACTTGGTGGTGAACCCCTTTCTATAAATTTCCATCCCTAAGAACTATCCCTTTGATAGATTTTGATCTCTCTTGTATTGAAATCTCAAGGGTTTGTTCTTGAATGCAGTGATAGATCTTTGTCCCTTAACCTTTAGGTGCAAAACCCTAGAGGTAAAATGAAGGTGACAAAATATTTGTTACATTTTGGTGAACCTAACTTTTGAATACCTTCTTTTCTGATTTAGAGTCTTTCTTCATCCTAGATTTAGCTTGCATTAACTTTGCATTAGGAGCTTGCATTAGCTAATTTGCATTTTAGGGTTTCACATTTTTGCATTAATGAAAGTGCACATAACTTGCATTTTTGCATCTCCAATCATTGATAATCATATAAAATTTTCCTCTACATTTCCTCTTTCGATCATCCAACAGCAAAAGAATCAAAACCAGTTGAAAATTTCTAGAAATTTTGGGAAAAACCCTAACTGGGACTAATTCACCATTTTGGGCGACTTAGTCCTAGTCCAAATTTTTAATTTTCTATTACAACATCAAAAACCTCATTCCTATGCTTACTAGGCCTCCTAGTATCATATACTATAAGTCTAGAAAGTTTCAGGAACATTTTTTTTATGCATCTAGCTCAAAAACATCAATTTAGGGTAGTCATTTTTGAAATCATTTCATCATTAGATCTGAAAAATCTCACATTTCTGAAATTTTGTATAACATGGATCAAAGTATTTTTCACTTTTTCATACACAATGTTTCTATTCATAAAAATTTGCATCAGTTTGCTAAAAGTGCTTTTCATTCTTGCATGTACATTATTTACATTCTTAAAGATTTACATATATTGGATAAAAATGTTTTGAATTTTTGGATATACATTGTTTATATTGTTGAAACATTGCATGAAATGGTTACATATTATTTTCATTCTTGTTCAAACAATGTTAGTTTCTTACATATCTAGATATGCCTAGAAAATTTTCCTATCCCATTCCTATGAGAATGTTTTAGTGAAAGAGAATACAACCTTGGACATTCCTAATGATCATATTTTTTATTCCCCTAATATCTCTCCTCTTGGTGATGAAGATATTTTGGTAGAAGAACCAATCAATGAGAGTTTTGAGAATCTGAGTTGTTTCTCTCCTCTTACATCTCTTAGTGGACAACACAAACATAGCTAATCATGGAAATAACACTCCTCCTTCTCCTAGTATCTCTGATAGTTGTGAAGAAGATACTTTGATGTTATAAAAAATAATTAATGGTCATGAGAATATTATTTGTCCCTCTTCACCTAGAGAAACCCTTACTAAGAATGACAATTCAACCATTGATCATTCCCCTACTTGTGATGAAGTCATTTTAGAAAAACCAACCTTTGATTTTCAAGAGCATTTGGTTTGTAGTTCTCCTAAAACCCTTCCTCCTAGGGAGGATATCATGATACACAATAAGCATAACAATGATAATAATAATATTGTATTCTTAGAAGAAGATGAAGAGATAAAATTAGCCTCTCACTCGCTCAAGGATGTTAATAATATTTAACCTCAACTCATCCTCTACCCACCATCACACACACCTTCAACTCAAAGAAAACCTAAACTCATCCTTTACCCACCTAAGAACAATGTTTCACACACACATTACACAAGAAATAACCTGCAACCACAACAATCCACCCCCACACCATTAACTTTGCCTAGTCCCATCTCACCTCATGATCCTCAATTAAATTCGCACATTAAGGAGTATGATCTTGTTGAACAACAAAGAAATACTCCTGCTAATATATCATTATGGGAGCCTATTCAAGCCTCCCCTCACTATCACAACATGATACAAAATTCCCTACAAAAAGCTCCTATCCCTTCTAATGTGAAACCAAATGACATAGCATCTATAATTCAAGGAATAAATGTTGATATTGTTTTTCACCAAAGTGAGCTCCCCCTTTTGGAAGTGCAAAAAAAAATGAAGCTTTAATCATAATATCTCAAAAAAAAAGAACATGGATCAAGAGAACTCTTGTAGACACCAAATTTTCCCTTAATGTGTGTAGTGTGAGCCTTCTAGATAGGCTTGGCATTGATCAATCAAAAATTCAACCTGATTCTTTATCTATTAGGGTATTTGACAACATCACCAAGAAACTGCTCGGTGTGGTTACTTTACCTCTTATAGTTGGAATGGTCACATTGGAAACACTGATCCACGTTATGACTCATGAAATTTCATATAATCTTCTCTTAGGTAGACTGTGGATTCATGCAATGAATGGGGGGGTGCCTTCCACTCTTCATCGTAAAATGAAATACATCTAAAAAACCAAGTACACACACTTGACGCTGATCCTAGGCCATTTAGTGTCTTACAACTTGAGAAAAACAAGGAGAATCATTTCAACACCTTAACACCAATCACCCAAGTTGAACCCATGCAAGAAAAACAAAAATCCACATGTCCTGAACCCTTCACAATGATATCCATCGATGATTTTGGGTCATTGAAATTTGAACCAACAATAATGGACGAATACAAGATCATAAACAAAGACTTTGAAAAGGGAACCACAATCTTGTCAACACAAGACTCGAAAAATCCTTCACAAGCATCCACCTCAACTACTTTAGACAAAGCAGCAAACAATGAACAACCACCCAATCCAAAAGTGATGAAAACACTTTATGGAAAAGGTTATGAGCTTATGAAACAAATTGGCTATAATAGAAAAGGATGTGGTGATAACGAACAATGTATCTGTGTTCCCATTGATCCTAACACACAAACAACAACTCATGGTCTTGGTTATTGTCCTTTGATCGAAATCACCAAGCCTTCACCTCACTACAATACCATCACAAACCACCCTTCTAAACAAACCTTAACACTAGTGCATCCTGAACTAATCTACACTAGTGGTCTCAAAAGTGATCCTTTCCAACACCTCAAAAACACAAATAAATATATGCTTAATGTCAATTTCATCTCGTAAAACTTTAAGTATTTAGATTTTACACACTCCTCTAAAGGAGCATACAAAATCTCACAATCTATAGAGCCTTGCGTAGGTATGACATCCTGTACTAAGCAAGCCACATCTTTGTCACAAGATAGAGGTACACCTTCTACCTTTGATCAAGAGGTTATCTTGTCGAGACTCCTATAAGATCACTTGATATCCCTTCCTTTGTGAGCTCGAAAGAAATTTTATTACAAGAATTCCTTTTGTGCATACCACAGAGTCCATGGTCATTCTACTAATGAATGTAAGGCCTTGAGTAGTAAAATTTAACATCTTAAGGAGCTTGGTTCTCTCCCTTATGTGAGGGCACCTCATTCCTCTAATTGATACTGATTTTCACTCTACCATGCATTTCATCAATCATTTTGGCTCATCCTTTTCCTGCACTAAGTGGGGGAAAGGGGTTAGATAACCTTTTCCTTGTATGTCACTTTTTGTTGCCTCTTTTGGCTAGTTGTTAACCTTTCATGAACATATAAGAGCAAGCTTGGGATGCGGATGACACGCCTTAAGTTGTCTTGCATGTGACATACTACCTTTTCATGATGTAGCTTATTGGAAACATATGACTTGACATAGAGCTTTCCTAATAAACTCTCGCATCTTCTTCTAGTTTAAACAAATTACTCATAGTAATGTTTTCAACAACTGCTTTAAAGTGGGGGCATACACTAACACTCACATTTCATTGTGCAATTTTTTTTTTTTGCGATTCCCTCTCTTGGAAACATTAGGAACAATGTTTCTTAGGATGAGACATTGCAATTGTCCTCTCTTGAAAACAAGATGAGACCATTTTCAATTTTCCTATCTTGGATACATTAACCATGATGTTCCTTAAGATGAGACCTTCCATGAAAAAATAAAAATCCCCTTTAAGAAAATATTTACATGACATTCAAAAGAATTTTCTTTTGTGGCGCCTTATTAAAGTTATCAGGAGGTATAAATTTGGTATGTTTGAGTAGGAAGCCCAACCAACAAGATGAATTTCCCCATAGCCACCTGTGTGTGTGTGAGTACATACTAGACATGAGTGTATGTTTCTCACCTTTTTGGATTTATCACTCGACAGACAACCAAGCGTTATGTCACCTCAAAGTGAGTATGCATTTTTGGATAAACAACCTAGATCTGATCCACAACTAGCTAGACAAATGGTCAAAGCTTGATCCACCCCTTTCTACTTTCATTCTTCTCTTCCTTCTATTTCTTGTCATTGCATGATCATGTATCCCATTTTTCTACAAATCATTCACCTTGTGTGTGTCCTCTTGCGCTTATGATGATTTGATTTAGGATCTTGGATCCTAGGGGCTTGACTGCCTCCTTCATCTTAGTTATCCTAAACCATCTGCATTGTTACAATTGGATCCTTCTCTTCAATGAATACTTTAGTGTGAGTTTGAAACAAGTTCATCCTCTCACAAAAGTGGGGGCTAAATGTGTCACAAAAAAGGTGTATTCTTAGACATTTTTGTGCTCATTTGGGACTTTCTTGTGGATTTTGGCCTAGTTTTGCCTAGATTTAATGTTGTAATGTGGTCTTGGACCCTTGAAAATAAATAAGAATTCTATGGTGTCTTGTAAAGGTGTTGTGAAGTGTTGTCACCCACTTTCACACTTTTCTCAAACCCTTTCATTATAATTCACTTAAACAACCTCTTTTTATCACTTACCAAGCCTTATTTCAAAGTGTTGTAAGGATTTGTAACAAACTCTCACAATTTTCTAGGCTTTCCATAAATAATTACACCTTTATTATTATTTAATTGGCCCCATTATGCACTTACATGCCTTACATAAGTGTGTTTTGGAGAACAATTCCGTTAAGCATCATTTAATGCACTTTAATTTTCGACAATTGGCAAAATTTCCCTAGTGGGACTAAGTCGCCACCTTGGGCGACTTAGTCCTATTAGGCATAAAAATCAAATTCATTTCAATATTTTGGGGGTATATTATCCTCTAAACCCTAAGGTCAGCCTGTGATGAGGTATTTTTGGGAAATTAGGTCAAATCATGTATAAATAAAGGGTTTTCCCCTCATTTTCACTCCTCCTAACTCTATATTCTATTCATTCATTCTCTTTTCTTCATTCATCATTATTCTCAAGCAAGTTAGGGTTTGAACATTTTAAGTCACCAAGACATATTTTTGAAGGATTCAAGGAAAGATTCTTCAAAAATCATTGCAGCAACTCAAGATCTCTCATCAAGGAAAGGTTTTGACACCATTGTTTCATGCTTTATTTCATTATCTCTTCATTTTGGCTCAATTACCTAAAAGGGGTTTGACCAAGGAAAACCCTCATGCCCTAACATCCAACATTTATTTCTGTTTGTGTGATTTGCAAGCCTTGTTTGTAGATTTGTCAAAGAGAAGGATTAGAAAATTTGTCATCAAAGTTTCAAAGCCCTTCAAGGTTGTCAAAAACCTAAGAGAAGCTTGGAGAACACCTACATGCCGAATTCTGCAGTTTTGTATCCAAAAAATTACTAGGAGCAAAAGTGCAGACCGATAGCTACAAATTCCCCTTTTGAATCTTCAAAAATTTCAAAGTGGACACTTCCCCCAGTTTTGGCGACTTAGTCACACTATGCCTATTTTTCAAATATTTTTGCATATTAGGATACCCATTTGGCTAAAACAGGCTCCGATGCAATTTTCTAGAATTTTCCCGAAATTGGACTAAGTCGCCCAATTTGGCACAAGTGTCCTGCTAGGCTTAAAAATAAAATTTTCTAGAAATTGTGAGATATTTGTAGTCTTCATTCCATCCTCTATCAATTCTTAGGTCCACTCCTTTTGTTCACCCCTTTTATCTTGTTCTACATTACATTTTAATCTATCCTTCTGCATATCACATTGCATCTTCAACCATTCTATGTTTTTCAAGTTTACACTTGGTGGTGAACCCCTTTCTATCGATTTTCATCCCCAAGAACTCTCCCTTTGATATATTTTGATCTCTCTTGTATTTAAATCTCAAGGGTGTTTTATTGAATGTAGTGATAGATCTTTGTCCCTTAACCTTTAGGTGCAAAACCCTATAGTTACAATGAAGGTGAAAAAATCTTCGTCACACATACACATGTGTATGTATAAATACATACACATATATGCATGTACATACATGTATATATGCATGCATACATGAATACACATATACACATGTATATACATACATACACACATACCCACATACACATATATGTACACACATGTACGTACACATATGTACACATGCATTTGTGCATATATGTACACATACATGTATACACTTGTACATATACATATATACACATAAATTTACATACATGTATGTAGACACATACACACATGTAAGATTAAAATTAGGACCTTATTTATTTAGAGAACTCGGTTAGGTAGAGGTTGCAATTTAATTAGGGTTTAATTACTTGGTTCAACAATTGTTAGAGATCAATCAGGGTCAAGTAAGATTGAAAAAAGGTTAGAGTTAATTTTAGGGTTAAAGTTAAAATTCAAATAGGGTTAGATGAATGGGACAAGGGGTAGATTTTAGGGTTTAGAAGATAATGTTAATCTAGAAAATTTGTAATTACTAAAGATGACCTTAGTAGATGATGTTAATCTAGAAGAATTTGTAATAACTAATCTAGAAGAACTTGAATGACTAAAGATGAGTTTTAGCAAATGATGTTAATATAGAAAGAGTTTGTAATAACTAATCTAGAATAATTTGTAATGACTAAAGATGAGTTTTGTAGAGAAGATATATAAAACAAAAACCAATCATATGATGCCACATAAATGTCAACTAACCATGTTGTGAATGCACACGTATTGGTCTCACTTTAGTTTTGGGCCTTTTTGGACACCTTGACAAAAATAATGTTGATGTGGCATCACATTTGATGATGTGGCCCTAAAACGAAAGTTATAAGCCGGGGACTTTCCAAGTAAGCTACTATAAAAAAATTGGAGTGATTTTGAAATTTCCATGTAGGATTTTGAGAAGCATGAAATTAGGGTGCACAACTATTAGGTCCTCTCCCCTAGTGTAAAGACAATCAAATATTTTCAAAAGATCAATATAGGGGACTATGAAAAGTGACTGTGACACTTATTATATTGTGCCAAATGAATGTATAGTCTTGAGAGGCAGCATGCAAGAGAAGATATGATTCTTTTGATAAAGGATGAATTGTGCATGAAAATGTTAATATTGAGGGGAAGATTTCAGTTTTTAAATGTTGTAGTGAAATGCATGACATATGGAGAAGACAAACATGCATTTTGAAAGCTTGAGTTAGTAGGAAAAAATATCTAGCATTAGGATTATTTTCACAATCACCCACATTAAGTTTAAAAGTGATAGGATGCTTGTTCTAAACACAATTTCAGTCCCAAGAGGATAATGAAAAATATTGTGCAAATATTGAATTTAAAACCCTAGTATGTTTCACTTACATGTATGATGTTGTTGAACCCTTTAGTAGTTACCTTAGATAAAGGAAAGTTAGAGTATCTGACTTGGAACACATCTAGAATTTTTTTTCCATATTTATTTAATCCAAATCCATTGTCCACTAGTAGCATTATGACATTATATTGAAATATTGGTTGCAATAGTGAAGCTTTAAAGATTTTAGGAGTAAGAGTATACGAAATAATTGTGCACTCTAAAATCTCATTTAAGGAGTACTTATAATATTTTGAGGAACATACCAAATACTAGAGGTGTATTTTGGTGGGGGTATTATGAGAGAAATAATGTATACCATACATCATGTTTGTATGAATAGAGGCACATAATGAACTGGTTGTATAAATAAGACATGAAAAGTGTGAATAAAACTAGGCTTGGTATGATATATTTAAAGTATGGATAAGTATAAGCCATTTGGAATGTATATGGATTATCACACATTTGAAACATGTCATGAGATGCACCTTCACCTAATGATGTGTCATCTATAGCAATGTAAGGTGTAATTATATTATGTGCATCCTTCACAATAAATGAAATTCAGTCATAATGATATCAAGGAGGGTACAGTTGTTTAAGATGCAAGTAAAGGAATGAGGTTGCTAAAGAGTTTTGAATGCTAGTAATAGTCCCAAACTTAAGATTAGTCATCACTTCCAATCCAAAGGGAATATGAAGGAAGTGAGAATTTTGTCAAGAGTGGCAAATGAGAGGTAGAAAGGAGAAAACCCATAAGGTTTCATGTAAGTTAAATGTTTGATGGTGAGAAGGTCACAGTGGCCAAGCAACCCATCATTCATGAGTAGATATGCAACATATATGAATGGTGAGGTTTCAGTATGATCTTATGCTTGAGGGAAAAGGTATTAATTACATGAAAACACTATAACAATGCTTAGTCTTGAATGCTAGTGAAGGAGATAAGGCAGTGCAACAATCAATATTGAATGTCATGTGGTGAATATCTTTGGTATCAAAACCCTATTATTAATAGACCAAGATATATGATAAAATAGTTACCCAAATATAAAAAGGATGCAATATTTTTACTTAAATATTCTCAGAAGTAAATAAATAATCGTGATCTTAAAATAATCACTGTTGTGTGTATGTATGTGTGCATGTTCTTTCATTTTAGGATTTTGTATCTAGGGTTTTTATAGGCACACAATAGTGGTCATATGGGTTAACTTTAGGTTTTCATATGAGTTTTTCTTATGTACATGTACATGTTGTTGGAAAATGCTTAGCGCCCCCCTCGGGATTCGTGACATGGACTAACCGCTTCTCATGGATCTGCTAACTCTGGTAGTTATATCGGGCATTAACAGGTCGATCTTTTGGTGCAATGAAAATTGTGGAGAAAACAATTGGTATCAGAGCCAAAGGTGTTGGGTTTGAATCCCCTCAAGTAACACTGAGGAGGAGTTTGTTGGCAGATGGTTAGTGCTCCACATGGGATTCGTGACATGGACTAACCGCCTCCCATGGATCCGTTAACTCTGGAAGTTGTATTGGGTAATAACAGGTCAATATTTTGGTGCAACAAAAATTGTGGGGCCAACACATGTATGTATGTATATGTATATAAGGGTATGTGCAGGATCATTAAGGAAAAAACACGTCCTTAAGTGGCAAAAAATTCAGAAAAATCAGAGTTAGGCAACTTGACATAAAAATTTGAATAAGTTATCTATATTACTTCAAAAATATGTAACAATAGAATCTGTAGAAAATTGAATTTAGTTTCTAAATTACTAGGCTCATTTTTATTTTTTTAAATCTATTTGGTGAAAATTTGAAATTTCAATGCAGTAGTACTTAAATTTTAGGGAAAAAATAAGAAGTAGGTGTCTATCTAGCCACCCTAATTACAATAAAATGATAATATTTTTTTATAAGATTTTAGATGTAAGTAGAGGACTCATGTCCCAATGTGATGCATATTTTTTAATAATTTTTTTCGAAGTAAATAATTAATTATGAATTTTTTTATTACAAATTTTAAAAAATATTAGAAACTCGTATGTCTGACCACCTTAACTTGATAAAAAATTCATGAAATTCAATTTTATTTTTTTAATCTTATAGTATGTGAAGCATAGAATGTGACACATGTTTTGGATTCAAAAAATGTGATACCGTTTGAAAGTTATAGATATTTTTCAATTAGTCTATCAATTAGGACTTTATTCATAATTCAAATAGAAAATGAATAATAATAATTTATTAAATTCAAAGTAAAGAATAATTTATATTGGTGGAAAGCTGAAAATCTCCTTTAAAAACCCTTTTCGTTTCATTAATTTTGGGGGAAAAAAAAGTCGTCAGCCACATACCCATCATATCGCCACTTTTTGGCCCATCATGATCCTACACATACCCATAAACCCCATTTATTTCCATTTCTATAAACCCAACTGAAACCCCAAATTTCTATTTCTATAAAACTAAAATTGAAACCCCAAAATTTCAAACCCCAAATTTCATTTCTATAAATCGAAAACTGAAAACCCCAAATTTCTAGTTCACCATTGAAGGGTTTTTTACAAAGTTTAAAACATTTAAAATATTAAATCAAAAAAGCATTCCATTGTAACTTCGGGGGAAGGGTTTTAATCACCTACGCCATTCACCTACTCCACCAAGAAAACAAATAAACACAACCATTGTCATATATTATTCCACAAAACAAATCACACAAAACTACTATTCATTTCTTTCAACGAAGTCATAGAAACCCATATCGCCACATCATTCAGCCAATTAAACACCAAAAATGCCTCCTTCAAGTTAAAAATTTTAACCCACACACAAACATCAAAATGTTACCCGCCAACAGTAGAGGTCAAAAAATCATAGAAGAGAAGGATAAATGAATTGAGAACCTGGGTATTATTGTTGTATATAGACTCTTGTTGATCTCCTCTTCGATTGATGACCTCTTGATAAGGAACGGTTTCACTCGAGCATGCAAAATGGTCAGGCCTTGTTTTTAAAAAAAAAATTATTATGCATGTTTTTGGTTGATACCTTCTTAGTCGAGTGGCTTTTGGCCAAAACCATTCCTAACAAAAAGGTATGGCCACATTGATGGGTGATCCCACAATATTGGTTTACAATTTTTGGCCAAACTAGACACTGAAATAACTTTTTATAACTAAATCTTCACTTTCGGTCACCTATAGTGGCTAAACCATGAGGAATTTTAAGATGATGCAAACTAGTGACTTGTGACATTTTGTCTGTAGATTCAAAATATATTTTTTTCAAAAACTTTGGAATCAGATTGCAGTTCTTTTTCCATTTCCTTCGAAAACTAGTTTTTTTCAGCAAACAACATTTTTAAGGAGTGACGCTCACCGTATATAACATAGTTTTTTTTCCATTAAAGATAAAATTCTAATTCTTTAGAATTTAGATTTATAACTATGATATCTAGTGCTTTCAATTGGTCTCATAGTTTTTTATTGAATATTTTTTCCTTAATCAAGTTCCGAAGTCAAACCAATTACAATTCAGAAATAGGCGGACCGTATACAACATAACTTTTTTTGTATGTATCAAAATTCAAATTTTTTTGTTGGATCAAGGACTTCAATATCTGGTGCACTCATATTTTTAAATTTTTTTTTGATAATCTGCTATTTTTCCACATGTGCAGAACAAAGAGCTTGATTTTTGGTGAAAAACCTATGTTGAATAAAATTAAAAAAACAAATACATAATAAAACCAAAACATATTAAACTATATTTTTTGGATAGATCATTCTAAGGACTACAATCATCCAGTTGGGTATATGAATTCTCCTCCATTTTCATCCTCAACCTGAACTTCGAAGCACAAAATTCTGTACTTTTTTGGTGCCTGGGGAGAAGAAGGGGGAAAAAGGGGGGTTTGAGCAAACCCCCCTTCCACAAGCCTTCACTTTTGGATTTTTTTCGGGAATGGTGGGCCCCATCATTAAATGGATTCACTTGAACTTGGGTTCTAGCAAACCCTATTTTGGTTCGCTCAAACCAAATAGTTTGTTCAAACCCCTAAAAGCAATTTATTTTGCATGGGATCATTTTTTTCAACTTTTCCTTCCTCACTCAAATTGTAAACCACTTTTGTGGATTTACCTCGATGCCATGTCATTTTTGTCTAGCTTTCGATGAAAAGGTACCAACCAAAAATAGTTCACTCAAAACTATTTATTTGGTTGAAAGTGTGACACACTATTGTGCTTTTACCTTGCTAGCACTGTGATAGTTTAGATTGGGCCCTGTTATTGAAGGTGCCCATAGCACACGCCTATCAAAAAATTAAAAAATTATGCCAAATTAATTGCATATCATCCAAATTCATTCCAATATTTTTGCACATGCAACCACAAGCATGTCATATCAATACATGCAACTTAACTATTCCAGTCCACATCACCTATATCAATTTTCATGCATTTGAACTATCACTTCATCTTCCATGAACCGTACATTTTGCAACCTTTAATTGACATGTACCAACCTATCATTTCCTTCATAACCTATGTAAATTAACCAATGTAAAATCATAATCACACAACATATATTATTGCATATCTTCACATGAGTAGAGTTAAGTTCATCTTAAATGATAGGTACACATACTAATTTTCCATAATTAACATAGATTGTAGTTGCTTTCGATATGTCCTTACATTTAATTTTACATGCATTACATTCATTAATATTATTCCCATAAGCTATAATCATTCCCTTGACATTATGAAGTACAATGCAGTGAGGCCACTTCAAGGTTTTAGTTGGGGGGAGATAATATATTATTTCAGGGTTTTCAAAAAAATTCCACCAAAAGAAACAAGCATATAAACAAACACACAATCCCTTTTTTCCCTTTCTACAACCTTCTTGTCGTTTGTTCCCTAATTTCAAGCCAATTTAAGCTAGAATAGCTTAAAAAGGGGAGAAGACATAGAATTTGAAATTACAGTTGAATAAGTATAGGTATAACAGACATAAAGGGTTGGTGAATTTGAATTATGAGATAAATTTTGCAAAATTTGAGTAGAATAGAGTGAGGTTATCCCATCATGGGAGGAGATATAATCAAAGTAGAACCATCTAAACACCAACAAATATTTGAGGATAGATTAGTCTTTCCCATTTTCACAAGAGCAGGGTGGCTAGATTACTTCTTGAAGTTAACTGAATACAATGAAGATATGACAAGGTAGTTTGCAGCAACACTCCAGCCTAATGAATCCACCATTAGAGGATTGAGGGTGGATGCTTCAGAGGCTGCAATTGTAGAGGTATCTAATCTACCAAGAAACGGAGCTGAATTCCTTGTCAAAGAAAATGTAGTAGTTGCTAGGGATGAATTCAGGGAGCCTAGAGAAAACTTTGGTGTGTCATCATAGGACACCAAGAGGTTGTCACTTCTATAGGTATGGAATTCTTGTGCCTCTTACATTGTTAAATATATCATTTGTGATGGTAGACAATCCCTTCAATATACTATACATTTTAAGCTTTTGAGTCACCTTCATCACAACAAACCAATTAATGTACCTAATTTCCTCTATAATTTGTTAAAGAGAATGGGGTTTGAGTATACAAAAATATTCAGCTCGGTCACATTATTATTTGGTTACCCTATTAGTAAAGAGAAGTCTTAGGGTTCAATACTCACATGTTTCCTAGGAGATATTTTTGATCAGTGAACACATTAATAATATTCTTGAGGAATCAACAGTCCCAAAAAATGTAGTCACCTACTACTTTATTAAGGGAAATGCCCCCTATTTCGCCTATTGCTTCACCTACCCACAACAAAGGAGAACCAGGTGAGAAAAGTATGCAAAAGTCACCACACACAACATCTAATCAACCTACAACATAAGAGGTCCATGAAACCCCAACTTCATGTAAAAATAAAAGAACTAGAAAGAAGAGAGGTGGTTCTTCTTTTTCACCTTCAAAGGTACAAAAAAAGAAGTCCACCTAGCCAAGGCATTTACACGGCTTGAAAAGGAAAGGTGTCATGAGATGTAGTGTTAAGAAGTAAGAAGAAGACATTGTGACAGTAGGGACTAATTTAGAATTAGAGGACAATATTTTTGAAAATGTATGTTCCCATTAAAAGGAAATGGTACATTTCAACTACCTCTGAATCAGATTTAGAGGACATTTTTGTTGCAAAAAAAAGAAAAGTAAAAGAAACCCAAATAGCCCTAATAGTGAGGGTTATGAGTACACTAGGGGTGGTGATGAACAATTTTTAGAAAAAGACGAGGATCTATTTTTAGAGGAAAGAAATGTAAGGAAGGAATTACAAGAAGCATTAGAAAGGATTAAAAAATTATAATAATTGGTGAAAACTTATGAACAAAGGGACAAGGAAAGAGAATTAAAAATTTAGGAGTTGGAGGATAAATTACATACTTATGGGCATCGATCCAAATTAGACTTGTTTGTACAACTTAGAATAGTAAAAGTAGGAAAAAAAGAGCTTGAAATTGAGAGCATAAGACCCCCTACTATAAAAAATCCAAGCTATGATACAACCATGTCTTCAAATTACCAAATATGGAAAGTCAGTCAAGAATTCTCTCAGCAGAAGGAGAATTTGTAGAAAGAAAAAAATAATGGTTTTAGAGCACACTAGAGTTCAGGAGAGTAAAGACATTGAGTTGAAAAATTTAATAGTTAATATTGAAGAAGTAGAAGACAAGGTTGCTAAGATTGTTAGTTACAAACCTCCTGCTAGAAAATATGCTTTATTATTACAGGAAAAATTCTTGAGTTATTAGTTTAGTCGATTGATGAGTAATTTTCTAGTTATAATGAGGGAAATTTGATTTTCTCAAAAAAATTGTTGACACCACACTTGATGAGCAAGACCAATTATGTGAATTTTATTTACATAATTATGTTGTAATAGATGATAAAAATTGGAACCCATTCATGTTTTTAGGTGATCTACAAATTAGGGCACTAGCATCATACTTCAAGAATGAAGGATAGAGGGGAGAGATTATGCAAGAATATGTTGAAAGGGAGATTTAATTTTCCCTTCTAATTAGAAATGAATCCAAAAACCCCCATGTGATCATAGAGGAATCCAACTGAACCTTGAAACCCTCTAAAGGGTAGCCAACCCTTATGCTCAAGAATTTTCAAAGTTAGTGGCCAACTAACAAGTAAGGATTCTTAGGACCTCACTCCTACTCTTCGGGCTCTATGAAGCCTAGGAGGATACTCCTCATCATACTCAAGATATGTTTAGTTCTTAGAGAGAATTTCTATACACAGATCAATTCCTCTTTAAGGAAAATAGACATCCTTCATCAAAGATTTGGCTAACCTTTGAACAAATTACTATCTAGTGCTAGGAATTAAGTGGAATTTCAGATTTACACATTGTAATTGAAAGTTTTTAATGATTTTCATTCTAGTTCCAAATCCCTAGTTAGGTGCATTGATAGCTCACTTATTTAAAAAATAACTGAATGAAGAGACTAGTGCTTCATCTATTAGGATAACAGAGTCAAAATATGTAACAATTGGTAATATATTAGCTTATACTTAGAAATTAACATACTATTTCCATACTACTTTGTAGCACTCAACTCACTACATCTAAAACATAACTTCTTATCAAATCCTATGCTCTTTCCCCACAAACCTATGACCTCATTCTATAATTTAATAAATTCTTTGAATTGTTGTAGAAAGAAACCCACACAACCAATTAAAACAATTGGATATGAACCAAAAGATCATTAACCCTTGCATTCATAATTTGCAAGAATATTACATAGGAGAGTATACATCTTAGAACTTAAGAATTTCTTTCATATATGCGGCTTCTTTAAAACTATTTTAAGATCATTACATGCATGACTCATACCCTAGACTCCTTATTCTTATATCCATCAACATTTCTACAATATGCTTCTTCATAAGCTTAGCTTCTCACATAGACCATTAGGAGGCTCAAAATTCAAACCCTTGTAATCAACCTTGAAATCCCTTTTATAGAACAAGGGAGAAACAAGCATCGGGCTGAATTATAGTTACATTTCACTTGAATTTCATTTCTAATTTCACCAGAATGTAAGATATTTCCCCAGACCATTACATATAATCATTTGTAGAGTGGGGGAAAAAAAAAATTCACACCATTCCAAAAACTATTAGTCGAAGAAGACCTACCATCCTTCCAAAAGGCCTTGCTATCACAACATAAAAAACTTTCACATCCACACCAAACCAAGAAAAATCACTATCAAAACAAAAGGAAAAGGAAAATAATCCAACCAAAAAGGAATGAGTCAGCACAACGGACCAAAAACCAAGCACCAACATAGAAGAGAACGAGGTGCTATCCTACTTTTTTGGCAAAAGGGTAAGAATTCTTGCTTGGGGTCCTTATTGAAATTGGGGAAGCCACCACCACCTCATCATTAGAGTCTACCACATTAGTCATAGCCATAAGATACTGGCGATAGCCAGAATCAATTTCATTCTCACTATCAGAGGGATCATTAGAGACTTCAATGGGAGAATGATGTTTGCCCAGATAAGCTCGATGGTACATATTCCTTCTCACTACCTCCCTCTAAAGCTTATCATAATTCTTCCCCTTCCCCTTGACCAATTCCTCTAAAACAACTCTACTTCTAATATGATATGCATTCTTGACAATGCTCCGCACATATTTCTTACCAACCTTTGTTTTTTTCTTTGGAGTTATAGGAACTTCAAGAATATCTTGCTCATCTTTGAGAAAGTCACTCTAAGACTCAAGGATATTAATTCTCCTAGACCTTCAGACCTGGCTGATAGACACACTTATCTTATCCATCTTCAACAAAGAAACTTCACCAACTCCCACAAGACAGAGACACCAAGAACAACTACCTCAAACTCTATAATTACTAGGAACAACACCAGACGGTCACGCTCAGATTCTCAACTTTCAAAGACTACAAATGGTGAGAATAAAAAGAAAGAAATATTCATTAAGTAGATCAACTAGAGCATGGATGCATTAATGTTCCAAGGGAGTTCAAACAAGCAAGCTGAAAATCCCTCTCTTTCAATTCCAAATCTCGGTCGTCGATCTCCAAGATGTCATGAAACTTGTTTATCAACCTCAATGATTGTATGAGAGAAATCATTCACACACATTAGGATCGAACTGAGTAATTTTTCATGTGGGATCAATCATTAATGCTCATTTGCACGAAGCAAAAAGGCTATTGTGCTCATATCTCCAGTTTTAAATAATAGTCATAGATCTCATCCTGAGGTAGCATGTCAAACGACCCAGATTGGGTCAATCAAGTTTTAAAATTCATTTCCATCATTCACTAGTCCATCAAACAATGAAAATACTCTAGCTAGGTGTTAACTCATTCACTCTAAGTGCTCCACCCTCTTTCCTTCCAAGATGCGGAATAAATCCATGTGTCGTTATCCCACTAACCCCGCAACTCATTATTTTATTCTCGTGGGGTTGGCGGGGAATGGCTGAAATATAATCTCAACCTTGCATCATGACCATTGGCTTGAAAGATTAAGTAGTGAGGTATGATAGTGGAGACTGGGTCCCACATCTGTAATGAAACACGTGTAAGAATCCTATTGACCCTGCAACTCATTATTTTATTCTTGCAGGGTTGGCGGGGAACAACCAAGATTTAATAAGTTTATCAGATGGTTGGTGATATTTGCACATGCATAAAAGGTTAGTTTTAAAATGGGGACCTAGATAGGTTGATGGGAATTAACCCTCGGGAAAATGTGACTAAAGACTTAAGTCTTTTAGCACATAATAATTCAGCCCGACCATATGAAATATTAAAACAATGTAATTATATCCTATGACCGACAAACCTAGACCAGAGGGCTAGTAAAAACATGTTCGTGATGGATCAAGTTGTGACTAAGGTGATTGAAAATTGGGTGCAATGGGTCAACAAATAATTAGAATGACCAAGGCTTTAAGACTGATGAGCCCAATTTTTGGCATATTTAGACTATGTTTTTAAAACACTTTTCATTTTTTTATTATGCTGAGACAAATATTTAGTGGTAATTATGGGAACAAGACATGGAATTTTATGCTTAAATACAATAAGTTTATTATGATAAGTCTTTCCATGATTATTGCTTGAATGCTTTATTAGTTTAATAGAATAGGTATTGCCTTGTGACTTTTTGTGATGACATGCCTTTCCTGCAGCCATATCTAAAATATTGTTTTCTTTGAATTAATGCCTAATGAATGTATAAATGAGATGATGGATTGTCTTAATGGTTGAATGTGTTGAGCTAAATTTATGCCATAGGAGTAGCTATTAAGTTATTTGCAGGTACCATGTATTAAGGAGGAAATTCAGTTTCCACTTGATTGCTGGAAGACTGATTCAACAACAAAGAATAAGGAGGCAACTTCAAGTCATCCACCATGCAAGGAAAGTGTTCCAAGGATCCATATTAGGCATCTTGATGGCGCATGAATCTAGGATGGTGGTGCTTTAAATCTTCAGAACTGATTTGACTCAGTTATTCCTTTTTGTATCCACCTCTTCACTTAGTTAGTTATGGTGTAATAAAGACTTCCCATCTTATGAGGGAAGGGTTAGTTAGTCATTAGATTTAGTTTTTAATAAATATCCCATTCTCCTTCAGAGAAAGGGCTAAAAGATTAATACTGTAAAGCATTTTAGTTTTTAGAAATACAGTTGAAGATTGTGAGCCATGTTCTTGTTAATCTCAAATCAATAAAAGGTGTTTATGAATTTTACAGTCTAATCTGTTGTTTATCTTTGGCAGTACCTAAGGGGGCCCACTTAGGGAGCTTTATATCTTTTCATTTATGCAATTAGAATAGTTGCACTTCCTTTTATAAAGCTTAGTGTGATTGTTCCTACAGCTGGAATAAATACATAACAGTCAACTATTTCTGTAGCCACTAGATGCATAATAGTTTTGTCTTTCAATTTTCATTCCAAGCAAGTTTAGCCAGTTAAATTTGTTTCTAGAGTAACTTCAATTCTAAGTATAGAATCTTTAGGAAGTTATACATATCTGAAAGAGGTGATTAGTGCATATATTATGCTGACCCATTTCAAGTCTATGTCCCTCGATTGATAATTAAATGAGGTCCTTTAGCAGGTTATGACTGTTGATTGTGATGTTCAATCCCTAAGTAGAGGAATTCATGTTTCTATTTATTAAGCTGATTAAAGGACACTACATTTTTGGTGCCATTGTCGGGGATGGTGTAAAACTAAAGATCTGTTGCAGGCATGCTAATAGAGAGTTTAAATTTCATTCCAAGTATTTAGTTTAGAATCCAGCATTGCAACATTTTTCCATAGTTTAGACTTAGTTTTTTCTGTATGCTTAGAAGAAGAGACCAATTTGGAAGATTCCTTCCTAGAAGATTAGATATCCAAGAAATTGACCCAAAATTTGTCCCAAAAGAACCATATTTGGATGCTGGTCAGGACTTAGTTACCTCATCCTCTTCCTCAGAGATAAGTTTAAACCTGTTTGATGAGCCTGGCAAAATTGATCCACTCACCAAGCAATTGAATAATCTGCACACTTCCAATAACCAGGACCCACATAATAACTCGCTTGCCCTTGTAGTCTATCAACTAGGAGCTAACCCAAGAACACCACCATGAATGGGAAGGCCTACTTTTCCATTCCCACTCCCTGAACTACATGACAATAATAACCTCAAGAATATCCCTGCCTCATTGCTCCCAAAATTCTATGGACTTATTATAGAGGACCCTCATACCTTCTTGTTTGAGTTTGACATCCTATGCAAGAGTTATGATTACACTACTGAAGCACATAAGATGAAATTGTTTCCCTCTACCTTAAAGGAGTCAACCTTAAGATGGTTCATGGGATTAGGAGGCAATGCAACGACCACTTGGGATGAATTAAAGGAGTTATTCTTGGGAAAGAATAAATAATATTGTAGAGGGAATGATATGAGAGGAGATGACATCTTCAAGATGTCACAAAAAGAGGATGAAACCTTGGAAGACTATGTGTCTAGGATTTTGTTCAGTGTGCAGAAAAACACTTAGCATTAGTTGAATGAGGAGTCTAAAAAAATTATCTTCCTAAGAGAAGTTAATGATACTTGCATGGAAGCACTAGACCTCATGGTTGGAGGAGATATCACCCAAATCAATTGGGATGATATCAAGAAGATCTGTCTCAATTACTCTAGAGAAAATGTGAAGAAAGGTAGAGGGTTCAGACCCTCCATTGCAAAATGAAGTGGCTCAGGCATGTCCAAGGGGGAAATTTCTAATCTCTTGTCCGACTTCAAGCAAGATATTATCAATGATGTAGCTACTCAACTATATACTATGCAAGCTAGGAGGAAGAAAGATGAAGATGAGGCAATGCTAGCTGAATATTGCCCCCACTACAGACAAAGGAGGAAGGATTACAGATGCAAGGTGGTGTCTAGTTTGGAGGTGCAACATCTTCCCACTAAGTTCAAACCAATAGAAGGTGATGAAGAAGTGTTCTTCATTTCTCAATGCAGGCATTGGGCCCCAAGACAAGGTATGCCTCAGGACCCTTTGCAAAATTTTGATTCATATAATAATAAGTGGTAGAACTAGTACCCTTCAAATTATGGCGCATATCCCCAACCTCAGTGGAATAATCCTTGGCCAAATGCTCAAAAAAAATGTTGGCAACCACCACAAGGAAATTGGCAGTCACCACAGCAAAATCAGTCACAACCTCCACAAGGGAATTGGTAGTAGTCTAACCAGTGGAGAGGAGGCCAACAATGGTCAAATCAACCTGTTGGTTTCTTACAGCAACCCCAACAATAGTCAATCATGCCACCTCCTATAGCTAATCAGAGCCAAAATCCTAAGCCAACCTAGTTACCTGCTCAAGCAACACCTAATCCAAATAAACAGCAAGTTTATTTCATTGACCCTAATCAACAACTTTCTTATGCTCTCAACTTGAATAATATCAACTTATGATCAAGTACAATGTTACCTACATCTTCTCCTCCCATAATCACAAAATTTCCATCTGAGAAAAATGAGCAAGAAGATATTAATGGCCAAGTTCAATCCAATGAGCCCATGCAAAGTCCATTATTGCCTAGAGTATCCAATAAGCCCTCACCTCCTTTTCCACAAAGTTTGGAAGGTGAATTTTTTCAAAAGAAAGAGGAGCCTACCTTTGACATTCTTGACCAACTAAAGCACATATGTGTAAAAATTCCTTTGTTCCAAACAATTAATGAAGTACCTATCTATAACAAGGCTATTAAAGAAGCATGTTTAAAGAAGCTGGGTAGGAAAAAGAAAGACCCTCAAACTGTTCATGTCTTAGGTCAACTCTCTGATTTGGTGCTAGGGAAGCTTACCATCCCAAAATATTCAGACCCTGGCAGCCCTATTGTAGAAATCATTATTAATGGGATTCAAATTAAATATGCTTTAGTAGATCTTGGAGCAGCTATCAATGTCATGACAAAGGACCTTGTACTAAAGCTAATTATTTCATACCTGAGGCCTACACCTATATTCTTGCAACTCACTGATAGTTCAATTGTCAAACCTAATGGATTAGTTGAAGACCTAGTAGTCACCCTAGATTCATGGGAATATCCTGCTGATTTTATGATTTTATCTCCAAAAGCATTACTAGGAGGATATCCTGTAATACTAGGAAGGCCTTGGCTAGACACTACTAATGCTTACATAGGATGTAGGTCTAGTAACATGACCATCTCTAATGGGTATAGCACCAAGAAGCTCACCCTTTATGCTCTATACCAACCTCAACTTGAGTTAAGAAAAGTAGTCTAGACAAATTTGGGAGAAGATGTGGAAGATATGAATTCTGTGGCAAATTTGATGATGATCACAAGAGAGCCTTTTATTGTGAAACAAGAAGAGAAAGAGATACTGTCTAATGTCCTTCTGAACAATTATGGTATTGAATACCCCCTTTTTGAGAAAGTTCCATGTTCTTTACAGATAATTCTTCCTCCGCCCACTTCAGCTCATTATCCTACAACAACTGATTGTTTGCACACCTTATTGCCCCATGAGGTAGAAATGCCTATTTCTACCTAAAGTATCTATGCTTGAATTGACCTCACAGGTGGAGGTAGCTATAGGAAAAACATTGAATATTAACAATAAACTTACCAATGAGCAGCAAGAGTCAATGGTCCAAATGCTTACTACCCATAAACCAACTTTTTCTTGGGATTATGGTGACATGAAAGGACTTGATCCAAAGCTATGTACACACCGAATTTTCATCAATAGTGAGTTCAAACCTATTAGAAAACCCCAAAGGAGAATCAATCTAGCCTTGAGAGAAATTGTTAAAGAGGAGTTGCAAAAGATGTTGAATGTTGGCTTTATCTACCCAATCTCAGATAGCCAGTGGGTTTCTCCACTGGTTATTGTTCCTAAGAAAGGAGGAAAATGGAGAGTGTGTGTGGATTATAAGGAGCTCAACTCAGCAAAAAAGAAAGGTTACTTTCCTCTTCCCTTCATTGATCAAGTCTTGGATAATTTATTAGGAAAGAATTACTTCTCCTTCCTTGATGGCTTCAGTGGATATAATCAGATAAAGATTGCTCCGGAGGACCAGGAAAAGACTACTTTCACATGCCCCTAGGGAACATTTGCCTATTCAGTCTTTCCTTTCGGTCTCTGTAATGCACCTACAACTTTCCAAAGAGTTGTGATTAGTATTTTCTCATATATCTCTTATGACTGTATGGAAATATACATGGATGACTTTACTGTTTATGGTGCAACATTTGAGGAAGACCAAGACAATTTGAAAAAGGTACAACAGAGTTGTGAAGATCATAATTTGTCACTCAATAGTCAGAAGTGATTCATGATGATGCAAGAAGGAATTGTGCGTGGTCACTCTATTTTTTCTGTAGGAATGACATGTTTTACAGAACTTCAACATCAACGGACTACCTATGAACTGGAAATTGAGATATTGTAAAAGGTAATCCAAAACAAGAATCTGGAAATTGCTAATCTAATAGACACTCTCAACCAAGTAGTTGAACTTGTTCTAGAGATAATGCAATGTAGATCACCCTTGCCTATTTATGCAATGTACCTAAAAGATTTATATCTGAACTTCCAATTGATCAGGATCTAGAAAGGTAAAAACCCTTCCTTGAATACCCCAGAAGAATTTTATGATGCGTATAGGGACTCACCTCAGTATCTCAGATACCTTTTGTGAGAGTATTATTTGCACATTTTGGTTGTACTTCACGATAAAGAATGGAATCCCCTGTGCTATGTAGGAGACATACACATCAATGCTCTAATCTTATGGATCAGAAATAAAATAAGCAGGGGAGAGAAGTTTGATGGATACAAACATGATGAGGTTAACATTCCACTTGCTGTGAGAAATGAATCTAAGAAGTATATGGGTAATTACTTTGACTGGAAGAAGCTATGGGTAGATGGGAGGGCTAGGACACTAATTGAACCATTGAGACAAGAAGTATTTACTCACTACTCCCATATTGAAAACAAGGATCTTTATGCTACCACCCAACATATTCAAACAAGATGGGAGAACTTACCATTTCAATTAAGAAAGGTAGAGCCACACACCCCAAATACCCTGTATGCAGCCACTTGGAGGGTAGAAAGACATATGAGAAATGCCAGAACAAAAAAGAGAGAATTGGTTGCCATTAGTCATGCAACCACCCATTCTCTTATGGCCACTATTGGCCATGCAGGGGGAAAACAACACCTACAATAGGAACTTTGAGGATAGCAGATGGCAGCGACTGGAATTTATGAGAGCTCACTTTTGGAGTTTTCAGCATGGGGAATATGGACAACAGAATGCTGATTTGAGGGAATTTTCTCGAAGGAAGAATGTCAGACTTGTTGAAGGGCCCAACAAGTAGTTGGTTGAGGGGAAATGATGGGCCCAATTTTTGGCATATTTAGACTATGTTTTTAAAACACTTTTCTACTTTTTATTATGTTGAGAAAAACATTTAGTGGTAATTATGGGAACAAGACATGGAATTTTATACTTAAATACAATATGTTTATTATGATAATTCTTTCCATGATTATTGCTTGAATTTTTTATTAGTTTGATAGAATAGGTATGCCTTGTGAATTTTTGTGATGACATGCCTTTCCTGCAACCTCTACTATTGAACTTCCTGCAGCCATATTTGAAATATTGTTTTCTCTAAATTAATGCCTAATGAATTTATAAATGAGGTGATGGATCATCTTAATGGTTGAATGTGTTGAGCTAAATTTCTGCCATAGGAGTAGCTATTAATTTATTTGCAGGTACCACATCTCAAGGAGGAAATTCAGTTTCCATTTGATAGCTGGAATACTAATTCAATGAAGACTGATTCAGCAACAAAGAATAAGGAGGCAGCTTCAAGTCGTCCACCATGCAAGGAAAGTGTTCCAAGGATCCAACTTAGGAATCTTGATGGTGCATGAATCTAGGATGGTGGTGCTTTAAATCTTCAAAACTGATTTGACTCAGTTCTTCCTTTTTGTATCCACCTCTTCACTTAGTTAGTTATGGTGTAATAAAGACTTCCCATCTTATGAGGGAAGGTTTAGTTAGTCGTTAGATTCAATTTTTAATAAATAGCCCATTCTCCTTCAGAGAAAGGGTAGGAAGATTACTATTGTAATGAATTTTAGTTTTCAGAAATACAGTTGAAGATTGTGAGCCATGTACTTGTTAATCTCAAATCAATAAAGGTGTTTATGAAGTTTACAATCTAATCTATTGTTTATCTTTGGCACTACCTAAGGGGGACCACTTAGGGATCTATCTATCTTTTCATTTATGCAATTAGAATAGATGCACTTCCTTTTATAGAGCTTATTATGACTATTCTTGCAGCTAACAGAAATACAGAACTGGCAACTATTCCTACAACCACTAGATGCAAAATAGTTTTATCTTTCGATTTTCATTCCAAGCAAGTTTAGCTAGTTAAATTTGTTTCCAATAACTTCAATTATAAGTATAGAATCTTTAGGAAGTTATACATATCTAAAAGAGGTGATTAGTGTATATATTGTGCTGACCCATTTCAAGTCTATGTCCTTGGGTTGATAGTTAAATGAGGCCCTTTAGTAGGTTATGACTGTCGGTTGTGATGTTCAATCCCTAAGTAGAGGAATTCATGTTCCTAGTTATTAAGATTATTAAAGGACACTACAAAGACCACAAAAATTTGAAGAGAGGGTTTTCAGACCAAGATCCTAAACCCTACCCTTGGACACAAAGGCAAAAGACCATGACAGAGCAAAGGACCAACTCAAAAAAATTCCAAATTTTAGAAGCTCTACAAGTCGTTCATGCTCGGGGACGCATATCCCTGGAAAGTATGGTGAGAATTTAGATCTCATGGTTGAAGTAGACCAGCACAAAGAATCAAAAAACTAGGAACTTTCCCAGACAAGGCAAGCAAACACAATTGAAAGAAAACACACCAAACCTATATACATTAAGCACATGACTATACATTGTATCCACTTTTGCAAGTCAAAAGCCTCCTTATTCAAGTTCATAGGCTTCATTCCTCAAGCTGGTGGCCCCAAGCTCCCAAAAATTAAGGCCAAATATTTCCTTTGTCAAATATTTTATCCTCTAGTGTCTATAATGGATCAACAGTTGTACCAAGAATTTCCCAACAACCAAATCCTTTTTGATTAACACAATCAACCATATCTGATTGAATTGGAAAATTGGAACATTCATATTAAACTTGGTCAATAACATCATATAATTTGACATCATATTTAGTTTTCACATCAAATTGAAAACCTTCATAAACACTTTTTTTTGTATTATGCAAACAACCCCTAGGTGCATCAAAAAGGAAAAAATAATATTCAAAAACATCCTTGAATTAGGTATCATGGAATAAGTACTCGACTACACCCTTATATTTAGATGCATCATAACACCTCTTGGTATCATGGGAATAAAGACCATATGCATCATCAACATTCCAGGACTGGGTAAATACATCCATCTTAGGTTCAACAACATATTCTGATTCATTTTCCAAATTATCAATCAACTCAATGCAAAATACTTCAAGAGTAGGCTCAAAAAATTCAGTATTATCAAGATTACCAAAGGAACACTCATGGAAAATGGTAACCCTATGTGCACCATCAAATAAACTAGCAAACTCTTCAACCTTACCAGCTCTGTGCTCAAGATCAACACATTGAACACATACATTCTTATCTTCAAATTGTTCATCATTTACACCATAGGTATGTTCCAATGATCATAAGTCCTCATTACATTCCATGTTTGCATCCAATGCAATTTTTTTATTCACTTGTAAACAAAGCGACTTTATCAATATTCATATCATTGCATCTTTCAGGTGAATAAAGTACTTTCATATCATCCTCATAGAGATAGTTACAATATTTAGAGAAATAAGAAAAAAAATTAATCTCATGTTGATCCTCAAGTTTACTGGCAAAATTTGTGTTGGATGTCAAATAACCAGAAGCTACACCCTCAAGGATCTCATCAATGTGTTTCCTTAGTTTCTCATTTCTACATTATAACTCTACTTCAGATGCATCATCAGATTCATCAACAAAGAGTGGATTGTTTCTTCACCAATAAGGATCACCATTGCTCATCTATAGTGAAGTTGGAGGCCCATCAAATAAGGGGTTTTTACGCACACTCATTGTTGTCATAAAAGACTCTCCTCCCTCAACATGATGGTCTAAAAATTTCAAATCATCATTATTTTCAAGATCACTATAATTACTAGAATAGCATAGAGATAGATTTTAAACTTCATTCACATCATCAATATTCAATATCTTTGATTCATATTGAACCACCAAAAGGAAAGAGGAGGGAAGATGCACTCTTGCACCTCTAGGGTTTTGCACTTAAGAGGAAAGAGGTCTTTCTTTCACACCTTTTCACTTTAGGGTTCATTCAAAGGGGGAGTTATGGGATTAAAGTGATGTGTGTGGAGTTCCCTAGATGTAATAAACTGAAAATACCATGATTAATGAATGCTAAACTATAGAAATGCAAAGTGCTATAAAACACATAATGATATGTAAACATATACAAAATGATCTAAGAATATATACTAAACTAAAAAAAAATGGAGATAGAATGTGTGCACTTGGGAATAGAAGAGGAATCTGATGGAGGTCTGGAATGCTGATGAAAATGCTACAGAAGCCAAAAGGGACACTTGTGCCAATCTGGGCGATCTAGTCCCAGATTTGAGAAAACTGGTCCGCAACCTATTTCTGCCAAATGGGTGTTTGAAAATGTGAAAATCAAAGAAAGGCCTATCTAGTGGGACTAGGTCGCCATTGTTGGTGACTTAGTCCTCTTCAAGATTTATGGAATTTTTGAAGGGGAAACAAATGCCCCCAGTTTGCACCTTGGTTCTTCACAGTTGTCCGCTTCTAAAACTCTAATATTCGAGCCTGAAAATGACTTTTGGTGGATGTTTGGACTTTGCAAGAAAGGATAATTCTTCAACAAGTCTTAAATGATCTTCAAAGTACCTAAATTTGCAAACACACAAGGAGAAGAAGAAAAAATGTTGATTGTTAGGGATTAGGGGTTTTCCTTGATCAAACCCCTTTTAGGTAACTAAACCAAAATGAATAGAAATAATGTAATGAAACATGAAACATGAAGTAATGGAGTGAGTTACCTTTTAATTATGTTTGATCTTGTGTTGTTGCAACAATCAACCCCTTGAATGTGTCAAAAAAGATGTCTTGTTGACTTGGAATTCTCAAACCCTAGCTTGCTTGAGAAGAAGAATCTAGAAGAGAGATGAGAGGAGTGTGAGTTGAGTGTGTCTCATGAGAAACTAGGGTTTTTAGGCTTATTTATACAATTTGTGCCCTAATTTTCTCAAAATAACACCATACAGGCCAACCTTAGAGTTTTAGAGATTAAATGTTGAAAGAAATTAAAGTTAAATTTTAATTTTATGCCACATGGGACTAGGTTGTGGTTGTTGCCACAATAATGGTTTACAATTTTTGAGAGGAACTGATTTTTGCTGAAATCAAAATTTTTTAGAAAATATAATGATTTAAGCCTTAAAAATTTCCATTTTAAGGATTCCAATTGAAGAGGGTTTGATCAAACCACCTTAGATCAAACCCCCTTGGATATAACCTCACCATTTTTAAACCATACCTATAAATGAGTCTTGTTTATACCTATCAAAATGTTGATAAAAAATCACTTTTGATTTACCTTTTTGGTGATCAAATGAATTCATTTAAAATTTATTTCAAATGATTATGGTAGTCCTTAGAATGAGCTATCCAATGAATATAATTTTAATATGTTTTGGTTTTATTATGTATTTATTTTTTTAGTTTTATTAAACATAGGTTTCTCATCAAAAATGAAGGTATCTATTCCACACATGTGGAAAAATAGTAGATTATCAAAATAAATTTGAAAAATATGAGTGCACCAGATATTGAAGTCCTTGATCCAACAAAATAAATAAAATTGAATTTCGATATACACAAAAAAAGTTACGCGTTATATAGTCGTTCTATGTCTGAATTGTAATTGGTTTGACTTTGAAACTTGATTAAAGAAAAAAAATTCAATAAAAAACTATATAACCAAGTGGAAGCACTATATATCAGAGTTAAAAATATAAATTCGAAAGAATTAGAATTTTATCCTTCATGGAAAAAAATTTATGCGTTATACGGTGTGCATCACTTTTTAAAAATGTTGTTTTCTGAAAAAATCTAGTTTTCATGGGAGATGGAAAAAGAAATGCAATCTAATTCCAAATTTTTTGAAAAAAATAGTTTTAGAATCTATAGAAAAAATTTGATGAGACTCTAGTTTTCGTCATCTTCAAATTCCCCACAGTTTAGCCATTATAGGTGCTCGAATGTGAAGATTTAGTTAAAAATAATAATTCCAGTGTCCAGTTTGGCCAAAAATTGTAAACCACTATTGTGGGATCACCCTTGCCCAAGGTGGTGACCTAGTCCACCTGGGAAATTTTCATTGGTTTTCGAGGATTCATGTATGATTATTGTTAATTTTCGGGATTGTCTTCTAAAAACACACTAAGATAGGAATTATATGTGTATTAAGGGGTCATTATAGCATAAAAAAGGGTTGATTAAGTGATGCAAAGCCTAGGAAAGTGTGAATTTTTTTTACAACACCTTACAACACTTTGGAACAAGGTTTGGAAAAGGGGTAGAAAGAGGCTGAAAAAGGTCCAAAATCCATAGGCAAAGGTCCAAATGAGTGAAAAGTGTCAAAACCTACACTTTTTGGAAACAGACATATTTTGAAAACTCTTTATAGGGAAGAAAATTATTCCTCCTCAAGTAGATATACATCACCATTATCATCATCGTACACCCTATTCGAAGCATCAGATTCCACCTCTACTTCATAAGGATAATCATGGTCAACAAAAGAGTGACCACATATAATTCCATCATAGTTACTACAACAAGGAGATCCATCAATACTAAAACTATATTTAGACTGAATGCTTAAATCTTCATTTCTAACATCTTGACCCCTAATCTGCAATGAAACATCAACAACACTTGTATCATTATCAATGACCAAATCATGGTATGGAGTGACCTCCCACATTTCTTCCACTTCTTCATCATTCAAGATATCCCAAGGATGTAGTTCATGCCTATCTATTTTGTCACCATACCGTGTACCCTCATCCTCATCATTATTGTATTGATCCACATATATGCTACTTATGAATTTATTACAATCATTACATTCACCCATATAACAAGATGAATGTTCATACTTTGGGTATGTGCAGGATCATGATGGGCCAAAAAGTGGCGATATGTAAGCCATATGATGGTCCATGTGGCTGACGAATTTTTTTTAACCCAAAATTGATGAAACAAAAAGGGTTTTTAGAGGAGATGCTCAGATTTCCACCAATATAAATTATGCTTTACTTTGAATTTAATAAATAATTATTATTCATTTTCTTTTAGAATTACAAATAAAGTCCTGATTGATAGGCTGATTGAAAACATCTATAACTTTCAAATGGTATCACATTTTTTGAATCTGAAACATGTGTCACATTCTATGTTTCACATACTATAGGATTAAAAAAAATAAAAATTAATTTCATGAATTTTTGACCAAGTTAAGATGGTTAGATAGACGAGCTTTTATATTTTTTAAAAGTTGTAATAAAAAATTCATAATTAATTATTTACTTGGAAAAAAATTATAAATAAATATGCATCACATTGGGACATGAGTCCTCTACTTGTATCTAAAAGATTATAAAAAAATATTATCATTTTATTGTGGTTAGGGTGGTTAGATAGACACCTACTTCTTATTTTTACCCTGAAATTTAAATACTACTGCATTGAAATTTCATATTTTCACCAAATAGATTTAAAAAAAAAATAAAGGCTAGTAGTTTAGAAACTACATTCAATTTGCTACAGATTCTATTTTTAAATTTTTTGAAATAATATAGACAACTTATTCAAATTTTTACGTCAAGTTGTCTAACTTTGATTTTTTGCCTTTTTATTGCCACTTAAGGGCCTATTTTTTCCATGATGATCTTGCGCATACCCCTCTCCTACACTTTCTCCACTTGTTTGTAATATTTTCTAGCTTTCCTCAATAGGACAACCAATACTAATATTCTGAGACAACACATTTTTTACATAATCACACTTGGCTCCTTCTACAATATTTATCCACTCAAATATTTGGTCAAAATTCTAAGGCTTTAATTCCTTTGGCAATGTACTCAATCCAGAATCATAAATTTCACAAAACAAATCAATGCATATTGAATCCGCAGGTCTGAGATTTTTGGGGACCTTCAACAAAGCATCCAAACATCTTGAGAATAAATCATAGGGTGATTCCCCTTTTTTCCTTCTCATTTCATATAATTTCTTAACATAAGATATCTGATCAACTTTGATCAAATTTTGTTGATATTCATCTTGGAGATCACTATGATTGACATATTGTGATGACAGAGAAATTAGAACAAAAGGAGATTATTTCCTTGAAAAATATATCTATTGTTTGATCCCTGAATTCCATTTGCAAGAGGTGTGCTAGGACAACCAACACTTGTAGCCTTATATCCTTTCATTATTAAATATTTCAAGTTATTTTCAATATCCATAGCAACGTGATATGCATGATGTACTGTTATGGGTTCCTTATCTCTTATCCAATATCTCATTTTCTTATCAAATGCACCTAAATACACCACCAAACACACTGCATCATTTGGTCTTATATTTTTAGGGATTTCCTTTATTGCCTTTGATAATCTAAGATTAAAAGCTGGGACTAGCTCATCCTCTTCTTTCTCAATGCTCATAAATTATTGTCTCATTGAAATGGGATCCACCCTTTCACCAAATCGCTCCATGAACACTACTTTAAATTCATCTCAAGAACATATAGAGGATGCTGGAAAATAAGAGAACCAATCTCTTGCATCTCCTTTTAGAGACTGAATTTTTTTTTTTATAACAACATCGTCATAATCGAGTTCATAGTCTCCCATCACATCTATAAATTCTTGCAAATGCCTATTTATTGATTTAGACTTATAACCATTGAACTTTGGTATCTTATCTCTAATCTTAGATGGTATGACACTTGGGTAACCCCAAATACCATTGAGATTTATAGCTCTATACCTTTCAACACAAAAATTTCTTTGAGAACCTAGCTGGGGCCGATCACAAGCCATGGTTACACTAGGAACCATATAGGGATGCATATATTGATGGTACACTTCCCTACACCTTTTCAAGTCTTGTAATATCAACCTTGCGGTTACATAGGGACATTCAAGCTTCCTTTTACAAATCCTTATCTCAACTTGCTTAAGACCCTTCAATGGGCAAGATCAAAAGATAAACATACTTCTTCATCATAATACAAAGACCTCACATTATACCTTAGAAGTATATAAAACTACCACTACTATCCCTTTCTTAGTGCTACTTCACCTAATAGAAAATCATCTATCATCTTAATTCTTGAAAATTTCTCATAAAATACTTTTAAACATGATAATACTTTCTTTAGATTTATGAGAATACCTGAAAACTTGTAACAACTACCAACCTTTCTTCTTGGTTTGAAATATTTGTAGATTTGAATTTTCCTTCACATCTTCATTAGGTTTTTTAAACAGAGTCACTACCTCTCTTCACAGAGGACTGAACCTCAAGCAGTATGAAGCTCTTTCAAAGATAGATCTCATCATGGGTCTTCTCCAACAACGGAGTCATACAATATTTTGAACTTTGTTGCAAAAAAATCTCCTCCAAGTCCAAGAACTTCTCAACATATGCAACTGGAGATTTAAATTTGTCCCCAACAGAGTCGCCAATTTTGTTGGTGTTTTTTCCAGGTGAACCTTGAAACCCTCTAAAGGGTATCCAACCCTTATGATCAAAAAATTTCAAAGTTAGTGGCCAACTAATTACTAAGGATTCTCAGGCCCTCACTCCTACTCTTCAGGATCTATGAAACCCAGGAGGGTACTCCTCATCATGCTCAAGAGATATTTAGTTCTTAGAGAGCACTTTTATACATAGATAAATTCCTCTTTAGTGCAAATAGACATCCCTCATCAAATATTTGGCTAACCTTTCAAAAAATTGCTATCTAGTGCTAAGAATTAAGTGGAATTTCAGATTTACACATTGTAATTGAATTTTTTTAATGATTTTCATTCTAGTTCCAAATACCTAGTCAAGTGCATTGCTAGCTCACTTATTTATAAAATAACTAAATAAAGAGACAAATGCTTCATATATTGGGATAACAAAGTCAAAATATGTAACAACTAGTAATATATTAGCCATTTACTCAAAAATCAACGAACTATTTCCATACTACTTTGTAGCACTCAACTCACTACGTCTAAAATACAACTTCTTACCAAATCCTATGCTCTTTCCCCATAGGCCTATAACCTCATTAGATAGCATTTAATCAATTCTTTGAATTGAAGTAAAAAAAAACCCACACAATGAATTAAAGCAATTGAAGATGAACCAAAATTTTACTAACCCTTTCATTCATAATTGGTAGAAATATTACATAGGAGAATATACATCTTAGAACTTAAGAATTTCTTTCATATTTGCAGATTCTATAAAACTATTTTAAGATCATTGCATACATGACTCATACCCTAGAATCCTTACTGTTCTATCCATCGGCATTTCTACAATATGCTTCTTCCTAAGCTTATCTTCTCACACAGGCCATTATGAGACTCAAAATTCAAACCCTTGTAATTAGCCTTGAAATCCATTTTATAGAACAAGGGAGCAAGAAGCATCAAGCTGAATTACTATTAAATTTCACTTGCATTTCATTTATAATTTCACCACAATGTAAGATATTTCCCTAGGTTGTTACTTATAATCATTTACAGAGCAAGGGAAAAAATATTTCACACCATTCCAAAAATTGTTAGTCAAAGAAGACCTACCATCCTTCCAAAAGGCCTTGTTGTCACAAAATCAAAAACTTGCACATCCACACCAAACCAAGAACAATCAATATCAACACCAAAGGCAAAAGAGAATAGACCAGCCAAAAAGGAACGAGTCAACATAAAGGACCAAAAACCAAGCACCAACTTAGAAGAGAACAAGGTGCTATCCTGCTTTGTTGGCAGTAGGGCAAGCATGCTCGCTTGGGGTCCTTATTGAAATTGGGGAATCCACCACCACCTCATCATCAGATTCTACCACATTAGCCATGGCCATAAGATACTGGCAGTAGCCAGAATTAGTTTCATTCTCACTATCAGAGGGATCATTAGAGACTTCAATAGGAGAATGATGTTTTCCCAGATAATCTTGGTGGTACATATTACTTCTTGCTGCCTCCCTCTCAGGAATATCATAATTCTTCGCCTTCCCCTTGAACAATTCCTCTAAAAAAAATTTTATTCTAGATAAGATGATATGCACGCTTGAGAATTCTCCTCACGGATTTCTTACCAACCTTTGCTTTTTTCTTCGAAGTTATAAGAACTTCAGGCATATCTTACTCATGTTTGGGAATGTCACTCTAAGACTCAAGGAGATTAAGTCTCCTGTACCTTCAGACTAGGCTGACAGACACACTTAGCTTATCCATCTTCAACAAATAAACTTCACCAACTCCCACAAGGCAAAGACACCAAGAAAAACTACCTCAAACTTTGCAATTATTAGGAATAAAACCACACACTCATGCTCATATTCTCAACTCTCAAAGACTACAAATGGTGAGAACAACAAGCAAGAAATATTCATTAAATAGATCAGCTAGAGCATGTATCCATTAATGTTCTAAGGGATTTCGCACAAGCGAACTAACAACCCCTCTCTTTCAATTATAAATCTCGAACGTCGATCTCCAAGATGTCATGAAACTTATTTATCAACCTTAATGATTGTAGGAGAGAAATCATTCATGCACATTAGGATCAAATTGAGTAATTTTGCATGTGGCCTCATCTATTAATGCTCATTCACACGAAGCGAAATGGATATCATGCTCATATCTCTAGTTTTGAATAATAGTTGTAGATCTCATCCTGAGGTGGTGTGTCGAACAACCCAGATTGGGTCAATCAAGTTTGAAACTTTATCACCACCATTCACCAATCCATCGACCAATGAAACTTTGCTAGCTAGGTGTTGACTAATTCAGTTTGCGGGCTCCACCCTCTTTCCTTCCAAGATGCGAAAGAAATCCACATGTCTTTAGTCTACTGACCCCACAACTCATTATTTTACTCTCGCAGGGCTGGCGGGGAACAAATGAGATCTAATCTCAACCTTGCATCAAGACTGTTGGCTTGAAAGATTAAGTCGTTGGGTATGATAGTAGAGACCGAGCCCTAAATCTACAAAAAAACACATGTAAGCATCTCGTTGACCCCACAACTCATTATTTTATTCTTGCAGGGCTGTCGAGAATGATTAGGATTTAATCTACTGATGAGATGGCTGGCGATATCTGTACATGCATAAGAGGTTAGTTTTAAAATGGAGACCTAACTAGGTCAATGAGAATTAACCCTCGGGAAAAGATGACTCAAGACTTAAGTCTTTTAGCACAAAATAATTCAGCCTGACCATATGAAATATTAAAACAATGTAATTTTATATCTCGTGACCGATAGACCTAGACCAGGGGGTCAGTAAAAACATGTCTATGATGGCTCAAGTCATGACTAAGGTGACTGGAAACTAGGTGCAATGGGTCATCAAATAATTAGAATGACCAAGGTTTTAAGACCACATAAATTTGAAGCGAGGGTTTTCAAAACAAGACCCTAAACCCTACCCTTGGACATAGAGGAAAAATACCATGACAGAGCAAAGGACCAACTCAAAATTTTGCCAAATTTTAGAATTTATACCAGACATCACTCTTGCAGTACAAAGGTGTGGGTAGAAAAATTATGAATTTGAGGATTAGGGAATATGACACAATGCATAGATTGACTCTAGGACTCATCCATCATTGTTATTCATTTGTGCAAGAAAGGTGGGACAACTTAACCCCTGAGTTTCAGAGAAAAGAGCCCCACTCTATTTATAATTTTGTATTCATGCTTGAAAGAACACACAAGTACATGGATATTGCTAAAGAAAATTAACTTAAATGGGTACCACTCACCTTCCAGTCACTAATGCTTCTCTACCTAGTGCCACATTGGACAAGGGAAATTAATGAGGATAACAAGATAGCTAGACTTGCATGTTATGGAGGATTTATCTAAAATAGATTAGTGGAGTGAATAGTGTTACAAATCTTAGTTTCAAATCACTTTACAAATTACAACCTCCTGCCCTAGTTGATTTGCTTGAGGACAAGAAAATGGGTAGTTGGAGGAATGATGGGTCTAGTTTTTAGTTAGTTTTATGATGTTTTAATGCATACTCATAAACATTTCTAGACACTTATCTCATACATATTCGTAAACTTTTCTATCTTTTATGCTCATTATACAAACCTAAACGTGATTTGAAATATATGGAAATATAGTTATAATGTGATAGTTATTGTATAATTGATGTGTGTATATGTATGAATTGAAATGAATATATGTGCTTAAGCTATGGTTATTAATATTATGTAGATGTTGCATGAACTAACTCTTTGTAGCCAAGGAGCCAGAGGAGGTAGACTGTAGCCTGCAACAACTAGGAGGCACAACCTACAGCTAAACGAAATTCTGGACAACGATGTAGGGGAGGTTCCAAAATAGGTTGAGCACAACAATTAAAGAATTAGAGGCACTTATTGAAGATGATTGTGCATTATTAAGACATTCAATAAAGAAGCTAAAGGGGAAGAACTCTATTACAATTAGGAATCCAGTGTGACTATTTCGATAATCCACGTTCTAATTCTTGTTGTAGTAGAGTCATAGGTCTATTTGGACTCTTCTTCCTTTTTCAATTATGATATAATTGATTAGAATTTATCACACTCTGTTATGTAGGGAGTGGTAATTTATAATTTCAGTTTAGAGTCCTTTTGATGGTGAAAATGACACAAACAACGTTAAAACAGAATATTTCTACTCTATTTCTCCTGAAAAAGAAAGACAACATGTAGTAGCCTAACTCCCAAGGTCCTGGTAGTTGGTTCTCAACTATCTGGTGTCACTCAATCGATTCATGCAACTGTAATATTCAAGGGGCCTGTGCTGGTAACAAATATATTCAAGCGATGAATCATTTTATCAAACCGTTTTAGTAAATCAATGGGGTTTCAAACAAAAGAAAAAGATAGATAAAATGGGTAAACCAGTAAGTATGAATCAAATTTATCTATCATCTAGACATATATCTTCAAATAATGAATGTTCTTCAAATCAGATCAAGAAAACCATAAGATGACACAATCTATAGCATAATCTATACCACTGCATACATTTTAGGTGCTTAATTAACTTCACAATTACACATCACAACTATTTCAAGGAGTTTTCAAAGAAAAAAACATTCATTCATCATCAAGATTATAGATCAACAGACTTTAATAAATTCAATTCAATGATAATCTAAGAAGATAATCTTTAAATTTGGTTTCTTCTAATGACTTTCATCACATAAGAAACTAGCATGCTTTAGCACAATCACTGGCATTCAGATAGATTATAACTTATCAGCCTTATCAAATCAAACAACTCAATTGTAATACCATATTGCGTAAACCTATAATTCTATTAACTGTAACAAGATCAAGTACAAAGTATCTCTATAAATCACTACAAAATTCTATCTCCTAATCTTAAGTAAGCCAATCCTATTCTCAATCAGCCAACCTTTACAATATGATACCCATAGGGTATTTATAGATATACAAAAACTCGAACTCCACTTCTATTTTAGGTCATCCACCTTTTTAGGAACCAAAATTCTCTTGGAAACTAAGATCAATTTGATCTTGAGTCTTTACATTTAGACATTCAGTTTAACTAGAGAATAGAAGATAGGAGACAAAAAGAAGTCATGCGCCCCCAAGACTGCTAGTGCTGCATGCAACATGCAAAGAAGAGGAAAATTATGCATGCAAGGATTCATGCACGTGAAGCTAGATCTGTAATGAACTCATCATAGCTGGTGAAGACTTGCTATAATGTATCTATTTCTAGCCCATCAACCTAGCTATTTTCAGATTTGATTCGATCCAATTCTGCTGCAGCAAAATCCCTCATACCTTTCACCTTTGTCAACTCTCTCCTAGCAGCTTTTATTTCCTCTTTAACATCCATTAACCGATCCAACACCAAATCTCCACCATCATCTCCTTTCTGCATCAGTCCTCTAAATCTTTCATCCCATTTTTCCTTTATTTGACTCAAAGGCATGCCTTCTTTTGTAAATGCATTTACATCTTCAATAATGGCAATGACCACTTCCAGCTCTTCCAATTGCTTAGTCAAATTATTAACAGCTTCTTGGATCTCATCCTTATGTTTACACAAGAAATTAGTTCTAAAATGGAGTATACGAGAAGTTTTCTCCACAAAATCCATATTGTCCTCCTCAAGTATTGATTTTTCCAGAAGAGTAGTTAAAGGCAATGGACTCACTCTTTCTAACTTCTGACTGTATTCTTTATACTCTTCTTCTTGTTTCTCGGATGCCTCAATGTATTGATGCATCTCTTTTATTAACCCTTTTGTGTCCTTGTAGGCTTCAAAACCTTCAACCAAAACTTCACCTACCTCTCGGTTCAACTTGTCCATCCACCTGTCCACCATCTCCGCTTTTCCTTTTACCCGCACCAAATAATCTACCTCCTTTTTACTTAACAAAATAGGAGTCTCAATGGTTTTTACCTGTTGTGATCTCAGAGAGGAGACACTTTTCAAGAATGAATGTAATTGATCGAATTGAGCCTTAAGGTCATCCTTCTTTTGTTTATCCTTAATCATTCTTGACTTGGTTGTTGAAGCCACCACATCAATCAAGTTCATTTGCTGATTCCTAGTGGGCCTTCCCAAGTTGACAGTAATTAATTGATAATCTGTTAGCTGCATGTCCCCTACCTCCTTTTCTATCATTGGCATGGCACATTCAGCAACAATTTCTCCTTTGTCTGTGAGTCAGGTAGAATGTAGAATCTTGGCCTTCTTTTTAGGCCTCTCCTACTCAATTCCCTTCATCATATCCTCCCAATTGAGAGGTTGTGAAGGTGTTACTGCCCTCTTCTGTAGGTCCAATTTTAGCCAAGTGGGAGCACTTGGAGCAGTCATCATAGAGGAAGAGGGAACAATAGTAAAACGTGGCTGCATACTCACTTGAGATTGGGAGTCAACCCTTGATTTCTCTTGTTGCTCTTGCACTATATGCATCTGCACAAGTCTTTCAGCCTCTTCCCTATCCTTCTATTCTTGTATTTTCTTGTCTTCCTCTTCTTTCCTCAACCTCTCTTCTCCCAACCTTTCTTTTTCTAATTTTTCCTTCTCTATTCTTTCTCTTTCTAGAGCTTCCCTTTCTAATTTCTCTTTTTCCAAAGCCTCTAGCCTTTCCTTTTCTAATCTTTATGCCTCCAAAGCCTTAAGCTTTTCTGCCTTTTCCTCTTCCTCTTGCTGCTTCTTAACCAGCTCTTCGGCCTCCTTTTCCTTCCTTATCTTTTCTGCTCCTTCCTCTTTTTGGCAAGCTTCCTCTACAAGTTTTAACCTAGCAACCAAGATTTCCTTTTCCCTCCAGTTCTTTGCTTTCTCCTCCTCAAGGTCATGAATCTTTTGTATTAGCTCCAGCATGTCATTTTTTGCTTTAACTTTGAGCTCATTTTCTTGTTGCCTTCTTTGTTTCTCTACTTCATCAGCTGCTACCTTATTTTCAACTTGTTTTGCCTTTAATTGTTGTTGGTGTAGTATAGCATCAGCTTGTACCTTAGCATCAATTTCCTTTTGTTTCTCCATTATAGCCCTTGCATCAGAATCTCTTTTTGCATCTTCAAACAACTTCCATTGATCTTTGTGTGTCAAAATATTCTCAATAGCCTCTTCTAGAGGCATGTTCTCTTGCATATCCTTTTTTGACAGTCTCATTTGAATCTGTCCCTACCTCCATAACTTCTTTCTCCATTTCTTTTCCCTTAGCAGTTTCAGCCATGCTATGCAGAGCTCCTTCTTGAATTTCTTTACTCTTCTTCCTCATAATTGGGACTTGGGTGGATGATTCACCTAATGTAGGTGTTGAAACAAAATATCCTACTGGAACATCTCCTTCCTGTGTTTCCTCTTCATCATCTACCTCCTCAGGTTGTATCTCATCAATATCTGGAGGAAGGAATTCCAATAGTTCTTTGGGAGGTGTCTTCCTCTTAATCCTTTTATATCCCTTACCCTTCTTAAGGACTGGTCCTTGAGGAGCTTGAGTTTTTAACATTAACCACTGCACACTCCTATCCAATACTGTCCTTCCAATCTTCTTAATATCAATGGTTTCTTTAGCATTCCAATCAATTGGATCCAGACCCTTGGTGCCAATATTCAAAGCTTCATAGGATGGATCCAAGACAATTCCATCATCCACCAATGCATCAAGAATGTTTTCTTTAACACCCAGCTCTGACATGAGTGAAATAGACAATCTTTCATAATTATTCTTCCTTAGATCATACTCATCTTGTCGATCACTCCAGAAGTCTTCTAGTAAATTGAAATGTTTAGTAAATACCGAAGGCAACAAGGCATGCATGTTACCCTTTGGATCAAAATACTTACAAGCTGTGTATAATCCCAATTTCAACTATATCAATTCATTACAGACCACCTTTGCTCCTACCAAGTGTTGATAGCTTTATTCACCCAACTTCATGGAGAACTTATGACATCCGGTTTTATGTTTGATCCCAAACCAAGCATTAACTCCAAGAGCCTAATACACAAACTCCATTAGCACTATCCTATTATTGCAACACCTTGGAAGCAAATGTGGGTGGCCTTCAAAACCAAATAACCTGAAATATGTGAATTTTGGGTATTGAATGTACCAACATCCCCATTCAGCAATGAATGCCATGGCTTCTTGACTCAATCAGTACCCTGCATCCCGATTCAATTGATTGATGTCCACATATAAAAATGCATCATTGACTCTTCTAAAATGAGTCTGAGCAACCTCAAGAGATAATTGGTCATAGTGCTCCAATAATTTCTTTTTTCCATCCAAGGCTCCCATTATGCCCACTCTATTCAAACCTAGGAAAACACCCAACCTTGCTACGACATATACAATGTAAGAAGTCATAAAGAAAGATTTGGTCTGCCTAACATTAGTTAATTGATCATGAACAACATTTGACACAATCATCGGCCAGTCAAATTTATGGGTTCCATTTAAGATAGTCTAGATGAAAGGAAATGCCCAATCCTTGAACTGAAATGTATCTCTCTTCCCAAAGGACCTAGACAACATTATGATTAGGTCTGATACCTCTTTATATAAATTTTCCCTCTTTGGTTGGTCTGCAAGTTTACTTAAAGATTTCTTTTCTGTGCTCAACCACTTTTTGTTTAAATGAGACTTATTGGAGTCCTTATACTCAATATATTTCTCCAAAGCCTCTGCCTCATCCAACTGCACCAAATTCTTAGGATTTGGGACATTAAATATATCTTGAAATGCTTGAGGAGTAAGATTGATGATCCCATTGTTTTGTGAATCCATGCATAGTCTTGTAGTAGGATTATAGGCACTAGATGCAGTTAAGATGAATTTTGGACATTGGACTGACATAGGAAACAAAGTTATATGAGCGAATCTAGACTTAACAATCTTCTTCATTCTAGGTGTCGCATCCTCAGTGAATGCTTCAGCATATGTCTCCTCAAAGTTATACTGGCCTAATTTTGTGTCAGTGATGTCTGACCAGTTTGATTCCACTTTGCTGAATTTGATAACTGGACTCCTCTGATTATACCTCAAGGTGTAAGGCAATTGTTCTGGTTTCAACTTCTTTGGTTTTGGTGCTACCTTTGATGTTCTTATAGGCTGGTTCCTTTGAGCAGCTTCCCCTTATGTTCCTGACATCTTTCAACTTTCCTGCAAGCAAAAAACCTCTAATTAGATCTTTAGATATCATTATAAAACATTTTTTAAAACCCATACCTTTCACATATGCGCCAGAGGCGGAACCAGGCAGAAACATAATCTAAACAATCTCTTTTACAACACTGCCGGACTCGGAGCCAAAACCAATATAGATATTTCACTAACAATGAACGGGCTTAGAGTCGGAACCGGGAAGGTGATTAGAACCAGGATCGGAATGAAAAAGAGATTTGGTTTTTCTCAGATTTTTTAATATTTCCGTATTCTATTTCCATTCCGCTTCCGCTTCCATCCAGATTATCATTATTTCGAAAGAAGACTTCTCACCATACGCGGAGCCAGAGAAGGGATGGAAATGGAATCGATACCTTTTGCAAAATAGAATTCTCAAGTTCAAGATCGATTTCGATCCCATCTTCGCCTAGGTTGACCATGACATCATCAAAGATTTCATTAATTTAACACACAACTCCATGATTAAAACCAAGGTCGTATTAAATGAAAAGAGGCTTAAATAAGACTATACCCATATGACTCTAGGGAACAACTGTATATTTTTAGGGCATCATATTTTAATCATTTAATCATGATTACAGAAACATTTGAAACCCTAATCCAAAGAAAAAAATGATAAAAACTAGGGCATAGATTTTTAACCTTACCATTTTACCAGTTTGAATGCGCGACAAAACCCTAAGTAAAATGAGATTCAACTAACCCTAAATCACTGTAAAAACATGAATTAAACCTACCTCACTATAGATCCCTAATTTTAAACCAACACTACTGCAAATCAAAATAGCACGACGTGATCATGATTAAATCGTGAAAGCGACCGCGACCTAAAAGACTAAAAACAAAAGTAAAGATGCAAAGAACACAACCAGACAAACCAAATAAAGCAAGAACCTACTCAAACAAACAAACCAGAAACCACGAATTCGTTAAAAATGAAATGATTCAAAGCATGAGCAGATATAACAAACACGGCAATAAATAAACAAAGAACAACAATGACAAAAGACCCTACCTCAAAAACACAAGAACCCAGCTAACCTTCTGAACTGATTCACTCGCAACAATCTTCTCCTCCTTCAATCGATTCGCTCAAACAAACTCCGCCGCTGCTCTCTCGTGCTCCTTAATCTCTTAACAATGATAATAATGATTCATTTAATCCTTAATGAAGGTAAAAATGAAGATTTCTACCTACACGAGCAACTGTCATTAATGCATTAAACGCAGTTAAGGCGGAGTCAGAACTGAAAGAGAACGAACACTTCTCTGCAGTGCAACTTCAGTCAAAAAGTCAATGACCCAAAAGTGGCGGGGGCAGAGTCAAAATGGAAACTAATTCAGAAACTTAAGAAATTTCTTAACTTTGTTCCGGTTCCAGTTTTGGGTCTGCCAACCAAACACAAAACAAAACCAAACAAAAAAAGGAAAGCAAAAGACCGGCAGAATAAAACTAAACAGAAAGATCTAGACTAAAACCAAAAGTCAAAATAGCGGAGGCGGGGGCAGAATTGATTGTGATTTTGTAATTTTCGATAAAGACCAACTTAACACCCACTCCGGCTCTGGGTCCGCTGAAGACAAAACAAAAAAACCAAAAGAAAAGATCGTCGGGATGGGAACCACAACAAGTTTCAACTAGACTTTTAGAACCCGATTTAGTTCTGGATCTGCTTCTGACAGACTAAACAAAAATAAACAAAGTGTTGGAAGCAAACGAATCCAAACTTTATTTGAAAAAAAACTAAAGATAAAGAACAACAAGGGGGACCCATTTTGACCAAGGCAAAAGATGGGGTGGTTATGCAAGGCATAACAAATGGCGACTCAACTTAAAAAAATGGTTTACCCATTTTCAAGATACCCAAAAAAAATTTGTGTCACCCAAAAACTACTCGACTTACAAACACTTGAACTTGAATAAGATCAGATATATTTAGGATAATTTTGAGCTGGAATCTCAGACGTATGTGCTCATGAGTCATTTATGAATCTAAGTGTGTGCTTACATTGTGCATCATTCTTCATAGATACTTTCTCTACTCTTTGAACCACCATACCTAAAATTCAAGCTACACGAGTTGAGCCTTTTAACTATTATGCAGTAAAATCCTGGGTATTGCTCCACTGCCAGATAGGCATCCATAGCCCCGACGAAGATGCCTCTAGTTCTCACAAAGCATTGCTCTACTGCCAACCAGGCATCCATAGCCCCGATAGAGATACTTGATTACCCACTTGATATTGAGCTTGCCTTTTCTTTCTTTCTTTTCCTTCTCTCTTTTTTTTTACTTCCCTTGTGGAAATTCTTTTATGCATCTTTCTCAATACTCATATTCAATGAATCTAAAATGTGGGTTGAGAACTACAATGGATTTCATGATAGTCTTGGAATCGAATTTTTCACTTGAATCAAAGGTAGAGTCATTCTAAAATAGATAGGCACCTACTCATGCAGATGTTTTATCTAATTTGGTGACAGATTTTTTATGACAATTCATGAGATATTCACAATGTATCTTCTTATCTTTAAATAACTTCTCAAACCCAAACTAGAATGATCATAAGACATAAGTTTCAGAATGACATCCTTTTCAATGATGATGATGAAAATACCTAAACCAATTTCTCTCCTAGTACCAATAGTATACCTTGAATAACAACCCCAAGTCTTGAGATGAACAAAAGAAAAATCCCCAACGAAACAAAACAAAACCAAAAAAAAAAAAACCAAAAAAACAAAACAAAACAACAATGATAAGAAAAACCTAACTAAACAGAGACTTAATTACATATGATATAGTATAATACACTCTTTTCCAAAACATCAGACCTTCTATGCACCAAAATAGTGTTTGATAAACTGACCATTAACTGGTAATGGAACAAGCTCTCCCGTTAAGGTACTCAAACGAAAAGCATTCTCGCCTAATATTTCAGCCACTTGATAGGGACCTAACCAAAGTCTATCAAACTTCTGGTGATCTCCCTTCTTTTCTCTAGCCTTATCCCATAATAACACAAGATCTGATATTCTAAATGCTTTTATCTTGGCTCTTTTGTCAAACTAGCATTTGACAACAGCCTGATGTTTAGAAAATTGTTGCAAAGCAGCATCTCTTTGTTCTTCCATATTTAACAAATTAAGCAGTCTAACCTCAATCCTATCATACTTGTTATAAAACTATTGCATAAACTTTAGAACATGTATTTGTAAATGAATGGGGAAGATTGGATCTTTGCCATAGACTAATCTAAAAGGAGAATTCCCTAGGGCTGCTTTGATTTTGGTTTGATCTGCCCATAAGGAAAATCTCAACTGGGTGTGCCAGTCCCTAGGGTTTCTTTCTAACAACTTTCTTATAACTTCCAACAAGTTCTTATTTGTGGACTCAACCACTCCATTCCCCTGAGGGTAATAATTGGAAGAATATTTTAACACAATCTTATGTTCATAAGCCCATGAAATAAACTTAGCAGAAGAAAAAGCAGGGCCATTATCACATACCAGAGCAAATGGAACTCCAAACTTGGTTGTGATGTTCTTTGTTAGAAACTTGATGACCACCTTTGTGGTACTATTCTTGCAAGGTTGTGCCTTAGTCCAACATGTGCAATAATCAGTTGCAGTCAAGTTGAATTTATGCCCTGCAGAAGAGTTTGGATTTTACACCTACAAAATCAAGTGCCCATTGAGCAAATGGCCTTACCTCATATACTGGTTGTAGGGGCATTGCAGGATTTCTTTCTCTACATGCAGAGGTTTGACATACATGACAAGTCCTGCAATGTTGATGAGCATCTCTAAACATATAAGGCCAATAATAGCCTAATCTTAAAATTTGATGAGCCAAAGCATCAACAGATCCATGTCCTATTCCATGCCTCCCATGAAATTCACTTATGGCATGCTTAGCTTCTTGCTGATCCAAACAGCGTAGATATATTCCTTGAAAATTCTTCCTGTAGATTGATCCCCCTTTGAGCATATAATGGGCGCTCTTCATCCTCAATGCTCTCCTTTGAGTAGCATTCATTCCCTCTGGATATTTGTTATTGAGGAGGAAAAAAAATAAATCTGTATACCAGGGATCCTTTATGAATGATTGAACCATGTATTATTGACAAGTAATAATTCTGTCTACTTCTGCCATCACCTTTGACAAACCTTGGCCTCGAAAAAGTTTCATTGGGTGAATCTCCAAGTCAAATTCTTGCAAGATGGCCATCCATTTCCCTCTTCTTTCCCCTAATTCACTTTGCATCAGGAGAGACTTCACAGCTAGATCTGGGACTATAGCCATTACCTGACTTCGGATTATGTAATGCCTAAACTTCTTTACTACTCATACCAACACAAAGGCTTGTTTTTCTAATGATGAATATCTTACTTCTGCATTCTTAAATGGAGAGCTCATAAAAGCAATCGGTCTCTCCTCGTTCTCTTCTCTTCTCTGTGTTAAGACTGCTGCACATGAATGCTCAGAAGCAAAAAAATAAATGTAGAAGGGCTTTAAATAATCTGGACTTGTCAAAATAGGTGCCTCAGATATAGATTGTTTAATCTACATGAAAGTAGACTTAGTCTCTTCACTCCATTCAATCTTTGCATCCTTCTTCATCATTTCATTAAGTGGTTTGACAATCTTAGCAAACCCTGTTATAAATTTCCTAACAAAATTGATCCTTCCAAAGAAATACCTCATTTCCTTCTTACTTCCTAACTTTGTCAATTTCAAAATGGCCTCCAGTCGGCCAGGATCTATGGATATTCCCTCCTCTGATATAATGTGACCTAAAATCTTTCCTTCAGAAACTCCAAATACACATTTCTTTGGGTTAAGGGAGACACCATAACTGATACACTTCTTTAGCACCTTTTCCAAATCAGCAGCATGATCTTCTCTATTCTTAGAAAAGATGGTCAAATCATCAACATAGATGATTATACATTTCCCTATCAGATCTTTAAAAGCTACATCCATCACCCTTTGAAAAGTAGCACCAGCATTAATGAGACCAAAAGACATTCTTCTGTAGACAAATGTGCCCCATTTAGTAGTGAAAGCAGTCTTCATCTTATCCTCATGACTTACAAGGACCTGATTGTATCCTGAATACCCATCCAAGAAAGACATCATCTGAGATCCATTAACCTTTTGCAATACTTCATCAAGGGAAGGTAATGGATAGTTGTCCTTCTCAGAGGCCTTGTTTAAATTTCTAAAATCCACACATAACCTTATTTCACCATTCTTCTTCCTTACAGGAACTAGATTAGCCACCCAAGTAGAATGTTTAACTGGAAAGATTATTCTTGTAGCCAAAAGTTTCTGCACTTCTTTCTGAATTAGAGGCTCAATCAATGCATTGACCGGGTGTTGCTTTTGGCGAAACGGCTTAGCTTCTGGCTTGAGAGGAATTGTATGTGTGATCACAGATGTATCAAAAGTTTTCAAGTCATCATAGCTCTAGGCAATAGCTTCAATATTCTGCTTCAAGACCTTAATTATCTCATCCTTAATTTCCTGAGGACATGTCTTCCCAATAAGAATGTTCCTTTCTGGAACTGAGTGATTCAAATTAACTTGTTCATACTTACCTCCCTCACTCTTTGTAGGCACTCTTTGATAAGCTTGTGGATCTTAATCAAAAATCCTTTCTAATGCTATCATCCCTTTGGGGATGTTATTGCTCTTTAAATCCAATATCCCTTCTGGATTCTAGTCTCCCTGATCTCTATCAGAATCATCAATTATCTACCCCTTGAAAACATCATAATTTTCCAAAAAAGCCAATATATGCTGATCATCATTAAATACCTGAAAGTGTCTGACATTATCAAGAATTGCTGGGACTGAAATCAGCTCCACTGAAAACCTCTTAAGATTTGAGTCTTGCATAGGCTCTAATGTACTAGCAGCAACAACAAGAGCATCTGCAATTTGATTTTCTTCCCTTAGGATGAGAGTAATCCCAAAGGCATCAAAATATTTTATTAAATTCCAAACCCTATTTCTATATGCAGCCAATCTTTTGTTATGGTATGTATATTGGCTACGTACCTATTTCACAATCACCTCAGAATATCCCATCACTGTAAGAGCAGTTACCTTTTTCTTATGAGAAAACATAAGACCATGAGCAAGTGCTTCATATTTAGCCACATTGTTAGTGCAACCAAACTGTAATCTATAAGAAGCAAAATAAGTCTTTCCTTTTGGATTAGTTAGTTCAATCCCTACTCCACTTCTTGCTTTAGATTTAGAACCATCAAAATTAAGAGTCCATAACTGGTCTTTGGCTGGAAGTTCTTTCTTTTTAGAAGCAACAGGGAATTTGTCACTTGAGATGTGTGGCGGCTCAGAATTTTGCTATTTGTCAAAATTTGTGTTGGGGAGAGGCTCCATTAAAGATTTTCCTATATCTTCAATTTGTTCAACAACTACTTCCTGAATGATTTCTTGGGTTGATTTACCATCTAATTCATCTTTCATCAACTCCTTTGGCATTGGTAAAGCATCCAGAGCAAGTGCATTGAAAAGGCAATGTGTTACCTTAATCTCTTCTTGAATTTCAGAACTTAAAAATGGAGTCTATTCTACAGATGAGGAATTTTCCTTTTGAGAAAGGTTAACCCGAGTAAGAATAGTGCATCCTTAACTTTGAAAGAGAACTCATTGATGGGAGTCTCAGATTCCTCCTAGAATTTTTGTTGTGACTGATCTATATGACCTAGAATACCTAGGCATGACTGACATGTTAACTCCGAATGATTATGATAGTGAATCCTACACCAATTAGGAAGCAAGAAACTACTCAAATTAGTTTCTGCTCCTAAAACCAACCTATCTTGTTGTAATTTCCTTATTAGAGCCTACTGGTTGATGTGGATCATCGGGTCACTATGATCTAAGGGTAATGTATCATCAGAACTGACTACAGAGAAAGTAAGAGCTTCCTCTTGTTTGTAAACACCTATCTCAGTCTCAAAGAATGCTACCTCATTTGCAGCATCATATTATGTGATCATGTGTTTGAGCCTAAGTTCACTTTCAATTCTTATCTGTGTGGCAACTCCTTTCCATGGTAACCACATGTGTGAGAAATCCAAGGATAGATATCCCCCTATGCTTTTCATTAGCTCTCGACTTAGGAGCATACCATAAGTTTCTGGGATATCAGCTACTTGGATATCTATATAGGTCTGGATCCTTGGATCTGATCCAACCTGCACATGCATGTACTTTAATTTTCCCACCACATTAACTTCGGTTTTATCCAACTGAATCACCTTTTTATTGATTGGGATAGGACTCAATCCTAACTTCCTACAAATCAAAAAAGGCATGACATTCCCTGATGTTCCAGAATCTAATAAACAATTGTGTAGGTTCTTTCCAAAGATTCTCAAACTTAACAGAAAAGGTGGGGTACTGGTCTTACCTTTATACATAGCTGCATTTGTCTTTTTTGCGGGAGTCACTTTACCTTTCCCTTTTAGGCGATCTGCCTCTTCCAAAGCCTTTAATACCACCTCCTGTTGAGTTGGACACCACTTCATGATATCAAAGAAAGACAGTGATGTCTTCTACCTTTGTAATTCTACAACAAAGTCAAACTCTGAATCATTCCTAACTTGATACATAGGAAAAGAAGGTTGATTACGTCTATTCTGAGAATCAAAAGGTCCCTTTGGTGGAGGTGGATTGTTATCTACATTCTGATTTGGTGGAACCATATTATTCAGGGGTGCAGATGTAGTGAATGGCCCCTTATTCTGATTTCTTAGAAAGTGACCACCCTTAGATTGAAAAGCTTGAGCATCATAAACATCTTCTTCTGGCTCATTATCCCCTTGCATAGGGAATTGATATTTTTCTTCAATGGTTTCATAAGTCATGGCAGTGCTGACTAGCCCATTATCCTGATTGGAATATCCTGATGGAGGATGGGCATCAACCTATGCAATTTTCACAATTTTCTCCATTTCTGGGCAATTGACCTCAGAATGTGTTGCTGTATCATGCAGCCTACACCAATTTGTCATAAAATTCAAATCAGCAACATTAGCAATATGGGGTCTTTCCTCACCTGTTTGATAATTATGGGGAACTCCCCCGTTGTTAGGTCCAGTATTCCACTACCTATTATTGTTGCTGTTGTTGAACCTTTTATTATATCCTCTATTCTGATTTTGATCATTTTGATTTGAGGAGTTTTGACCTTGGAAGTTCCTATTGGTGTTCTGATTTTGGTTCCGATTAGAGTAATTACCCTGATTGTTATAACCTCCCTGATTGTTGTAATTCTGATTTTGATTATGGGGAGGGTTTTGCCTAAGTTGTGCCATGTCATTTGACATCTGAGAGAGCATCTTCTTAAGAGTCTCTACCTCACTTGTGAGTTGAACAGTTTGTTCATTTTGCACATTTTGGACTATGGCTGGGGAATGGACATGGGTTGATCCTCCCCCTTGTGATGATTGATTTTGAGGTTGTTGTTGTTGAGGTTGATGAGAGGAATCTTGCATGCCATTTCCAAAGAAGGGCACGGTGGGTGGATCTTGCAACTCAGATGCAGGTCCATATTGGGAATATGACATCCCTGGGACAGTATTATATAATGGTGGATTAGACATCTGATAATTCATTGGAGGAAGATTTGCTCCCAAACCTCCAGATTGTAGACTTATCTGTTGTTGTAATTTGATAGCCAAGTGATAAATCTTAGACAGTGAGTCAATCTCAATAGGTTGATAAGTTATTTGCAAGAACAGGCCAATCAAAGGGTCAACAACTCTCAAATATGCCTATATGGCCATACCCTCTGGCACTAAGTAAGACTCTTGTAGCCTACGATACATCCTTTGGAATCTAGTGTTAAACAAGGGAAATGGTTCATGATGTTCTTTCCTTATGGTGGCAAACTGGTGATATAATATTGCAGGATCAATATAAACCCTGAATTGATTAATAAAAGCATTTTCTAAATCTGTCCAACCCAAAATAGATGCCTGGGGCAGATTTAGATACCAATTATATGCCATATCTCCTAAATAGTAGGGAAACAGTCTACATACCACATCTTGATGAGTAACCTACTCATGTGCAAGCATCCTTGAATGCTTGTATTTGTTCCTCAGCACTTTTGGATTCTCCATGCATGTATTTTGGACAAAACCTCTCTAGGTTCTTGGGTAAATCATGGAATCCCCCAGGAATAGTCCCTAACGGGGAGGGATTATTCACAAAGTAAGCCATTGGTGGGATTGGTTGGATAGGTGGTGATATAGGCCGAATTGGTGGTGGTGATACAAGACTAATTGGAGGTGGTGATGTGGGTCAAACTGGTGGTGGTGTAGGTGGATTTGGAGGAAATCCAAGTGGAGTAAGCGGTGGTGGTAGTGTAGGTAGCAAAACCCTATGAGCATGAGGTCTTGGTCTAACTGGGGCTTGCAATTCTTGTAATGGTTTGGGATCAGAAGAAGATTTGAGAATCCTTTTGTACTTGTCTAGTGAGAATGACCCTATCCAAGCTAGCTTGTTCTTTCAGGCCCTCCTTCTAGCGACAATTCCTGTTGATGGTGAAAATGACACAAACAACGTTAAAAAAATATATTTCTACTCTATTTCTCCTGAAAAAGAAAGACAACATGTAGTAGCCTAACTCCCAAGGCCCTAGTAGTTGGTTCTCAACTGTCTGGTGTCACTCAATCGGTTCATGCAACTGTAATATTCAAGGGGCTTGTGCTGGTAACAAAAAGATTCAAGTGATGACTCATTTTATCAAACCATTTTAGTAAATCAATGGGGTTTCAAACAAAAGAAAAAGATAGATCAAATGGGTAAACCAGTAAGTATGAAACAAATTTATCTATCATCCAGACATATATCTTCAAATAATGAATGTTCTTCCAATCAGATCAAGAAAACCATAAGATGACACAATCTATAGCATAATCTATACCACTACATACATTTTAGGTGCTTAATTAACTTCATAATTACACACCACAACTATTTCAAGGACTTTTCAAAGCGACACACATTCATTCATCATCAAGATTATAGATCAACAAACTTTAATAACTTCAATTCAAAGATAATCTAACAAGATAATCTTTAAATCTGGTTTCTTCTAATAACTTTCATCACATAAGAAACTAGCATGCTTCAGCACAATCACTGGCATTTAGATAGATTATAACTTATCAACCTTATCAAATAAAACAACTCAATTGTAATATCATATTGTGTAAACCTGTAATTCTATTAACTGTAAAAAGATCAAGTACAAAGTATCTCTATAAATCACTACAAAATTCTATCTCCTAATCTTAGGTAAGCCAATCCTATTCTCAATCAGCCGAACTTTACAATATGACACCCATAGGGTATTTATAGATATACAAAAACTCGAACTCCACTTCTATTTTAGGTCATCCACCTTTTTAGGAATCAAAATTCTCTTAGAAACTCAGATTAATTTGATCTCGAGTCTTTACATTTAGACATTCAGTTTAACTAGAGAATAGAAGATAGGAGAGAAAAATAAGTCATGCACCCCCAAGATTGCTAGTGCTGCATGCAACATGCAAAGAAGAGGAAAATTATGCATGCAAGGATTCATGCATGTGAAGCTGGATCTGTAATGAACTCATCGTAGTTGGTGAAGACTTGCTGTAATGTATCTATTTCTGGCCCATCAACCCAGCTATCTTCAAATTTGATTTGATCCAATTCTACTACAACAAACTCCCTCATACCTTTCACCTTTGTCAACTCTCTCCCAACAACTTTTATTTCGTCTTTAACATCCATTAACCGATCCAACACCAAATCTCCACCATCATCTCCTTTCTGCATCAGTCCTCTAAATCTTTCATCCCATTTTTCCTTTATTTGACTCAAAGGCATGCCTTCTTTTGTAAATGCATTTACATCTACAATAATGGCAATGACCGCTTCTGGCTCTTCCAATTGCTTAGTCAAATTATTAACAGCTTCTTGGATCTCATCCTTATGTTTACACAAGAAATTAATTCTAAAATGGAGTATACGAGAAGTTTTCTCCACAAAATCCTTACTGTCCTCCTCAAGTATTGATTGTTCCAGAAGAGTATTTAAAGGCAATGCACTCACTCTTTCTAACTTTTGATTGTATTCTTTATACTCTTCTTCTTGTTTCTCAGATGCCTCAATGTATTGATGCATCTCTTTTATTAACCCTTCTGTGTCCTTGTAGGCTTCAAAACCTTCAACCAAAACTTCACCTAGGGTGATCCCACAAAGCTGGTTTACAATTTCTGAGAGGAACTGATTTTTGCTGAAATCACATATTTTTAGAAAATATAATGATTTAAGCCTTTAAAATTTCCATTTTAAGGATTCCAATTGAAGAGGGTTTGATCAAACCACCTTAGATAAAACCCCCTTGGATAGAACCTCGCTAGTTTTAAACCATACCTATAAATGAGTCTCCTTTACACCTATCAAAATGTTGATAAAAAATCACTTTTGATTTACCTTTTGGGGGATCAAATGAATTTATTTAAAATTTATTTAAAATTATTATGGTAGTCCTCAAAATGAGCTATCCCATGAATATAATTTTAATATGTTTTGGTTTTATTATGTATGTGTTTTTTTAGTTTTATTAAACATAGGTTTTTCACCAAAAATCAACCCCTCTATTTTTTACATGTGTAAAAATACAAAATTATGAAAATATATTTTTTTAAAATATTTTTGTGCTAGATATTGATGTCCTTGATCCATTAAAAAAAATAAAATTTAATTTCAATATAGACAAAAAAAGTTATGTTGTATACAATCCGCCTATGTCTGAATTGCAATTGGTTTGAATTTGAAACTCTATTAAGGAAAAAATATTCAATTAAAAACTATGAGACCAAATGAAAGTGCTAGATATCATAGTTACAAATCTAAATTCGAAAAAATTATAATTTTATCCTTCATACAAAAAAAGTTATGTTGTATACGGTGAGGGTCACTTTTTAAAAATGTTGTTTTCTGAAAAAAACTAATTTTTGTGGGAGATGGAAAAAGAAGTGCAATCTTATTCCAAAAATTTTGAAAAAAATATTTTTAGAATCTAAAGACAAAATGCGATGAGACTCTAGTTTGCATCATCTTCAAATTCCTCACGGTTTAGCCACTATAAGCTCTTGAATGTGAAGATTTAGTTAAAAATAATAATTTCAGTGTCCAATTTGGCCAAAAATTATAAACCACTATTGTGGTATCACCCCCTATCTCTCGGTTCAACTTGTCCATCCACCTGTCCACCATCTCCGCTTTGCCTTTTACCTGCACCAAATCATCTACCTCCTTTTTACTTAACAAAATAGGAGTTTCAATGGCTGTTACCTGTTGTGATCTCGGAGAGGAGACACTTTTCAAGAATGAATGTAATTGATCCAATTGAGCCTTAAGCTCATCCTTCTTTTGTTTATCCTTAATCATTTTTGACTTGGTTGTTGAAGCCACCACAACAATTAAGTTCATCTACTGATTCCTAGTGGGCCTTCCCAAATTGATAGTACATAACTGATAATCTATTAGCTGCATGTCCCCTACCTCCTTTTCTGTCTTTGGCATGGCACATTCAGCAACAATTTCTCCTTTGTTTGTGAGTCGGGTAGAATGTAGGCTCTTGGCCTTCATTTTAGGCCTCTCCTGCTCAATTCCCTTCATCATATCCTCCCAATTGAGAGGTTATGAAGGTGTTACTGCCCTCTTCTATAGGTCCAATTTTAGCCAAGTGGGAGCACTTGGAGCAATCATCACAGAGGAAGAGGGAACAATAGTAGAAGGTGGTTGCATACTCACTTGAGATTGGGAGTCAACCCTTGATTTCTCTTGTTGCTCTTGCAGTATATGCATGTGCACAATTCTTTCAGCCTCTTCCCTATCCTTCTATTCTTGTATTTTCTTGTCTTCCTCTTCTTTCCTCAACCTCTCTTCTTCAAACCTTTCTTTTTCTAATTTCTCCTTCTCTATTCTTTCTCTTTCTAGAGCTTTCCTTTCTAATTTCTCTTTTTCCAAAGTCTCCAGCCTTTCCTTTTCTAATCTTTCTGCCTCCAAAGCTTTAAGCTTTGCTGCCTTTGCTTCTTCCTCTTGTTGCTTCTTAACCAGCTCTTCGGCCTCCTTTTCCTTCCTTATCTTTTCTGCTCCTTCCTCTTTTTGGCGAGCTTCCTCTGCAAATTTTAACCTAGCAACCAAGATTTCCTTTTCCCTTCGGTTCCTTGCTTTCTCCTCCGCAAGGTCATGAATCTTCTGTATTAGCTCCAACTTGTCATTCTCTGCTTTAACTTTGAGCTCATGTTCTTGTTGCCTTCTTTGTTTCTCTACTTCATCAGTTGTTGTCTTAATTTCAACTTGTTTTTCCTTTAATTGTTGCTGGTGTAGTATAGGATCAGCTTGTACCTTAACATCAATTTCCTTTTGTTTCTTCGCTACAACCCTTGCATCAGAATCTCTTTTCGCATCTTCAAAAAACTTCCATTGATCTTCGTGTGTCAAAATCTGCTCAATATCCTCTTCTAGAGGCATGTTCTCTTGCATATCCTTTTCTGACAGAGTCTCATCTGAATCTGTCCCTACCTCCAAAACTTCTTTCTCCATTTCTTTTCCCTTAGCAGTTTTAGCCATGCTATGAAGAGCTCCTTCTTGAATTTCTTTACTCTTCTTCCTAGTAATTGGGAATTGGGTGGATGATTCACCTAATGTAGGTGTTGAAACAAAAGATCCTACTGGAACATCTCCTTCCTGTGTTTCCTCTTCATCACCTACCACCTCAAGTTCTATCTCATCAATATCTAGAGGAAGGAATTCCAATGGTTCTTTGGGAGGTGTCTTCCTTTTAATCCTTTTATATCCCTTACCCTTCTTAAGGACTGGTCCTTGAGGAGATTGAGTTCTTAACATTAACCACTGCACACTCCTATCCAATACTGTCCTTCCAATCTTCTTAATATCAATGGTTTCTTCAGCATTCCAATCAATTGGATCCAGACCCTTGGTGCCAATATTCAAAACTTCATAGGATGGATCCTAGACAATTCCATCATCCACCAATGTGTCAGGAATGTTTTCTTTAACACCCAGCTTTGACATGAGTGAAATAGACAATCTTTCATAATTGTTCTTCCTTAGATCATACTCATCTTGTCGATCACTCCAGAAGTATTCTAGTAAATTGAAATGTTTAGTAAACACCGAAGGCAACAAGGCATGCATCTTACCCTTTGGATCAAAATACTTACGAGCTTTGTATAATCCCAATTTCAACTATATCAATTCATTACAGAGCACCTTTGCTCCTACCAAGTGTTGACAGCTATATTCACCCAACTACATCCGATTTTATGTTTGATCCCAAACCAAGCATTAAATCCAAGGGCTTGATACACAAACTCCATTAGCACTATCCTGTTATTGCAACACCTTGGAAGCAAATGTGGGTGGCCTTCAAAACCAAATAACCTAAAATATGTGAATTTGGGGTATTGAATGTACCAACATCCCCATTCAGCAATGAATGCCATGGCTTCTTGAATCAACTGGTAACCTGCATCCCCATTCAATTGATTGATGACCACATATAAAAATGCATCATTGACCCTTCTAAAATGAGTCTGAGCAACCTCAAGAGATAATTGGTCATAGTGCTCCCATACCTTCTTTTGTCCATCCAAGGCTCGCATTATGCCCACTCTATTCAAACCTAGGAAAACACCCAACCTTGCTATGGCATATACAATCTAAGAAGTCATAAAGAAATATTTGGTCTTCTTAACATTAGTTAATTGATCATGAACTACATTTGACACAATCATCGGCCAGTCAAATTGCTGGGCTCCATTTAAGATAGTCTGGATGAAAGGAAACATCCACTCCTTGAACCGAAATGTATCTCTCTTCCCAAAGGCCCTAGACAACATCATGATTAGGTTTGATACCTCTTTATAGAAATCTGCCCACTTTGGCTGGTCTGCAAGTTTACTTAAAGATTTCTTTTCTGTGCTCAACCACTTTTTGTTTAAATGAGACTTATTGGAGTCCTTATACTCAATATATTTCTCCAGAGCCTCTGTCTCATCCAACTGCACCAAATTCTTAGGATCTGGGACATTAAATATATCTTGAAATGCTTGAGGAGTAAGATTGATGATCACATTTATTTTGTGAATCCATGCATAGTCTTGTAGCAGGATTATAGGCACTAGCTACAGTTAAGATCAATTCTGGACACTGGACTGACAAAGGAAACAAAGTTATATGAGCCAATCCAGACTTAACAATCTTCTTCATTCTAGGTGTCGCATCCTTAGTGAATGCTTCAGCATATGTCTCCTCAAAGTTATACCGGCCTAAGTTTGTGTTAGTGATGTCCGGCCAGTCTGATTCCACTTTGCTGACTTTGATAACTGGACTCCTCTGATTATACCTCAAGGTGTAAGGCAATTGTTCCAGCTTCAACTTCTTTGGTTTTGGTGCTACCTTTGATGTTCCTGCAGGCTGGTTCCTTCGAGCAGCTTCCCCTGATGTTCCTGACATCTTTCAACTTCCTGTAAGCAAAAAACCTCTAATTAGATCTTTAGATATCATTATAAAACATGCTTTAAACCCATACCTTTCACATATGCACCGGAGGCGGAACCAGGTAGAAACATAATCTAAACAGTCTCTTTTACAACATTGTCGGACTCGGAGCCAAAACTGGTATAGATATTTCACTAACAATGAACGGGCTCGGTGTCGGAACCGAGATCAGAATGAAAAAGGGATTTGGTTTTTCTGAGATTTTTTTTATTTCCGTATTCTATTTCCATTCCACCTCCGCTTCCGTCCAGATTATCGTTATTTCGAAAGAAGACTTCTCACTATGTACGTTAGAATGTGTCAATTAAATTGAATCTAATCTAATACACCAATGAAACATTAGATTGAAGAAAACTAAATAAATAAAGCAAATGCAAACTCTTGACAACAGCTTCTTCAAATTCATTCCATTGTCCTCTATCTCCAAGGATTCGCTTCAATATGTTTTTTCTCAGTTGTGCAAACATAGCTTATAGAATGGCACTTGAGAGAATGAGATTATTATGAATGCATATGCATCTACAAGATTGAACTATTGAATTAAAAATGCTATGAATTGCTAAGATTGTGACTATAATAACTACGCATGAAAGTATGAGATTTGAGGTCCTTTTTAGCTCATGAAAGAGCTGTATTTATAGATTTTTGAAGGTAGGAATTCGATTGGCCAAGATCGATGGTCGAGTTCAAACCTATTGAAATGAACAGTGAGAGATCGAGAATTTGAAAAAGAGGTGGAATTCTAAGAGACAGAAAATGAAGAGACAAATTGAAAGGTATCTCTCATAATTAAATAAATAAATATTTAATTATGTGTGAGAGAAATATGAAAAGGCTTTAATTAAATATTGTAAATATTTAATTATGAGAAAAGGAAAAAGCCTTTTAATTAAATATTAAGAATATTTAATTTTTGTGAGAGAAGTGGGAATTTGGAAAATGATTTAATTAAATATTGAAAATATTTAATTAAATGTGGAGGGAAGAATATCATTTAAATTTGGAATTTAAACTTTGATAATTAATGTAAATAAATTGTAAAATTTATTTAATTAATTAAGAGGAAGATAGCATTAATTAAATAAAGTTCATTTATTTAATTAATTTAGAAGAATTAGAAAAATGAACAATATAAATAAATAATTAAATTTATTTATATGTAGAGGACTTAAGAATATTAATTAAATAATTCATATTTAATTAATTAATAGGTTCGATCGACCGTGACCATTTTTAGATGTGTACATTTTTCCCCTCTTTGAAGTGATGTGTTTCACGCATTGCTTCAAAGAAATTGCCCATAACTTTGAAAAATTGCTAATGATGCTATATGCCCCCTCGAGAGATAAATCACATGATGAGAATGATTATGAGGCTGATTTGAAAGATTTTCAGATGATTTTGGAGAAAAAATTGGCGATTTAACTCTCGAAATAGCACTTTTCATAGTAATAAATGCTATTTTTACCCCTTTAGAAGATGAAAAAGGTGAGAAGTCACTTTCATTTGAACAGTAACCTTTGAGGAAATTTGGAGCTCTTAGAGAGATAAAAGCAATGCCGATCCCATATGAGCACCATAGATTCGAGCGAGGTCGCCGTCATCAGAGACCACCTACGTATGGACCTCCGGTAAGTCGATCCAAACCTCTCTGTAAAATTTTTATGCAATTTTGGATGCTTTTTTGAATTTTTTCAAATTTTCAAATTCTGTTTTAGCGCATGCATTAGGTCTTTTAGCGCATACAGTAGATAGTTTAGTGCATCCAAAGTGGTGCATAGGGATAGAACAGTCGCGCATAGAGGCCAAATAATCGTGCATAGGTGATTTAGTGCATAAGATAGATAAAATGACGCATCTATGAAACTTGCCTGTGGAAGATGATAGATTAGCGCGTAGAAGTTTTAGCACATCCATGAACTGTTATAGCACATATGCTTGATGAAATAGTGCATCCATGAAATCGCGCATCCATAGACTGTTTTAGCACATCCATGGAATAAAGTTGTGCATCCATGGTTTTAGCGCATTGATTGACTGTTTTAGCGCATCCATGGATTTTTGCTGAATTTCAATTTTTGAAGAAAAATTAATGCATGCTTGATGATTGTTGCTAGATTAGACAACATATTTTACGCATTTGAATATCATCGATGAATAGATTTGATAAATTTTCCTTCGTGCTTGGAGAACAAATATGTGTGATAGATTTTGCTTTCATGCGATATGAAAAACAGAATAGAGATGATAATTTTCTTTCCTGATTGAAAGTCAAATAGCTTAAGTCATGATGACTGTTAAATTTGTTTCCATGCGATATGAAAAACAAACTAGATGTGATGTAAACTTGCTTGATATACTGATTGATGGATGATATTCATTTGCTGATTGATTTTGCATGCTTGCTTGATAATTTTGTAAAGGAGGATTTTAACCTTCTTCATATCAGAGAGAGATTTCCACAGACATGAGAGATGATTCCCCGATTGTCCCATGATGATTTGGGAGTGATAGACTAGTGTGGCTTGAGAGCTCTGTTGAGTATCCCGCAGTATCGGGTTAACAGGGCACTGTTGACTACCTTAACAGAGCGGTGGCACAGCGAGCACAACACCTTCCACTTACTGACAGGAGAGATTACAGTGACTTCAGAGGATGTATACAGGATTTTGGGTATTCCTGTTGTTGGAGAGCTTGTGATTTATGATCACAAGGAGATCGAGGGTACAAATGCTTTGAGACGGGTCTTCCAGGATCCTCATGTTTGCGGATATGAGATTCCTTGGAAGGAGATGATGGAGAGATATGCCCCACTGCCTTCGGTTTTAGCAGGGATGATTGGTGGTTTCCTTTGTCCTGATCGTAGGTCAAAGGGACTATCAGTTGGGTGGGGGAGGATCTTGGAGGACATGCTTCTCCACCGTACCAGATATGCATGGAGATCATGCATGCTTGCCCATCTGTACCATGACCTTCATCAGGTCGTGTATACAAATGGGAAGAGTCTTTCTTGCGGGGTGACTCTTTTATAGTTATTCATGTGGGAGCACTTCATAATTACACGCCCTATCGTCAGGAGAGATCGCCCCATCGGATTCCCTTATGCTTATGCGTATACAGGGCCCCTTGTCCAGCAGAGGCTGGGCAAACTAGAGTACTGGCGACAAGTACTTGATGATTTGGACACGGTCATTTGGCGACCGTATGTGGATTGCGACCCATGGTAGACATACAACATAGAGTTGCCATATGTTACAAGGTCCAAATACTTGATTGGACGCACCCCCTTCGTCATCGAGAGATTTCTGGGTCAGAGGGTTCTGAGGCAGTATGGATGGGTTCAGATGATACCCCAGGGGATGGCACACTATGCCAGGTTTCAGGGAGATGTACCAGAGTGGGGGCCAGTTTTGACTATTGAGGCTGCCAAAGAGGAGTACTTTGAGCTACAGCCAGATGATTGGACCATTTGACCAGAGGTCACAGATGCAAGGATGATGGATGACTATGCTACATATTTCTACACACATCCCTTTCCTCGTTTTATGAGTCCAGATGAGCCTGCCCCATTGATGGGAGGTCCAGTTATCTAGGCAGGGTTACAACAGCCATAGGGACATCTAGTAGCAGGGCAGCCATAGGATTAGGGGCAGGTACAGGCAGAGTAGGTGGAAGATATCGGTAGGGTAGCCATGGAGGTGGATGATGAGAGCTCCGAGGCCAAGGAGATAGATGAGGAGTCAGACGACTCAGATGATGGGGATGATGGAGGTGGTGGGATGTAGAGATTATTCTTTGACATTCCCTTCAAGACAAGGCCATGGACAACTAGAGCAGTGGGTCAGGCCAACACTTCAGCGCCACGGATCACCATTAGGGCTCCATCACAGAGACAGTTAGATTCCTTGCAGATAGAGGTTTAGACTTTTAGGAGTCAGTTAGCACAGGCCTAGGTGACCATCAGTCAGCTACAGGGAAAGATAGCGCAACCACCACCTCCTGACCCATAGATAGCACAACTTATGGCCGAGAGGGACAGCTTCCGAGAGAGATGTGTACAGGCCGAGGGGGTAGCTGAGAGGCTACTGAGATCAGTGGAGAGCACCTCTATTGGAGAGGTTGTGGTAGAGGGATTAGAGACTGCTTGGGAGGCTGAGTATTACAGGATGCGCTACTTTGAGGCAGTGCCACCTGAGCGGCGGATAGCCTTCACTTAGTCAGGTACTCGGACTCGGACTCACTCACGCAGTCACTCTAGGAGTGTGAATAGGAGTGTGGGCCAACCAGCTAGATGAGAGAGAAGAGCCTCCAGGAGTAGAGATCCAGCGAGACCCACTACCTCCGGTGGTAGCAGTAGCCATGATCCATAACCAGATGCCCCTCAGCGATGAGCATTTTGTTATACACATTGGTGCTATTGTATGATATATCTTTTTGAAACATTTGATATCCTTGTATTTCTAGACATTTGTTTTGATGAGATCTATGATATGCAGTGGCGATTTGATTATGCACATGTGATGTGGATGATTCATGCACATGTTATGGATGTTTTGATTTTTTATATGCCATGTCGTGTATGATGATGCAAATGATGATATGATATGATTTTAAAAATTTTGTTTTCAATTATGTTGTATGTAATGAATGCAAGATGCAAGATGTAAATGATTATGATTTATGGTGATGATGATGATGCAATGATGTAATGAAAATGCACTCATGTAATGATCTTATGATGTAATGATGTGAAAAATATGAATGCAATTTTTATTTTATGAATGTGTGAAATATGCAGATGTATATGTTAATGAATGATGAATGATAACCATGCCTATGATGTAATGAATGCCTATGATGTAATGATGGAAAATGACATGATAAGGAATATGATAATGATATGAAATGATGATGATGAGATGTAACAAATATCCAGTCCTTACTCAACCATTGTCAAAAAGATATTTAAGAATGTGATCCACCCTCAAAAATCTACTTTTAAAAAGAACCTCAAAATGCAAATGAATTATGCAGTCCTAAATGAATTATGCAACCCTAAATAAAATAATGAATCATTCTTCTTGTCACCATTTCTTGTTGTGTTTAGTTATCATCATTGAGCCTTTTGATATGTTGAAAGTTAGTACAAGCATCAAAGGGTATGTTATCACCAATGATGACCTGAGTACTGCTTCCATAATGTTTAATGTAGCAAGTTAAAACAAGCATCGATGGTATAATTGAACCAAGATGACCTGAGTATTGCTTGCATAAATAGACAAAAGTTAATCAATTTCCTATGCAAATTCTGAAATGTCATCAATGATCCATTGTAGAACATGTCTCGTGACCAATTTGTATCATACTAATGATTAACTTGCAGACAACAATCAAAGACAAATCATACTTCTTCCTCATGATTCTAGTTCAGTACATCATTGAACCACTCCAAAGATATGATGTCATCAAATATCAAAACAACAATTTGCAACTTTTGCTTTTAAGTTTTGTCATTCATTTTATTTAGATTAAGATCATCCAATTTGTTTTTAAATCATCTGTCAAGATAATCATGTAAGCTCAGAAACTATTGTTTCAGACATTCTGATGCTAGACACACGCTGCTGACTACCTCCTAGAAAAGTGAACTGCCCCCTAGTGACCTTGTACTCCGACCCTTGCTAGACACAACTGTTGTGATGGATAAACCTCAAATCATCAAGCCATGATGAGATCTCTGTCATTCCAAGGAAAATGATACGAATGCGATAATGAGGTGTGTGCGATACTAATGCGAGAATGCATATGCAGAATGAATCCTAATAGATGAGAGAGCTAAATGAAATCACAAACAATGCCTGTTTGCCAGGTTTTCATTGTTCTGTTTTTATTGCACTTTTTCTTGATTTTATGATTTTTTTGCTATTACCAAGATGCCTGTTTGCCAGGTTTTCATCAAGGCAATGTTTTTTTTTTTTTTTCAGGACTTTTTGTATTGTTTTTGATTTTTTCAGGTGTACAACCTTTTCAGATGAATTTTGTTGATCAGGTCTTCAAACAGGTCCCCTTCTGCTGTTGACAACTGATATGCCCCCAATCCGTAGGCTGCAATGATAACGAATGGGCCTAACCAGTTAGGTTCAAATTTACCTTTCTTTTCCCGATCTTGTTGATTTCGAGGGTTGTCTCTGAGGACCAAATCACCCACTTGAAAACTTCATGGTTTGACTCTGTGATTGTAGGTACAGGACATGATTTGTTGATATCCCTTCAAGTGATTAACCGTAGTTTGATGTCGTTCATCAAGTAATTCTAACTCTTGCAATCTTGATACTCTATAGTCTTCATCATTGATTAGCCCTTTGAGTGATACTCGAAGCAACGAAATCTCAACTTCAAGTGGCAAAATAGCTTCTACTCCATAAACCAAAGCATAAGGAGTAGCTCCTATCGGTGTACGAATGCTTGTTCGATAGGCCCATAATGCTGGATTTAATTGGACATGCCAATCACGACCTGCTTCATTCACTGTTTTCTTCAAAATTTTCAAAATTGTTTTGTTTGAAGCTTTAGCTTGACCATTCCCCTATGGATAATAAGGTGTGGAGTATCTTTGTTGGATGTGAAACCTTGCACACAATTCATCAACATCTTGATTTTTAAAGGGTCTACCATTATCCGTGATGATGGAGTTAGGAATGTCATATCTGCAAATGATATAATTCAAGATGAATGAAGAGATTTATTTACCCGTAATAGTTGTTAAAGGAACAAATTCAATCCACTTAGTGAAATACTCAGTGGCTATAATGATTAATTTGTGTCCATTTGAAGATGATGGATGTATCTTACCAACCAAGTCCAATCCCCACTGAGCAAAAGGCCATGTTGTGGTAAAAGGTTGTAATTCCTGAGTAGGAGCGTGAATGAGATTCCCATGAATCTGACATTTTGCACATTACTTCACAAAGGCGAAAGATTCTTTCTCCATAATTGGCCAGTAGTATCCTAATCTTACAAGTTTCTTTGCTAAGGTTAGTCCACTTGAATGTGTCCCACAAATCTCACCATGGACCTCTTGTAAGGCTTTTTCTGATTCATCGCGTTCAAGACACCTAAGGAGGGTACCATCCAGATCACGCCTGTATAGGATGTCAACAATTAAGGTATAACAGGATGATTGTCGAATGAAATTTTGTTTTTGATTTCTAGAAAAACCTAAGGGTAAAGTAGTATCTTTCAAGTAAGTGTAGATTTGGGCATATAAAGAAGATTCAGAACTTGTTAGATGGAAAATGATTTGTGTTTTAAGATTGTCATGGGCAGGAGAAAACAATTGTTCCACCAAGAAATTGTACCATTTTTTATTCTCTGACAATTGGAGTAGAGAGGCGATTGTAGCCATGGCCTCTGCTGCTTTGTTATCAATGCGTGGAATCTATTCGAACTTGATATTAACAAAGTATTTCTTGAGATCGTCCACCATTCTTTTGTAAGGTATCAATTTTTCATCTTTAGTGTGGTATTCATCATTGATTTGATTTATAACAAGTTGCGAGTCGCCGAAAATTTGAAGTTCTGTAATTTTCCAATTTACTGCAATTTTCATGCCGATTATCAATGCCTCATATTCAGCTATGTTGTTTGTGCAAGGAAACATCGGCCGATAAGATTTTGGGAATGTATGTCCTTGAGGTGTAATGAAAATAATTCCTGCTCCTGAACCATGTTGAGTGTAAGAACCATCAAAGTAAAGTGACCATGATTGTTAGATTTCTGCTGTGAAAATATCGACATTAGGAAAATCAACATGTATTGGATGTTCTGCTGGCATCGGTGCTTCTGCTAATTGATCTGCAATTACTTGTCCTTTTATAGCTTTTCGATCTACATACTGAATATCAAACTCGCTTAAGATCATAACCCATTTAGCCAACCTGCCAGTTAAGGTTGCCTTGCTTAGAAGATACTTGAGTGGATCAATCTTAGCCACAAGCTTTACTGTATGAGTCAACATGTAGTGTCGTAATTTTTGAGAAGTGAACACCACCGTTAAACAAGCTTTTTCAATGAAGGTGTAATTTAGCTCGTGACTTGTTAGAGTTCTGCTAATGTAATAAATGGCTCGTTCCTTTCCTGAGTAATCTTCCTATGCCAATAATGCTCCTAAAGATACTTCTATGGCAGCAATATATAATATGAGAGGTGCACCTTGTATTGGTGGAGTCAATACTGGAGGATTCATGAGATATTGCTTTATTTGATTAAAGGTTGCTTCACATTTGTTCTCCCATTTGAATGGAACATTCTTGTGCAAGAGATGTGTAAATGGTAAACTCTTATCTGCCAGTTGAGCAATGAATCTTCAAATGGATTGTAATCGTCCCTGTAAAGAGCATAGTTGACTGATGTTCCTTGGTGGTGGCATATCAAGGATTGCTTGTACTTTAGCTAGATCCACTTCAATTCCCTTTTCTAACACAATGTATCCTAATAACTTTCCGGATTTTACTCTAAAGACGCATTTCTTAGGATTAAGTCGTACTTTGAATTGTTCCATTCTTTTGAAAATTTTAGACAAGATATCGATGTGTCCTTCTCTAGTGTTAGAATTGGCAAGAAGATCATCAACATAATCCTCCATAAATGTATGCATCATGTCATGAAAAATTGTTGTCATTGCTCGTTGGTAGGTAGCCCCTGCGTTTTTCAATCCAAATGGCATTACGTTCCAACAATATGTACCCCAAGGACATGCGAATGTCGTTTTATCCTGATCTTCTGGTGCAATCTTTATTTGGTTGTATCCCGAGAATCCATCCATTAATTAGTACATTGCATGTCCAACAGTTAAATCCACAATCATATCAATGTTTGGTAAAGGAAAGTCATCTTTAGGACATGCTTTGTTCAAATCCCTGAAATCCGTGCAAATTCTGATCCTTCCGTCTGGCTTTGAAATAGGCACAATATTTGAAATCCATTCTGCATAATCTATGGATCGGATGAATCCAACGTCTAAAAGTTTCTTTAGTTCCTCTTTAACCAACAATGCGACGTGTGGATGCATTTTTCTAAGTTTCTGTTTTACAGGTCTTGCCCCCGGTGTAATAGATAGATGATGCATGATGAGATCCAGATCCAATCCAAGCATATTTGCGTAGGACCATGCAAAAATAATTTGATTATCTTTAAGAAATTTTGTGAATTTAGGTACTTCTTCATCTGTAAGAGATGCAACCAATTACAACACTTTAGGCTTTTCTGTGGTACCTATATTGAGTGCCTCTGTTGGTTGAATCAAAATGGAAGATCTTTCCTGATAGTACTCTGAAAGAGTGTCAAGTTTCCCATCCTCTGGCGCCTTTGAAAGATTTTCACCATCGGATACGCTTTTTATTTTTCTCTTTTCTTGATCTAATACTGCCTTTGTTAGGTTTTCACCATTAGATCTTTCTTTCATTTTTCTTTTTTCTTGAACTAATACTGCCTTTGTTATGTTTTCACCATTATGTCTTTCTTTTATGTTATTTATTTCATAGCTAAGAAACTTGGCACTTTCCTGTCGAAAACTCTGATTTGGTGATTCCCCGGTGGAACTTGTTTCAGGATGTGATGAGCAAAGAAAGTTTATTATGGTTTCGTCATTTGGAAAAGTTGGAACATCAATGGGTGCGATTCGTTCCCAATCAATGAGTTCAGGATGAACCAAAGGTAATGGATCATGAGGATAAGTAGAGTCATTGGCCGTTAGGGTCATGATGTTATTGTCAATGTTATTATGGGAGAAGTCTAAGATGGTATCCTCCTCAAAATGTTCTATCTCGCTTTGAATCGAATTGGTCTCACTAGAGTCATGATCACTTTGTACGACGCATTCGAACGGAGGTCTTGAGCTTTCTCCTTGTAAGAATGTAGGTGAGAATTTGTGTATCACATCCACTCTTTTTTTTGAGGTAAAAGTATCGTCTAAGAAGTCATCCCATTCATATTCATTTGAGTCTGTTTCAGAATTATCCGCTTGAATTTGCAGAATTGATTCAATTAATTCCTCCTTAGATGCCCTTTGTATTACTTTTTCATTAGTATCCTCACCGTACCCCAACCCACTCTTATCTTTTGGGTGCATTGTTTTTAATTGGATAGGTTCCATAATACCTTCTTTTCTCTTACCTAGAGGGCCATTTCCTTCATAACCCATTTGTTGCATGATAGCATAACCCTTTCCATATTGTTGTGTGGGTATCTTGATATGCTGTACGGATTCTTCTTCATCTTTATAGAGCCAATCAAGAATAGCTCTATCTTCCCCTTCAATTTCTTTGATAAACATCCCATTAAACTTGGTGATGGGGGTTGAAGTTGAGGCTAAAACTATTGCAGCTTGCGGTGTAGATGTTGACGGCTGACCATGGGATCTTGGTGATAAGGGTAGGTTAGAGAGAGATAAAGAATATTCTCCTACCCCATTATCTTTCAATTTTAACTTTCTGCCAAAATTGTTTATCATTTCTTGTACTTGTTCTTTGTTTGTGGAGGTAGAGACGGCCAAAGCCTCTCTATTATGTGGGACAAATGTGTCCTAAGTCGCTCTTAGGTTAGAACAAGTTTGACTACTATTGTGATCAGCGGGTATGGTTATTTCCTGTCCATCATATGGAAACTTAAAACATTGGTGATAAGTAGATGGAATGGCTTGCATGTCATGGATCCATGGATGACCCAATAATATGTTATAGGTTAAATCCCGATCAAGAACCTGACAAAAGGTATTCTTCACAATAGGTCCCACTCTAATTGGTAACATGATAAGAACTTTTGAAGTTCTTTCCTCATCATCATAGGCCTTGATTGTAATTTTCCTCCGTGGGTCTATAGAGTCTGCTGAATATCCCAAAGCTAGGACCAATTTTAAAGTACAAATATTTAATCCAGCTCCCCCATCTATAAGGACACATCTAATGCGGGCTTTGTGAACCATGACTTCTAAATATAGTGATGAATTGTGTGGATGGGTTATGGATGAATCATCTCTTTCAGAAAAAGATAAACATGTGTTGGAGGACAAGTGTCCCACCATGGCTTGAAATTTATCGGTATCTAGATCAGGAGATACAGTTGTATCGACGAGAGCCTTTTCTAGAATGTCCTTATGTGCAGGTGATAATTTTAAAAGCTCCAAGATAGAAATTTGGGCTGACATTTTTCGTAATTGCTCGACCAAATTGTATTGACTTGGAGGGGGAATTGTTGCTTGAGCCACCTTTGACAATGATCTTAGCTTGTCCCCTTGTAGTAACATTGACCTCTCGATATTCTGGCTTACCTTTGATTCAGATAGCATTGATTTGAGGGTCATCAGTATAGATATGATTGATAATAATGTCTTGGATGTTATTAACATTCTTGCCCTTATCCTTCGAGGATTCCCCTTTCTGATAATTAGGGAGCGGATTTTTGAATGCTTGATGATCATTATTGACATTGTGTCCCTCAACTGTGATGGTACGATTATCAATCAAATCTTGAATGATATTCTTTAACCCATGGCAACTGTTCATCTTATGACCTTTGCATCTATGATAATCACAGAAGTGTGAGTCATTCCACGACGGTGGTTTAACTCGAGGTTCATAGTCTCTTTGTGGTGGCAATGTAATAGCGTTTTGATTCAATAATTCTTTGAGAATGGATTCCAAAGATTGGCCCAAGGGAGTGAAACTCCGTCAATTTGAAAAATATGATGGTTTGGGCATATTTGAATTTTGATTATTGCCAAAATTATTTCCACGAGCGTTATTTGTGTTTCCTTGATTAGAAACATTGCCTTGGGTGTTAGAATGTCCACTATTATTGTTACGTTGAACACCTAACACATTAAGAATGGCGGGCTTCGTATTCACATTGTTAGCACCTACTACCCCATCATTCCAACATTTTTATTTCGAGTCCAAAATCGTGACTTGTCATTGTTGTTACTATGGTTGTTGTTTTTGTTGTTGTTGTACGAATTTGAACCCTCTTTATCAATTTTTAGAATTCCACGCTTGATCAATGCACCTTCAATAGTGATTGTGTTTTCAATCAATTTTTCAAATGATGGAGGACAATGAAGATTTAGTCTGTAACTCATTTCTTGATTAAGACTATCGATGAAGATCTCCATGTTTTCCTTTTTAGGAATAGGATGAGAGTATCAAGCAAACGTTCTTCTCCATCTTTGCAAAAGTGTAGTGAAAGATTCCCCTACTTTTTGTTTTATCTTACAAAGATCAAGCATGGTTATCTGATGTTGGATGTTGTAAGAGTATTGCGATATGAATTTATTTATCAACTCTTCAAAGGTTTTAATGGGGGGAGTGATCTTTGAAAGCCACTCCATGGATTGTCCACCCAAACTTCATGGAAACAACCGCATTAAGTAGGTGTCTTCATGGGCGAATTCTAAACTCATATTTCGGAAATCCCTTACATGCTCAATGGGGTCAATTTTCCCTTTATATCTATCAAACTTAGGGATTTCACAATGTTTTGGAAAAGGTATCATTCAAAGATTTCTATCGAATGGATAGGGACATATTTCTTCCAAAACATACTTCTTTGGTGTTCCCCCTTGCATTTCTTTTATTTGCCCTTGTAGTTCTTTGATTTGTTGAGTAAGGGCACCAAAATCGTTAAGAGGAGCTTCAGGATTTTCCTTAATCCCTTTTGTGTCAAAATCGGCAGGTAACTTGGCTCCTTGAATAGCTAAAGAAAGGAAGTACCTTTCCTTGTTTCTTTCCAAAATGTTTTCCATAAGAGTATGGAATTGAGGATCTTGTTTTGCTTCTTGAAGCTTTTCTTCCATTACTTCTTCAGTATTCTGAATGTTAAAGAGGTTTTCCTCCCTCTCATTATTATCATCCATTTTGCTTACTATACTTTCCTCTTTTTCTATGTGCTTTCAAGATCTCGTGGTAACAGGCATAAGCTTTACTCAAATCCTACTAACTTTGATCAAAGGAATGAAATAGTGCAATGGTGATGAAAGTCAGGATAGAATGAAGATTCTATCACTTAAAAGATTTTTAATCTTTAGTTCGTGATTCCCTAAGTGAAAGGATGAAAATCCTGTTTGCAGGAATTAAACCAAAGATTGAAAAATAAAGGTGATTTTGCACTTTGTGAAGTTTGATCTTAGCTTTGTAGATAAATGAACTTAGCGGATGCCTAAATGTGTTTGAGTTCTCTATTGCAGAATTTGATTCAGATGAGTGGTATATGCGATTGCAAGTTGGTGAAAATAAGAAGGATGACTACACTCTGATTTCTAAAAATCCAAAAAATCACACCTAAGCTTCGGAAAATAGATGCACCAAAATAGAGTCTGAATGCGCTAAAATAGAGCACAGATGCATCGAAACAGTGCACCGATGCGCTAAAACAGAGCAAAAATGCACTGAAATAAAGCACAGATGTGTTGAAACAAAGCACAGATGTGTTAAACTAAAGCACATATGCGCTAAAACAGAGAACCAATGCACTAAGACAGAGATCGAATGAGCTAAGACAGAGACCAAATGCGCTAAGACAGAGACCGAATGCACTAAGACAAAGACTGAATGTGCTAAGACAGAGACCGAATGTGCTAAAATAGCTTTGAGACCGACATGTTTTGACAGTTTGATAAAATTTTCTTGTTTTGGATGATCTTAATCTGGTTTAAATGTGAAAAACACAACATAGAAGCAGACAATTGTTTTGTTAATCCTAAAATCTAAACAAAGAGTGTATGTTCTTGAAATTTCCATAGGTTTTTGAACAATATAAGCACTTCAGTCAGACTCACTCTTAATTTGTCAAATAGGTCATCAAAGTAATCACAGCCCACATCTTAAAATCGCGTCGACTCACACAGCCTTGTCACCCCCTAGAGGGCGCCCGTGTTTTTGTCTTTTCCAAGTGCGTACTCAAAGTGACGGAAGTGGATACCGAATCCCTTGAGCAAACAATCTGCGGCGACTATATGGTGAGTGTCTTGGGGGCAGATTCTTCCCTCCCCTTGCACCATGATTAAAATGACGTTTGGATACTGAAACGGCTGGCTTTCTACACTATGGTTCGTAGTAAGGGTATCCGTTCAGTGTGGCAAATAGATATACTCCCTCGAGAGACCTCCCAACCTTTAGAACAAAGGTTTTGGGGATGGTTATCTTGTGCACTACTGTCAAGTTGGATTTTCATCAACAACTTGCTTTTGATTAAAGTGGGTTGGAAACCTTGGCTTTAGGTGTTCCCACTTAGGTCGTTCCCATAGGGTGAGTACTTTTTCCCACTACGACAGGCCTTCTAAAGGATGTAATAAAGCATTAAATGCATAAAATAAAAGGTAAGTCTGGTATTTTGATCACCCAGTTAAGGGGAGAGCATAGACCTATTACCCACAATCACAGCAATCAAATAATTGTTCAATTTTAAATCCCAAATTGAAAAATTTTCTATTCTAAGTGAAGATGTTGCTTCACTAAAAGGATGAGGTTCATTTTAACCAAAAGAAAATATGTTTGGTGACTATCCTAGGATTGGTTAATTCCAAATTAAGTGTCTACCCTAGGATTGCTTCTTTCTGTTAAAAAAAAATAGCATCAAAAAAATTCTATCTGCAGATTGCGTCAGAATCAAAATTTAAATTTTTACAACCAAATGCACCAAAACATAAGATGTATGCACTAGAATAGGTTATGTATGCACTGAAACAGGTAACGTATGCGTTGAAATATCTTGCAAATGCACCGAAATAGTCACCGAATGTGCCGAAATAGGTTATGAATGCGCCAAAAGGGTCCCCAGGGATGCACCGAAACAGGGTGTCTATGCGCTGAAAGAGGTCACGTATGCACTGGAACAAGTCATGTATGCACCAAAACAGTCATAGTATGCGCTAAAACAAGCTTCGTATGTGCTAAACTGAGACTCGTATGTGCTAAACCGTGATTTTTGTCCATCACCTGCCAGAAAAATCTGCAAAAAAAGAAATTAAAATGTGGGGCTTGGCCCCACGGTGGGCACCAAAAATGTGTACGTTAGAATGTGTCAATTAAATTGAATCTAATCTAATACACCAATGAAACATTAGATTGTAGAAAACTAAATAAATAAAGTAAATGCAAACTCCTGACAACAAATTCTTCAAATTCATTCCATTGTCCTCTATCTCCAAGGATTCGCTTCAATATGTTTGCTCTTAGTTGTGCAAACACAACTTATAGAATGGCACTTGAGAGAATGAGATTCTTATGAATGCATATGCATCTACAAGATTGAACTATTGAATTAAAAATGCTATGAATTGCTAAGATTGCGACTATAATAACTACGCATGAAAGTATGAGATTCGAGGTCCTTTTTAGCTCATGAAAGAGCTGTATTTATAGATTTTTGAAGGTAGGAATTCGATTGGCCAAGATCGATGGTCGAGTTCAAACCTGTTGAAATGAACGGTGAGAGATCGAGAATTTGAAAAAGAGGTGGAATTCTAAGAGATAGAAAATGAAGAGACAAATTGAAAGGTGTCTCTCATAATTAAATAAATAAATATTTAATTATGTGTGAGAGAAATATGAAAAGGATTTAATTAAATATTGTAAATATTTAATTATGAGAAAAGGAAAAAGCCTTTTAATTAAATATTAAGAATATTTAATTTTTTTGAGAGAAGTGGGAATTTGGAAAATGATTTAATTAAATATTGAAAATATTTAATTAAATGTAGAGGGAAGAATATCATTTAAATTTGGAATTTAAACTTTGATAATTAATGTAAATAAATTGTAAAATTTATTTAATTAATTAAGAGGAAGATAGCATTAATTAAATAAAGTTCGTTTATTTAATTAATTTAGAAGAATTAGAAAAATGAACAATATAAATAAATAATTAAATTTATTTATATGTAGAGGACTTAAGAACATTAATTAAATAATTCATATTTAATTAATTAACAGGTTCGATCGACCGTGACCATTTTTAGATGTGTACACTCACCATACGCAGAGCCGGAGAAGGGATGAAAATGGAATCGATACCTTTTGCAAAACAAAATTCTCAAGTTCAAGATCGATTCCGATCCTGTCTCCACCTAGGTTGACCATGATGTCATCAAATATTTCATCAATTTAACACACAACTGCATGATTAAAACCAAGGTCGTATTAAATGAAAAGAGGCTTAAATAAGACTATACCCATATGAACCTAGGGAACAACTGTGTATTTTTAGGGCACCATATTTTAATCATTTAATCATGATTATAGAAACATTCAAAACCCTAATCCAAAGAAAAACATGATAAAAACTAGGGCACGGATTTTTAACCTTACCATTTTACCAGTTTGAATGCACGATAAAACCCTAAGTAAAAACAAGATTCAACTAACCCTAAATCACCGTAAAAACACGAATCTAACCTACCTCACTGTAGATCCCTAACTTTAAACCAATGCTACTGCAAATCAAAATAGCACGACATGATCACGATTAAATCGTGAAAGCGACCACGCCCTAAAAGACTAAAAACAAAAGCAAAGATGCAAAGAACACAACCAGACAAACCAAATAAAGCAAGAAACTACTCGAACAAACAAACCAGAAACCACAAATTCGCTAAAACTGAAATGATTCAAAGCACGAGCAGATATAACAAACACGACAATAAATAAACAAAGAACAACAATGACAAAAGACCCTACCTCGAAAAACACAAGAACCTAGCTAACCTTCTGAACTGATTCACTCACAAAAATCTTCTCCTCCTTCAATCGATTCACTCAAACGAACACTGCCGCTGCTCTCTCGTGCTCCTTAATCTCTTAACAATGATAATAATGATTCATTTAATCCTTAATGAAGGTAAAAATGAAGATTTCTACCTACACGAGCAGCTATCATTAATGCATTAAACGCAGTTAAGGCAGAGTCAGAATTGAAAGAGAACAAACACTTCTCTGTAGTGCAACTTTAGTCAAAAAGTCAACGACCCAAAAGCGGTGGGGGCAGAGTCAAAATGGAAACTAATTAAGAAACTTAAGAAATTTCTTAACTTTGTTCTTGTTCTGGTTCCGAGTCTACCAACCAAACACAAAAAGGAAAGCAAAAGACCGACATAATAAAACTAAACACAAAGACCCAGACTAAAACCAAAAGTCGAAATAGTGGAGGCGGGGGCGGAATTGATTGTGATTTTGTAATTTTCAATAAAGACCAACTTAACACCCACTCCGGGTCCGGGTTCACTGAAGACAAAACAAAAAAAAACCAAAAGAAAAGACCGTTGGGATGGGAACCACAACAAGTTTCAACTGAACTTTTAGAACCCGATTCAGTTCTGAATCTGCTTCCGACAGACTAAACAAAAATAAACAAAGTGTTAGAAGCAAATGACTCCAAACTTTATTTGAAAAACAACTAAAGATAAAGAACAACAAGGGGGGCCCATTTTGACCAAGGCAAAAGATGGGGTGGTTATGCAAGGCATAACAAGTCCTTATTTCAATAAAATCCCATGTGCCTATATGTATGGTTCGATGGTTGAGGCATTAGTAGAGTTGGTTAATTATCTAGTAGTAGATATAGAAAAAGATTCTTTCAGTTTGAGTTTGTTTTCTTTTACACAGACAATTTTCATGATCTTATGAATAAGATATTTCAACAGAATCTTAGATTGTGATATTATGAGTTATGCAATGAATGGTTGTTTATTATTTTCATGATTATGTTAATCTAAGGAGTTAGATTTGGGTTAAATCTGTGGAGACAATCACTTGAGTAAGGGCCACTCAAGGTAATTGTTCCCCACTTTATCTTCTACACAATTATTTCTATTATAGTAGTTACTTCATGAATGCATGTTGTCTAAATTAGATTCTTTATGTTATGAATGAATCCATGAACAAATCTTGTTTTACATTTATGCCTTAGCTTGCTTCAATATGTTGTACTCTAGAGTGTAGGTTTAATTAACAATACTAGTTAATTTTAGGATTGATTTCTTGATAGTGAACTAGTCATAGTTTTTCGCTATAGGTACCCATAGCAATAGTGTCAACATTACTTCTTTTATTGTTAAATGTTTTTTTGTAATTTCTCAACATGTGTAAACACCTATGCTAGGATGATCTAGGTAGTCTTGAGTCTTTGGAAGAAAATACGGTACCAACATCATCACAAGCTTACCAATAGCCCTAGTTAGTAATTTAATGAAGGTATTTCCAAGGGTTTAGTGGAATATTCAGTTAGGTTTTCCTCTGAGTTGTGTGTCTGACACCAAGTCTATTGGACATTAGTAGGAACTCTGCAAAAATGAACCCTTTAAAATATTTAATTTTAAATAAAATGACTAGATATAGTGAACATTATTAAATTCCTAATGCATTTTCTTAATAAATTGACACTTTTCTTAATTTAAAATTTTGATAAAGAAAAATATAGACAAACATGCCAATAATATTTACACATTTAAAAAAAAAAATCATATATTTCAATCTTTCACTTAACATTATTAGATGCATTACAAGACATGTAAAACCATAGTCTAATTTATTACCAACATATATGAACATTTTGCATGATGAAATGTGAAAAATAACTTAATGCAATAAATTACAAGAGTTAGACAACCTACAAAAATATAGAAATACATTTTACAAGTTACACATGACTTGAGAATATAGAATCAATTGATTCATATTTAGGATAATAGAGCCACACATGATTCATCTTATAACTTAAAATGATAACACCATACTTTTACCCAAGCTAGTTGTCTCCAATTTATCACTATGGGGAAAATTTTGCATGCACACTCAAGGTAAACATTATGTGTACTTATTCTACATAAATAATTGAAGCGCATTAAATAGCAACCAATTAGATAATATTATAATTATGTATCACTGAAAGTCACCTATCAAAAGCATGACTCATATATAGATATGTGTAGTAAAATAATCACACTATTGACCTCAATTAAAAAAGTACAATTGCATAGCATAGAAAAATAAATGATACCAAAATACTAAGGAGTCCAACATATACATATCTACATACTTTAATCCAAAATACATGATTTTGACACCTAAATGGAAATATAAAAATAACATCAACAACAAGTAAAATGTATTATCAAAACAAAAATACTTGACATAATAAGGCACACGTGTACCTAAGAGTTTTAGATATAGTCATTGTTTTGCCAAATATTTCATGCACACAAGTAAGGTTACTGTTTAATAAACATGACATATGTGCAAAAAATAAATTTACTATAAATATAAACGAAACATACAAAACACTTTTTTTTATTTTGCAAGATTGCACAACCCCTAATATTCTCATACATCATCTATTGAGGAACTGTGATTATTTAATATGTCATTTCAAAGAGAACATTTATAATGGTTTTAGATGATAACTAATAATTAAGGAATGTTCTTAAATACATGATTCTAGATGTTCAATTTGAAATATTTTTTCATGCAAGTTAAAAAGTAATTATCAATTTTTAAAAATGTTAACCCTGAGAGCAAAGTTGAATTTGAATCAATAAAATATCACTATATTGTAGATAATTTTAGAATATATTATTGCACCCACAATATAGTCTATGATAGAGGAAACATTATCTAAAAAGATATATCAAGACTACTAAAAGCTACAAATAATTGATTGATAAGTTTGAAACTAATATTAACTTATACACATAAACAAGTCAAATTAAATATTAGAATATATGTATAAACAGCAAAAAGTACACTTTTATCACTTACAATATAAAAACAATATTTGAGTCATGTATACAAATGGTTTCAATCTTTATGATTATTTAATATGTCCTTTCAATGTAAACATTGATAATGATTTTAGATGATAACTAATAATTAAGGAATGTTCTTAAATACAATATTCTAGATGTTTAATATGAAATATTTTTTCATGCAAGTTGAGAAGTAACTACCAATTTTATAAACTTGTTAATCTTGAAAGAAAAAATGAATTTTAATCAATAAATTATCACTACATTGTAGATATTTCTAGAATATAATATTACACCCACAATATAGTCTATGATAGGAAAAATAATTACCTAAAAAAAATATCTCAAGACTACTAGAAACTACAAATAATTAATTAATTGATAAATTTAAAACTAATATTAACTTATAACTTAAACAAACCAAATTAAATATTAAAATACATGTAAAAGAAAAAAAATAAAAATTACACTTTTATCACTTACAATATAAAAACAATATTTAAGTGAGTCATGTATATAAATGATTTCAATCTCTATGTTTGATTGCATACACATTTGAAATTCTTCTCATTGAAAAGAGTAATTTGAGCAGACAATCATATCTAAGAGATGTATTTCTTTCATAAAATATTTTTATAAGAAACATATAATTTTGTGTTTGTTGTAACATATGATCTGTATTCCTATTGCTGGAAGCATCGAGAGATAAAGGAAGGAATACTATCTGTACTCTACCTTGTATGAGAGTACCAAATGTACTTGTAACACTATAGACTTTTGCTTTTGTCGGATCTCTTGTGCATACAAACAAAAGGCAGCCGACTTTCTCCGAGCGAGCTGCATCATCTGCTTCCAAATGACAATCTCAGACATGGAAATTGACAACCATACTCTGCTTACTACAATTACTCAGGTGACCATCACATGAATTACAGAGATTCTAATGGATTGTCAGATTGCCCATTCATGTCCCACCGACTACATGTACAAATAAATTAACCCCATCTACTCTCTCCACACGATCGCTCATAATTCAGAAGAAGAAATCAAACATCGAGCATGCATCGTACTTGAAAGCTTTTACAGAGATCCAAACCGTCACCCTTCGTACTCTCTTGTTTTTCAGTTCGCTTTTTCTTTTTGGGTATGCTTATATTCGACTCAATTTAGTATAAATAATATCATTACCGTTTGCATTCTTATCATGCTTTGTGTTGTTGTGTCCAGGGATTATGAGTAGATAATCTGCATCCTGAGGTTCGAGGCTCCTCAGAAGCCTCGACCTCTGTATGTAGATTATCCTCTCCTTCTCCATGGTTTCTTATCTTTTGTGAAATGAAGTGAAAGTTTTTAATGATATCTATAAGATCGGAGAATATATAAGATTCGAGTTTTATTGAAATCTATAAGATCAGCTATGAGACTCTAGAGTGATTTTCTCATTCTGACTTTGTTTTCTCAGATTTATTATTTGAATTTGGTGTGTTTCAATGTTTATATAATATATTTCTGATTTGATTTGGTGTGTTTCAATGTTTATATACTATTATTGTCTGGAACAGTAGATCGTTTCCTTCTCTTTCAGGAGGATCTAACAGCATGAACTAAAAAAGAAATTTAGGTTACTTTTTGACAATTTCTCAATGGAATTCATTGGTACACGCAAGGTACGAATCTTTGAAAAAATATTCATAATTGAATCGTAGTGAACTGAAGTTTAAAGTTAAGTAGTTTTAAAATATAATAGAATTTCATTATGGGAGTAAAGACATTTTAGTTTCTTTGTCGTTCCCGTAGCCATTATTTCATTCATCTCCATGCATGGTACTGAATTATATCTATATATGCCACTGTTTTTTTTCCCTTGAAGGCAGGCTTATCATTCAAAGGCTCGTCACCATGCTTTTTCATATATGGAGCTTGATGGAGGATTTTATATCATGGATGAATTCGGTTTTACAATCTGATATGACAGTTCAAATCTATGTCATCTTTTCAGAAAGAGTCAAAAATTGAGGGTATCTATTCTGTCAAAATCAATTCAATATGATTCTAGCCTCATCTTTTATATCATATTTGTGAAAATTTGAACCTTGGTGGATGTCATAATCAAAAAACATACTCACAGAATTTATAATTAATAGAATTATAAGATTGAAGAGCATTATACAATTGTTATTTGCGTTTCCTCTTAAACAAAGTTTTACAGAATAATCAATAATGTTTACAATTATTGATCTTTTAAGAGGAATTTCCAAGGAGATTCGAGATGTCCAATAGGTACATACTGTATGCAAATTTATCTTTTTTATTTTTTATGTTTAACTGTGAAAATCAAATCTATTTAATGTTCACAATAAGTCTTACAGCTCACTACTTGTTTTCCTAAATTTATATGTTTAAGTGATAAGCCATTCAATTTTTACATTGAACTTAAGGTAAAGCAACAGTGATTGTACCCACGGGTAGCAGAAGACTCTTCACACCAGTACACTGGTATAATAAGAGTCTTACTACATAACAGACTGTAATCTGATGTTATGCAGAGGTCCCCAAACCATAACCAAAACAAGCTGGAATAGCAGATGACAGTGGAGATCAAACACTTCCTATGCCTAGAGGAGATAAAAATACGGTTGACAGTAGTTTGGAAGTTGTTCTGAGCTTCATTATGAATTGTGTTACTGATAAGTCCAGTTTGCTGGATTCGTGTACAATCTTACTTATCTCGGCGACCATGTTTTCTTGTCTCCCTTCAAGAGCATGTAGTTGGGTTTGCACGCTCTTGTCGTGTTATCCAGCTCTTTGTTAACTTTTAATTGATTGTACGTGATAAGTGAATCATATACATAATTTTGTTTCAAAATACTGATAACAAAGATTCCCAGACAACTTATACAACCACAGTGACGAAAGAATGGCAGGAGGGGGTGCAATTTTCAAACTACACTGAAACCTTATAATGATAACAAATAGAAAAATGCGATCTCTTTTCTCTATATTGATATTGTAAACAATTAAAAACTACCAGAATAAAGTTAATTAGCTTTAAGGGAGAGAGAATGTTCCAACTAATGGTAGAAGATTCAAAGAGTTTTAAAGATTTGGTAGCCAGAAAACAATAGGAATAATCTTGTAGAATGTAGAAAACAAGCCCAAAACAATAACTAAAAACAAAACAGAAGCTGCAAAAAAGGGTATAAGAGGGCATAAAATAAAGTTGGATGTCTAATGAAAAATATGTCAATCTAGTTTTTATTAAATTTCATGTATTGTTGTGTATTATAGTGTACAATTATATATTTAAAATTTTAGTTTATAAAATAAGGGTTGGGGCCATTCATCCATCTATCCAATCCATAAATAAAGAAAGGAGGGTGAGGAATTCGAGCAAGAAATATGGAGTGTAAACAGGGTATAAAAGGGCATAAAATAAAGTTAGATGACTAAGAAAGATATTATATCAATCTACCTTTAATTATATTTAATATAATGTTTTGTATTACCGTGTCGAATTACATATTTAAAGTTTTAGTTTACAAAATAAATATAATTTTTTTCAAAATTTAGATGATTCTTCAATGTGAGATGTTCTAATTTTTTAGGTTATTTTATCAAAGATTTTTTTTTTTTTTTTTTATGGAATAATCTAGGCAATCTTATTTTTCCTAGCATCCCCCATTAAGATTGGCTAGAGAGGGAACATCATACCATTATTCCCTCTTAATGTTCACCTCTAACATGCTAATCATTCCTTCCAATTTCAAGAATTTGGTTTCACCCGTACTATTAGTAAATATATCACTTGTTTGTTCTTCACTTGGATGAACTTGTAGATTGACAATTGTTGTTTGAATAAAATCTCAAATATAGTGAGCATCAATCTCAATATTCTTTGTTTCATCATGGAGAATTAGATTCTTTACAACTTCTATGGTACTTTGATTGTGAAAATACAAAGTAGTAAACAAATACTATAGAAGTTTGACTTCAAATAAAATATTTCAAATCTAAATTTCTTTCTTTCCTACTTCTTTTGCCATGCTATATTTTGCTTCAGATGAAAAGAATGATGTAGCCTTTAATTTTACAGCTCTATGTAATAGGGCTTGGTCCATGTCGAAAGACATAATCACCAGTAGATTTCTTGTCATCTATATCACTACCCCAATATGAATCTATAAGTCCAACCCAAGAAATTAGGGACTTATAGTCATAGTGGATGTCATAATGTGTTGTTACACAAACGTGTCACAAGATTCTCTTTGCAACCAACCAATGACTTTCTTTAGTTGGTTGCATAAATCTAGATACTAAACTAACTACAAAATAAATGTTTGGTCTAGATTTAGGTAAACAATTTGTCTATATAAAATTACATGTAACCACCTACAAGTACATATTTTTGTAAGCTTTACTCTAGATTGAAAGGGAATGGAGGTTGGATTGCATTCAAGCATGTTAAACGGTTCTACAAAATTCAAATCATATTTTGATTGTAAGATGAACAATCCATCATGTACATTACAAAATTGTAAATAAAGAAAAAAAAATAGTTCACCAAAATCACTCATCTGAAATGTCCTTGTAAGATTTAATTTTAGATCATTGATTAACCCAAAATTTGGTCTAGCAATGAATAAATCATCGACATAAACTATAACGATAATATCATCTAAGGAATTTCTTCACATGAATATTTATATCCATTTTAAAAAAAATTGTGAAGCTTAAAGTACCTATTTTTTAATCATTCCATGCTCTTCATGCTTGCTTAAGACCAAAAAGTGACTTTTTTCATATCCAAGCAAGGTTGGGATGTTTTTTATCTAAAAAAAATGGTTTTCAAGATCCATTGTGTTTTGATATAAATTTATATTTAAGAAATAATTTTTAACATCCATTTGATGAATATGTCACCCAAGATTAGTAGGAAAACAAAGAATAATTCTAGTTACATCTATTTTAATAATAGGAGAAAATGTTTCTTCATGATCAACACCCTCTTTTAGAGTGAATCTCTTAGAAACTAGTATAGCTTTGAAGGTTTCTATAGAGGCATCTGATTTAAATTTTATTTCATAAAAGCATTTTCAACCATTAAGATTCTTACCTTTGGGGAGGGGCATAAGTTCTCAACTTTTTTTCTTTAGCGGTGAATCAAATTCTTATTTCATGGTGTGCTCCTATTCTTTCTTCCCTCTATTCGATCATATGAGATTGAATCTTTTATTTGTAAGAATTACCATGAGAGCATCGCCATTCCTTCCTCCAATATCCAATCCTTTCCTATATGTTTATTAACACTCCTTGTCTTCTATCTAGCTAAAAATGATTGAATATCAATTGGTTCATTTTCACTAGTATTATCTTCATTTATAGTATTGCACACCTCAACCTTATCAATATAGTCTCAATTTCCTAGTAAAATAACCAAAAAGTGGATTTTTTTGTTGTCGTAGATGAGAAGAAATGGTTGTAATTTGTGAATATTCATCAAAATTTACATCTATACTAAGAAAGACACTTTTCCTTGTCAAAACATGTAACATATAATATTTTTAATTCTTTACTTTAACCCATAAAAAAATACTTACGACTTTTTGGTTCTAATTATTTTCTCTTTTCATCAAGGATGTGTGTCTAAGAAATACATCCAAACATTTAAAATATCCATTTTTGGGCTTTCTTCCACTCCATGCTCTTTTAGGGTTTGTACGTCTATGGGAGATTTAGGGGAGATTGCATTCAATGAGAAGCACAAGAAACAATTGAATCCCATAATTTATTATGCAAAAATATAAAACAGACAATGAGCTATTTCTAACAGAATTTTATTCATTCATTCACCTCATTTTTTTTAGGGGAATATGAACTATCCTTTACATTTTAATACCATAATTACAATATTCATTTCCATTAACAAACCTTGAAGATTTAATTAGTTTTCTATTCTAATTTTCAATTAATGTCTTAAAATTTTGAAAAAATTCAAATACTTCATTTTCCTTTGGAAAAAAAACAAACTCATTCTCACCTACAATAACCATCAATAAAAACAAGAAAATACCCAATATTTAAAATGAAGAATAACCCAAATCACATAAATCACTATAAATGAATTGTAATGGATGATTTGTCCATGCTCTGGACCAAAAGTTCTGGAGGAGTATACACATCCTTTTCCACACATTTTCAAAAGCTCAATGAGATGGCAATATGGTTGACAGTAGCTTGGATGCTTTTCAAGTAGATATAACTGAGTTTCATTATGAATCATGCTACTGATACGACCGGTTTGCTAGATTCTTGCAGAGTCTTACTAATATTGTCGATCATGTATTTCTGTCTCCCTTCAAGAGCATGTAGTTGGGTTTGCCCACTTTTGTCTTGTTTATTTCAGCTCTTTGTTAGACTTTCAATTGATCATACGCGATAAGTGTATAATCTAAATAATTTTGATTCAAAATACTGACAACCAACATTCTCAGACAACTTTATACAACCAGAATGATGAAACAATGACAGGGCGGGGTGCAATTTTCAAACTACACTGAAACTTCATAATGATAACAAGTAAAAAAATCGATCTCTTTTCTTTATACTGCTATAGTTAAAAAATCTATCTCTTTTCTTTATACTGCTATTGTAAACAAGTAAAAAATACTAAAATATAATTATTTAGTTTTAAAGAAGAGAGAAATATCATGTCATTAAACTTATAAGTGAGAACCTTGTTCTAACTAGTGGTAAAATATTTAAAGACTTCAAAGATTTCGTAACCAAAAAATAATAGGTACTATGTTACTTGTAGAATGTAAAAAATAAGCCTAAAACAATTAAATATATAACAGTAGTTGTAAATAGGCAAAAGAGGGTAGAAAATAACATTCAATTGTTAAAAGAAAAAATATTTTATTAATCTATTTTTTATTAATTTCATTTCAATGTCTTGTATTATTGTGTATAATTATATGTTTAAAGTTTTATCTTATAAGATAAAGTTTAGAAACTCTTAATTTTTACAAAGATTTTTCAATTTGAAATATTTAAATTTCTAATAAGTTCTATTATAGAAAATTCTATGTTTTTTATATTTTTCCTAACACCTCCTTTCAGATTGACTAGAGTAATACAAATAAGATACAAATGAGAGGGAAATATTATATTACTGCCCCAACTTAATTCTCACATCTAACATGCCAAGCATTCCTTGCAATTCCAAGAATTTGGATACAATCACATTCTTAGAAATCATATCAATTGTTTGTTCTTCACTTTGACAAAATTCTAAATTGATAATAGTTGATTGAACAAGATTCCTAATGCAGTGAATATAAATCTCAATATGCCTTGATTTAACATGAAAAATTAGATTGATTAAAAACCATATGGTACTTTAATTGTGACAATACAAAGTAGTAGCAAAATATTATAGAATTTTAAGCTCAAATAAAATATTTCAAATTCAAACTACTTGATTTCCTATTTTTTTATTATTTATATTTTGATTCAGATAAAGATAATGATGTTTTTTCTTCTACTCCGTGTAATAGGACCTAGTCCAAACTAGAAAACATAATCCTAGTAAATTTCTTGTGATCTATATCACTATCCCAATCTAAACTTATAAAGCTAACCAAAGAAGTTGAGAAAATATAGCCATAGTGTATGTCATGTTGTATTGTTCAATGAATGTATCACATAATGTGCTTTGCAACCAAACTGTGACTTTCTTTAGGTGCCTCCACAAATCTAGATACTAGGTTGGTTACAAAAAAAATTACTACTCTAGAATGAGTTAGATAAATCAAGCTACTAGAAATTTGACCATATAAAGTTGCATCTACCCTCTTAAAACTACTTTCTTTAATAATCTTCACTCTAAATTGAAATATATTATATGCTAACTTGTATTCAAGCATGTTAAATATTTATAGAATATATAGATCATATTTTTATTGTGAGGTGAACAATCCATCATTTACATTACAAAATTACAATTAAAGAAAATAGTTTAGTTCAATTAAATCACTCATATGAAATTTAATCTAGAAATGAATAAGTTATATATATAAACTACAACACGAATAATCTCATCTTGAACATTTTTCACATAATAATTCAAACTTGATTTATATGTTTTAAATTTGTGAAGCTACAAGAACTTATCAATCTTCGCATTTTATAGTCAAATTTTTAAATCAATTTTTTTTATTGGAGCATATTAATATGGAGATTAAAATAATTTTTGGATATTTTTAAATATTTTTAAAAATTACTACATAATGAAACAATGTGGAACAAATGCTTTCAAATCATAAAATACAAACTACGACTTTTTTTCATAATTTAAAGAAAATAAAAATTTGAATCCTAATAATTTTCATGTGAAAATAGACCCTTGAATAGATAGATGAATTCTTGTTTTTTTTTTTAATATTCTATGATTAATCATACCATTTTTTATTCTTAAATAATATGTTTCCTACTAAAAAAAATTTAAAAGGAATTATCATCCAAAATTAAATCAAGTGTAATAATAAATTATCTTTTGTTTTTAAATATTGTCATCTCCTCATAAACTCTTGTATTCAACAAAGATCTATTTACTTTTTATTTTTTATATTGTAGAAAATTGTACTTCTTTTAGGTGACTACACAATTTCACACTTAGTTTGGACCTATTTTTTAGTGACCTTGCACTTATACACTTTTACACTTCCTAAATAGGCCCATTTTTATCATTTTATGACATTAAAAAATGCATTGAACAAATACATTTAATTAATAAATGACCCAGAAAAAAATTGGTCCTAGAATGATAGGTCGGTACCCATTTTCCCATGGGCGAATGGGTCCTCTTTAAGTCCCAAAATCAAATTTTAAATATGTTTTCAACAGTATTTTAAAGTCTCAAATTCAATTTCAAGTGTCAGCTATCAAGATCTAATATTCAGGAAATAGAGAAGAAGCCTATAAAACCTACTTCCTTTCACCGTTTTCAAACTAGAGATAGAAAGTTTGAGAGATCAAGGAGAAAGGAGAACTTTTGGAGAAAATTCTTGAGCATTCAAGTTTGAAGTCTTGGAGCAATATTTTGTTTGTATTGGTAAGGCTTCAACCTCATTTTGTCAAAGATTTGATCAAACATTGTTCATGATTGAAGGTTGATGCTAATGGTGGATCATGATGGATTCTAGGTTTGGGAGATGCATTTGACCATTTCCCTTAACCTAATGACTTGTTTCCTAGCATTCCCATCTTCAAGCTTCATTCTAATAGCAACCTACAATAAGGTATTATCATACTTCAAATTTATTACAGTGTTTTAACTTCTCCCTAATTGAATCTTTGTCATTTATCATTGTCTAATAGGAATCATTCTCTAATGCACTTGAGTAGGATTTATTTGCATGTTAGCTCATATCAACCTTAGATGCACTTAAGGTTAGGGCTTGCACACACTGTCATTTATCATATCTTTATCTTCCATCAAGGTTTAATTACCAAACTTGGGGTTTGACCGAGGAAAACCCCCATATCTAGACAAACCGACATTTTATTTTGTAGATTTGTTATAGGTTTGGATTTGAAAGTGAATATTTGTAGGTACAAGAGTAGAGTGTAGATAGAGGGCTACAATTTCAGTTTTTAAATTTTTAGAAGAGGACACTAGGACCCATTCTCCCTTGTGAAAATGAGTCCCTAATCAAAGTTCAAAACCCATTTTTCATGCCAGGTGCACACCATTGTTCCCTTCTCAAACCTGCCTGAAAATTGTCATTTTCATTTCTATTATCATAGAATTTTGCATTTCAAACTATATTAGGTAATATAATTTAGTTAATTAATGCACTTTAAATCACCTCCTAATATACCAAATTAGTCATTTATGTCATAAGAAAATAATAGGTCCCATAATAGGGTTGGCTCACCTCAATGTTGAAATTCAACCCTACACCTTTGAGATCTCTTTTTATAATGAAATATGGAAAGGGTAAGTGTTTTTAAACTTTTAGATCATTTCATATTAAACAAGCACCTCCCATTTTCTTGATGTTTTATTTTGGTGGACCCGACATTGTACATCATAAATTATGATTTGGAAGTCTCTAAAACCTTAGATCTAGGACACGTATTAATTTGTTTTACAACTCATTTAGAGTTTCAAAATTGCTTCTTTGTATTATTTAAATTCACAAAAATATAAAATATTTCATAAATCTTGCATGTTATTTTTATCAAGGGTGTCTTTTAGTCATTTAGATTAGAAATTCAATCACATTTGCATTTAAAAAGTTGTCATTTTGTTCACTTTTTGTCCTTTTTTTCATTTACATTTAGATAGTAAATTTTGGAAAATTAGTCACAAAATAAAAAATTTAAAACTTGAACAATGAACATAAATAGTAGCTCAAACTTTGCATTTTTCATTTTTTAGAACCCTGAGCAAGGACTCATTCACCTTTGGGAAAAAATTCCCTTGCACAGTGCCTTGAAAATTTTCTAGGTGTATTTCTTTCTATGTTCTTGCTTGTTGTTTCTGTTGTTACATTTGAAATTTAAAATTATGAAACAATATTTTCTACACATCAAAGAAAGTTGTCCTTTTGGTTAAAACCTTGAATAAAATTAAAAAAATATATTAGGTTTTAGTATTAGATAGTTTCATATCTATACACATTTTCTTTACTTTTTTCATCATTGCATAGTTTAGATAGATTAATTTGCATTTTTCAATAATTGGAAACCATAAAATATCCTCAAAAATCAAACAAAAAAATATACACTAAATGATAAATTGTAGAGAAAGCATAGTTATCTGATCATGTTAGATCTCTTTCTACAAGTTAATTTATCCCTCAAGACCTTTAGTAGTGATGACTTTTACATGTTATATGAAGCCCTTGAGGATTTCATCTCACAAAAGCCATCCAATAAGGCGTGTCATAAAAAAAAACAAAGGGAAGTTAACACAATCACAGCTCAAATTATCATTTACCCAGCCTCACAACAACCACAATTCCAAACCAAGCTTGTGCTCATCATAGGACCACCTAAAAAAAACCCAAAACCTCCAAGACATATCTTAAATTTTTCAAGGCAACTCACTACTAACAATGTTTTGTAGCAACCAAGTTATAATACCATTTCTCACACATACAATAAAAGGAACAATAGGCAACCACAAACTATACCTACTTCATTACCACTCCCACAACCTTTATTTTCCTAGTGCTCCTCGCTTGCCTCTACGTAATGGAAATGAGAATGATCTTGTGGATAAACTTCACAACACTCATGCTAATATTTCCTTATGGGACCTCATCCAAGCATCACCTAATTATCATAGTATGCTTCAAAGTTCTTTACAACAAGTTGTGGTCCCTCCTAGTGCACAACCAAATGATTTTAGTTAACTTAGAAATTATCTTTCATAAAGATGAATTACCTCCATTAGAATTGCAAAACCAAAATGAGGCTTTGATGATAGTGGCTTCCGTTAATAGGCTCAACATAAAATGTACTCTCATTGATAACGGTTCTACACTCGATGTTTGCAGTGTAAAAAATTTAGATAAAATTGGAGTGGACAAGAGTAAAATTTAACTATATTCTTGAACCAAAAAAAAAATGGGGTGGATGACTCTCTCTAGGAATTCTAGGGTTTTAGACCTAAAAGGAAAGAGGTCCACCTTTTTTTTCTTCTAAGGTATGGTTCACTCAAGAACAACCCTTGATATTTCAATGCAAAGGAGATTGAAATATGACAAAGGGAATGTTCTAAGGGGATTAAATGATAAGAAATGAGGGGTTCACCACCAAGTCTAAACTTGGGAAAGAAAATGTTTGATAACATAATGTAATAAGCAAAATGACCTAGAAATGCAAGTAGAATGCAAATTTTTTTTGTAAAACTAGAAATGTTCACCTGTGAAACTAGAGAAATGACAGAGTGGAGATCTAGAATCCTAAAAAATCCATTATGCAAAGAAAATTGGGACTTATACTCCAAGCTGGGTGAATCAATCTAGTTTCGAGTAAATAGTGCCAAAATAGGTTTAAGACAAATGGGTACTCAGATCTACAAAAATACCTAATAAACAAGTATTGTGGGACTCATTCACCAAGAGTGGAAAATCAGTCCACTTCTAGAGTTTTGGAAATTCAAAGTTGGATCATGTAGCTCTCAGTCTGCTTTCTATTCCTGATTTAGATCCGGGTTTGAAACTGCAAGATTCATCTTGTAGGTCTTCTCCAAGCCCCTCCAAGGCTTGTTTACAACTTGGACAACTCTAACTTTCTTTGAAAATTTAATGAAAACTTTCCCAATCTTGCTCCTTGATAAATCCACAACCTAGACCTGCAAATCACATGCAAAGAGAGGAAAAAAGGGTTGTGGGGTTAGAGAATAGGGATTTTCCCTAGTCAAACCCCTTGTTGGTAATCGAACCTTGAAATGAAAACAAATATAAAGGAGAATGATGAATGAACACAAGATAATGTTGCAACTCACCAAACCCTAGAAATAAAGTACTATAACTGTGCTTGAAATGATTGCAATGGATGTGGTTCTTGATTCTTTCTTGAAGGAGATAGATCTTGAATGCAAAGCTTGCTTGGATCATGAACTCTACATCAAAATTGTGAGTGCAATAACAAAAATGAAGAATGCGATATTTGAATTGATGATTGATGAGATTGAAGAATGATCTTGAAAGCTTGATAATCTTCCCTTGAAAGCCTTGAATTCTCTTGCTCAAATTCTCTTGTGAACTCAATTTTATATAAGGATGAGTACTTGAATGCTTGGGGGCGGAAACAATAGAAAGAAACTTGTATTTATACTCAATTATGCAAGAATTATCAAACTTACAATACTACAAGCTGACATTGGATCTTGGAGGATAAAATCCCACCAAAGATTTAAATTAGATTTGATTTTTGAGTTAAAGGGGATGCATTCGCCACCTTGGGAAAATGGGTCCCACCTAAGGGGACTCATTTGCCTAGAATGGTGAATGATTCCCACCTTAGAAATTTGAGGTGGATTTTGGGATTTTGATGTTTTACATGCCTTTTGTTGGGATTATCCTCAAAAATACACATAAATAAGGCTTGTGGATCCAAAAAGGGGCCAATTAAAGCATAAGAAATCCCAATTATTAATTATAGACCTATATGAATGTGAAAGTGTGTTACAACACTTTACAACACACCAAATAAGGCAAGGTTAAGATAAATTATGATTGAAAGAATGTTAATTATGCTTAGAAATCCTAGAAAAGTGTGAAAGTGTGTTACAACACTTTACAACACCTTTACAAGGCATCATTAAAATAAAATATTTCACAAGGGCCCAAGACCTAATGTGAATGTGTTATCCACATTACAACACTAAATCAAGGCCACACTAAGCCAAAATCTGCAAGAAGGAGCTAAATAAGTGTGAAAAATCCTAAGGACCCTTTTTCGATGTTACATTTAGCCCTCACTTTAGTGAGAGGATGAACCTACTTCAAACTCACACTAAATTAGACAAACATGCACCAAGAGGGGTTCCAATTTACTAATGCTATAAAGATGAGACAAAAATGATCAAGAGGGATGATCAAGCCCCTAGAATCGAGATCCCATAGAAAAACACAAAGAAACACACATGAAAATGATGTAAAGAATAGTGACAAGGCCAATCATACACTGCCAAAGATGAAAAAGAAGTAAAGGAGAAATCCAGATCAAGTTTCAACCATTTATCCATCACAATGTGGATCATATCTAGGTTATTTTTCCAAAAAGTGCATACTCACTCTGAGGCGACGAAACTCATGGTTGTTTGTCAGGTGAGAAGTCCAAAAGGGTGAGAAACATACAATCATGGCTAGTATGCAATCACACACACATGCAAGTGGCTATGGGAAAAGTCATACCTCAAATTGGGCTTCCGGCTCAACCATACCAAAGTTATACCTCCTGATAACTTTAATAAGGTGCCACACAAAAATGACTTGGTTTCCAAGTTTCATAAGGCAAGCCAAACTTTGTATGCTTGGAGCTCATGAAAACATAGGATGGCTCCATAGGCATGCAAGCTATGTTATGCAAGGTGGCCATATAAAAAAAAATGCAACATAGGAAATATTCAAAGGAGTCTTGCTTAGTTCATGTGAGGTCGTTAACTTAGAGAACATTGTGTCTAATGTCTCCAAGAGAGAACCAATGAAAGAATAGAAAATTTGAAAATTAGGGGATGCAATGTGTCACATCAAGCCACTAAGAGGAATGTAATATGCTAAGAGAGATCACACTCATGAAGGAAATCACACCCAATGTCATCCACAAAGTGACAAACACATCGTATGACATAAGAAGTTTTCACTAAGAACCATGAAAAGGAAAAGAATGCAAAACAATAATTCCAATGTATTCCCCCACTTTAAAGGAATTGTTAAACACCATGCTATGATAAATTACTTTAAATTAGAAAAATGGAAAATTGTAACAAGAAGAAAGATATGAGAGCCAACTTGGAAATCCCTATTCCAAGTCATATATTTCCGAGTAAGGCTACGTCATGCAAAAAAAAAAAGGGGTTTCCCCCTAAATGAAAACACCAAACACATAAGGGATCTATGTATTTGGGGTCAATATGTTCTTTGCTGCAAAGTTTTTAGAGAGCTCGAAATTGTCATCATCCCCCAAATACACATAGAACTAGAAGAATGACACAAAGAGAGTGAAAACAAAGAAAAAAACCTCTTGGTTCAACATGGAAGAGACATAAGGTGTCTCGACACCTTGCGTCATCCCTAAAATGAAAACACAAGAAAAAGATAAAGATGAAATGAAAAGGAAAAAGAAATCCTTTTGGGTAAACATGAAGGAGACATGAATTTCTCAATGCTTTGCATCATCCCCAAAAGGAAAACACAAGAAAAAGGATAAAGATGAAAGCAAAAGCGATGCACGACAAAGAGAAAAATGAAGGTATAGATAGAGGAATGTCACAAAGAGAGAGAAAAAAATGTCATGAGGGATCACATTACGCACATGCAATCGTATAAAATAAAATGAAAAATATATAATGCAAAAGGCTAGTAAGGAAAATGTGATTCAACCTATGAGAAAGTCATCTACCTCCCAATCTCAATTTGTATAAGTGGAAGGGAACAATGAAACCAAGGGACAAGGAAAAATGGATTACTAGGACAGTGCTATCAACTATGTGCCCCGATTGAGTGGGAGAAAAGAATGAGCTAAGGTAGGTGATGGGAAAGGGGTCATGTAATAGTGAGAAGAGGATGTTCTATAGCTGTTACATGACCAGGAGGGGAAACAATGCTAGGAAATCACCCAATGGAATTCATTGCCATCAAAGTGAAAGTTATTTAATATTAATTGGAATGTACAACACTCTTCAATACTATGTATAAGATCTCAATGATATGTGCAATGTGAGACCTTAGCATCCTTAGGATAGAGGATTAATCTATTCATAGGAGGAAATTTTATGAATCCTTTCTTGAGAAGTGGTTTCAGTTTTCATTCAATTTCAGGTGGTGGATGAGGGGGTTGTAGTTTTTGTAAATTTTAAGGCCTTTAGCATTTGCTAGATTCACCAGCTTCTCTAGTTGAACATTGAGGAGGAGGGCCTGCGGAGATCCTCTCATCCTTGTCATTGTTAGGAATCATTAGGTGTTCTGTAGGGAGAATAATATTCATATCGGGATGATGATCTAAGATAACCATACCACCACTATGAAGTCTTATGTATTATTTAGGAACATGTATGTTGCAAGGGGGATCTTGGTATCCTATTCCCTTTGTATTTTCCTTATTTGGTATTTCCTCTAGAATTTGTTGAATTTCATGTTCACTTATTGTATCACACCCTTGTTTGTTCAAGATTGTCAAACCTTTTCCATATTTTTCTTGAAGATTGATGGGAGTGTTTGTGACCTTCTTATCATAAAAGGGTTGAGTGTTTGTACTTATTTAGAGGAACCATGTTCATCTATTGTAGGGAAATAATTGTTGATGGTGTTTTTATGCACTTCACAACACAAGTAATACGTAGGTGCATTACCTCTCTTGAAAGAAAATTTTCCACAATCAAATTGCAAAACACTATCCCAAGGTCTCTCGGATGTTAGGTCTTGACAATGCTTGAAATATCTCAGTTGATTTATATGATTTTCTGGAATCACAAGGTGGACTTACGGATGAGTTACAAAGCATGGAATTTGGATCTGCAAATGGAGTTTTTAAGATGGGAAAGTTGCTGAGTGTTTTTTGCAAGTTCAAACAACAGTATGGAACTCCATTTCAACATTAGATTTAGCTTTGAAATGTGCAATGAACCTTGCCTAAGGTTACTTATTAAAAAAAATTAAAAAGGGCAGGGAAGAGAAAAGGTTCCTGGATCTGAAACTACGAATGAACAGTGATCATGGAGGCTTCTACAATAGACAAACTCCCTAAACTGGGTTTTGCTTGGCCAAGAGGATCCTACAGTTACATAAAACCAATGCAATCTTCTAAGGACTACAGATTTTTCAGTTTGCATAAACATATCATGAACATGCAAGTGAACTAAGCTGCAACAATCAAATAAAGAATCCCAAGATAACTTTGCACAATAGCTTGTCATCAACAAGTGCCAAAAGCATGGGTTAGAAATTCATCAAATATTGAAACAACTATCACCATTACCACTTCCATTCAATAAACTACAACTAAAACTAACTTGAAAGGTAGAACCATGCACACTTAATGAGCAAAATCAAAAGTAACACCCATATATCATGCAATGTTGCTTTCTATTGTTGGAGAATATTTTTACAATAGCTCTCCAACCATTACAAATGAGGGGAAGACCCCTATTTATAGTTTTCTAGAGCCCAAATGAATGGCTAGGATTGATTTACATTGTGTGGCTTAGATTCAATTACATTAGGGTTTCACCTACCCCACAATATTCAGCAATTTAAAATATATTTGTTGTCTTTTCCTATTTTGGCCTGTAGTGGCCAGTCACTATAGTAGTTTTGTCTTCTAGCTAATTTCCCTTTTACTATAGTTGAAACTACCTCAAAGCTTCCTTCTTCCTAATGGAATTTTAGCATTCCTCATTGGATCAAATGGTTATGTCGAATAATCCATGGTAGGCTTCTTGAAACTCAAAATGAGAAGCCGAAATATTGTTTTAGGAATATTTTTTTAAAAACGGTGAACAAGGCGTGAAACTCCGGATGGTATCTTCTGGCTGCAAATTTGAAATTTGAAAGGTCAAGGGAGGATAAGATCCAATTTTACCATCTAGGTTGAAGTCCATTTTCAAATTGGAGGAGTGCTTGGATGTTCTGGAGATGTGAGCTCGAATAATGTTCTGGAAATGTTGTTTTGAAAGTGGTTGATAGAGCATGGAACTCCAGATGGTATCTCCCAGCTGAAAATTTGAAATTTGAAAGGTCGAGGATAAGATCCAATTTTACCATCTGGGTCGAAGTTCATTTTCAAATCAGAGGAGCACTTGGATGTTTTGGAGACGTGAGCCCAGAAAGCTGTTTTGAAAACAATTGACGGAGCATGGAACTTCAGATGGTATCTCCTAGATGCAAATTTGAAATTTGAAAGGTCAAGGGAGGATAAGATCCAATTTTACCATCTGGGTCGAAGTCCGTTTTCAAATTGGAGGAGTGCTTGGATGTTCGGAGCCGTGAGCCCGGAATGTTGTTCTGGAAATGTTGTTTTAAAAATAGCTGACAGAGCATGGAACTCTGGATGGTATATCCCGGCTGCAAATTTGAAAGGTCAAGGGAGGATAAGATCCAATTTTACCAACTGGGTCAAAGTTCGTTTTCAAATTGGAGGAGCGCTTGAACATTCCAGAGACGTGAGCCTATAATGTTGTTTTGAAAATGAATGACAGAGCATGGAACTCCGGATGGTATCTCCCAACTACAAATTTGAAATTTGAAAGGTCAAGGGAGGATAAGATCCAATTTTACCATATGGTTCGAAGTCCATTTTCAAATCGAAGGAGTGCTTGGACGTTCCAGAGACGTGAGCCCAGAATGCTATTCTGGAAATGTTGTGTAGAAAACAGCTAACAGAGCATAGAACTCCAGATGGTATCTGTCAACTATAAATTTGAAATTTGAAAGCCCAAGGGAGGATAAGATCCAATTTTAACATTTGGGTTGAATTACATTTACAAATTGGAGGAGCACTCGGATGTTCCAGAGACGTGAGGTCGGAATGTCATTTTGGAAATGCTGTTTTGAAAACGGCTGACAAAGCATGGAGCTCTGGATGGTATCTCCCAATTGTAAATTATTAATTTGAAAGTTCAAGGGAGGATAATATCTAGTGCTACCATCTGGGTCGAAGTCCATTTTCAAATCGAAGGAGCGTTTGGACATTATGGAGACATGAGGCCGGAATGCCATTCTATAAATGTTGTTTTGAAAATGACTGACAGAGCATGGAACTCTAGATGGTATCTTCTAGGTGAAAATTTGTAATTTGAAAGGGAAAGGGAAGATAAGATCCAATTTTACCATTTGGGCCAAATTCCATTTTCAAATCGGAGGAGTGCTTGGATGTTCCAGAGACGTGAGGCTAAAATGTCATTTTTGAAATGTTGTTTTGAAAACGGTTGGCAGAGCATGGAACTCTGGATGGTATCATCTAGCTAGAAATTTGATATTTGAAAGGTCAAGGGAGGATAAGATCCAATTTTACCATCTGGGTCGAAGTCCGTTTTCAAATCGGAGGAGCGCTTGGACATTCTAGAGACACGAGGCCAGAATGTCGTTCTAGAAATGTTGTTTTGAAAACAGCGGATAGAGCATGGAACTCTGGATGGTATCTCCTGGCTGAAAATTTGGAATTTTAAAGGTCAAGGGAGGATAAGATCTAAGTTTACCATTTGGGTCAAAGTCTTTTTTCAAATCGGAGGAGCGCTTGGACATTCCGAAGACAAGAGGCTGGAATGTCATTCTGAAAATGTTGTTTTTAAAATGGCTGACAGAGCATGGAACTCTAGATGGTATTTCTTGGCTGCAAATTTGAAATTTTAAATGTCAAGGGAGGATAAGATCCAATTTTACCATCTGGGTTGAAGTCCATTTTCAAATCGGAGGAGCGATTGGACATTCTAGAGACGTGAGCCCAAAATGCTATTCTGGAAATGCTATTGTAGGAATGCTACTGTAGAAATACAATTTTTGAATTTTTAAAACTTTTTGAAACTTAGTGAAACCTTTTCAGTTCACTTAGCCACCACAAAAACATCCAAAATCTACAAGAAACCTATCACCAAAGTCAAAAAATGAAGGAAAAATCAAATCGAGCGAGTGGGGGGGTGAAGCTCGAAAAACCCAAGACTTAGCAATTTTTTTATTTTAGGGGCAAAATATGGTCAGCTAAAAATGAGACTTTGAAGGGAACGTAGACCAAATAGGATGAAAAAATGAGGGGCATTCAAAATGAGACGGGAGCAAAGAATCCTGCCGGGAGCAAAAAAAGAGGGTCCCTGCCTACAGCAGGGCATGTGTGCAAAATATGCACAACAAATGGCGACTCGCTAGGGGAAATGCTCTAGAGCATTTCGATGACAAACTGGAATCATGAACCCAAAATCTCTAGTTCTGACCTTCATGCTAGCGAAAAAAATCCAGACACTCAACCAAAGGATCAAAACCACTAGTTAACCCAACCTTTCGTATGCTGAAAATCCAAGTGTGTGCAATTTTGTTAATTCCCATCCTTCAATTGTTGCAAGAACCCAAGCTCCATCAAGTTAAGCTACATAGTTTATTCTAACTCCAAAAGCATCTGAGACATTACCTCGTTGCCAGTCAGGCGTCCATAGCCCGGATGAGGTTGTCGATGTGATTCTCTCGAACATTGCTCTACTGCCAGTTGGGCGTCAATAGCCCTAGTAGAGTTGCTCGTATACCCCTGAAAAGATGAATTTCTCTTTTTTTGATTTTTAATATTTTGTTTCTTTTCTCTTTTCAGTTATTTTATTTCAACCTACAAGCAATGAAGCTTGCACTCAGGGCTGAGAATCACAGTGGCGCTGGAGGAGAATTTGAGATTTTTCACTTAACTAGACTTCACAAAGGACCTATAGTGACCATCAGATCCTTAAAATATGTGAGAGATATAAGATTCTAGAATAGTTCACAATCAAACCAATCAATGACTTATCCACTTTGAATCAAACATCTAGGTCGCTTGATACTAACAGAAGATCCTCACCATCCATTTTGAAAACTTGATTAGAGTTTGACAAAGAATTACATAAAACAACCCCTGGAAATAAGAAAGGTTGTTGTGTGCATAGATGTGCCCAGCCAAAAGAAGAGGGACCCCAAGAAAAACAACAGCATAGTGAGAGCAAACAAAAGCAAACGAAAATAAAACACCAAAACCAACAAAAGTAGGACAACGAAAGAAAACAAAGAAATAAAACAATGAAGAAACTACTCTAAAGCAAGAAACCTACAACAAACAAACTAACCTAAGGAAAACAGAAAAATAGAATATTTACAGGAAACCTACACTACTCAAAACAATTTATGTACAAAGATATTTACAAATAACTATGTTCGGGTAAGGTGAGCTGACACTCATGCTTATTGGATTTTGCAATGCGTGCACAAGCAAATGGGAAATCATTATAGTTATCAACCATGTAGATTTATTTTTATATTCAAAGGGAATAAATTCATTATGGCAGAATTCAAATTCTACCCCAACATCACGAAGAATCAACAATTGAGGAGGCTCATTAAACCCATGATTAATCCATAAACATGTTCATTTTTTCTCATTCCCATAATCAAAATGATAAGTGCGAATATAAAAATTAACAGGAGCAAGGAAGGATAGAACCTAGATTTCTTCACATGGAGGTGGCAGCATTTAACAATCAAGATCGAGCACCACATCGTTAGTCTTTGCATTAGCAACCTTGAGCAGGCATGGTGGAGGGTGCAAAATTTTAGGAATCAAGTCCGTATAAGGTAGGGAGAATGGGGCAGCAAACACTTCTTCCACGTCTTGCGTGGGATCAACAATCCCCCTTGGTAGTTCTTCAAAAAGAAGTACTTCTCCATTTTGATCATCCACAAACTTGGGATCCACTTGATTGTTGTCTCGAAAAGGAAGCATGTTTTCCCATCTCCTTTCCCAAGTTTTTAACTTATCTTCATGATGCTCAATGTCATGGGATGATGACATGTATTAATCTATTCTATTGCAGTCATCTGAATATGAAAGAGGATCAACAACGATCATGGTGGAAGGACTCCAAGTTGCATCTTGTAGTCGATCGGGTGCTTCATATTTGTTGGTAGCTATCTTAGCACCCCCGCCTTTGTCTTCTTCTCTTTCTTGTTCATGCATCTCATCATGACGTTCACTCATTTACCCTTGTTCACTATCACTGTAATTGGAGAAGGAACCCCTCTCCCAATCTGGAAACTCTAGTGCATTACCATTCGGAGGTTCAAGGAGTATGTCCTCATCACTATCATCTTTTGGGATGTGCTCTTCCTTGTCACGAGCATACCTCCACAACATAGCTCCTAATAGAAAGAAGTCATCAATTGATGGCACCTCATCAAGGGGACCAAAATCCACCATGCAATCTCCCTCCAAGGACTCACCATGAAGCTCATCATCCATGGTGCACAAATGTTTTTCAAGTGGAAAAAATTCTTGATGACTGGTGGAAAACATTCCATTTTGATCTACTTGATCACTCGAAAGCTCGAGATTGTATTGTTGTCCTTCTTCTATTTTCATCCCAACATCCTCTTGAGGACCGCCTTTAGCTGAGTTGTCATTTGGCTCAAGCTCTTGGTCTTCACGTTCCATCTTAGCAACAAGTAGAGGATGTGGATTAATTGGTTGCCTTGTTTTTTCTTTAACTTGTTGGACAACTTCTTGGCATAGCTTGCATGTGAACTCCGAGTGCAATGAATCATGGAGTCTGCACCAATTCGGCAGTAGTAGCACTTCCAAATCCACTTGGTATTTTAGCTCTGACCAATCCTTTGCTAATCTAGAGATGAGTTGGTCATATCTTTCCGCTACTAGGTCCTCATCATCACTTTCTGCTGTCCCAAGGCTGTCAACCTCTTCCTCTTGCTGATTTTTAGCATCTTCACTAGCTTCCCTAGCATATACTACTGTGAACTTCACTGATTCATCCTCAACTTCCAATGGCTCCCCTTCCTGAGTGGAGGGCTTCCCCTCACTGGAAAAGGAGAGGCTTTCCAACTCCATTCTTAGTGAACCTTCACTAAATCTTTTTGCTGTCCAAAGGAAATCAGCTTCTTCCTTCTTGATTTTCAACTTCAGTGTTTATTGTCCCAGCACTAGTTTGTGGTGGATTTTCTAGTTTATCTTGAAGGTTTTGTTCTCCAGATGTTGATAGATTTTCTACCTCATGGGATGACTCATTCTCCTTGACAGTTGGCTTCTCCAAATTTCTCAAATTTCCTTTGAATTGGGTGATGATGCTTGCACACGACGAACAAGTAAATTCGGAATGTGGTGCATTGTGAAATCTACACTGGCTTGACATTAGGTCTTCCTCCAATCTTGGCCCGTCTTTGCTGCCCAAACACTCTTGGATTAGCTCTTCAAATGCCTTGGCTGCCATGGTTGCCAATTCTTCCTCTGGGTCTGCAAGGGCTAAAGGATCATATATTTCCCAAAAGGGAATCTCTTCTTGTAAGACTGTTTCAATTCTGCTCAAGAAGGTTAGACACTCTAGTTAATTGTGCCTGTGGGTTCCATCAATTCTACATCTATCTGCCAATGCAAATTTTTGTGAAGGCCTCTTCAATCTCCTATTTAAATTTGAATGTAGCTGAGCGATGTTGATTTTCACATGTTGCTCCATTTCAACTCAGCTTCTTTTTGCCTTCAAAATTTTTTGATTTTATGTTTCAGCAATAAAAGAGATCTCTCTATATCAGATTTCTTCTTGAAAGTGCTCTTATCAACATCCAACAATTAGCTTTGTAGCCTCAACATGTCAGGCACTCCTTCTAGCGCCAGTTCTATTGATGGTGTTTTAATGCACTTCACAACACAGGTAATATGTAGGTGCATTACCTCTCTTGAAAGATAATTTTCCACAATCAAATTGCAGAACACTATCCCAAGGTCTCTCAAATGTTAGGTCTTGACAATTCTTGGAATATTTCAGTTAATTTATGTGATTTTTTGGAATCACAAGATGGACTTACTTTGCTTGGCCAAGATAAACTGGGTTTTGCTTGGCCAAGAGGATCCTACAGTTACATAAAACTAGTGCAATCTTCTAAGGACTGCAAATTTTCAATTTGCATACACATATCATGAACATGCAAGTGAGCTAAGTTGCAGAAATCAAATAAGGAAGCTTAGGCTAACTTTGCACAACATCTTGTCATCAACAAGTGCCAAAAGTATGGGATGAAAATTCATCAAATATTGAAACAAAAATCACCATTACCACTTCCATTCAAGAAAATACAACTAAAACTAACTTGGAAGGTAGAACCATGCACACATAATGAGCAAAGTCAAAATTCACACCCATAGATCATGCAATGCTACTTTCTATTACTGCAGGATGTAAGATGAGTATTGGTTGCTTCCTTCATCCTTCGTTCCATCCTTGGTTTCCACATACAAGAATTGTAATCTGACATTCCAATTCCAATATCTTGTCCCTATTACACTATTCCCTCCCACCCAAGAGTAATCTGACATTCCAATTCAAAGAAATTGCCCCTACAATTCTATGGGGCCCACAAAACAACTAGACTAGCTACGTATGGGTGCACATGTACTTTCGAAACAACAATGCAACACGACATCTGCAAAGCATCTTAATATTAAGAGGCTATTGAACTAGCCTAATAAGGGACAAAGATTCTTTATATGGAACTTGCCTAACTCCAAAGTGTGGAAAGGGCAAGTCCTATTATACTATCTATAAATATTAGGGGAATTCTATATTTGACACGTAAAGTAGTAGGGAATAGGAATAATCTGATAGTGGAGAATAGGAATAATTTGATAGTAGTGATGGATGGTTTTCGGGAAGAGCTCGGGCAGAGAAGTTGGACTTTCTCACTTCAAATTGAACCAAAGTATGGTTTGAACAACATGAATATGTAGTACAAATTCTTAGACCTGTAAGATATGGGGATGAGATATTTTGAAAGGTTAGATTACTTATCCCAATAGGTACGAATTGTCAGACGTGTCAATAGATATGGGGATCTAGATATTGATTTTCTAGTCATTGCAATTCTGCATCTTTATTTTAGAATCATTACAATTATGGGTTATATCTATTGTTGACTTATGTGGTTTTATGGAATCACAAGGTGGACTTATGGATGAGTTACAAAGCGAGGAAGTTGGATTTGCAAATGGATTTTTTAAGATGGGAAAGTTGTTGAGTGTTTGTTGTAGGTTCAAACAACAGTCTTGAACTCCATTTCAACATTAGATTTAGCTTTGCAATATGCAATGAACCTTGCCTAAGGTTACTTATTAAAAAAATAAAAAAGGGCAGGGAAGAGAAAAGGTTCCTGGATTTGAAACTATGAATGAATAGTGATCATGGAGGTTGCTACAATAGAAAAACTCCCTAAACTAGGTTTTTCTTGGTCAAGAGGATCCTACAGTTACATAAAAACAGTGCAATCTTCTAAGGACTACAGATTTTTAGTTTGCATACACACATCATGAATATGAAAATGAACTAAGTTGCAGAAATCAAATAAAGAAGCTTAGGCTAACTTTTCACAACATCTTGTCATCAACAAGTGCCAAAAGTATGGCTTGGAAATTCATCAAACATTGAAACAACAATCACCATTACCACTTCCATTCAATTAAATACAACTAAAACTAACTTGGAAGGTAGAACCATGCACACATAATGAGAAAACTCAAAATTCACACCCATAGATCATGCAATGTTGCTTTCTATTACTACGGAATGTTTTTTGCAACAACTCTCCAACCCTTACAAATGAGGGGAAGACCCCTATTTATAGTTTTACAAAACCTAAATGAATGGCTAGGATTGATTTACATTCTGTGGCTTAGATTCAATTACATTAGAGCTTCACCTACCCCACAATATTCAGCAATTTAAAATACATTTGTTGTCTTTTCCCTATTTTGGCCTGTAATGGCTAGTCACTATAGCAGTTTTGTCTTCTAGATAATTTCCCTTTTACTATAGTTGAAACTACCTGAAAGATGCCTTCTTCCTGATGGAATTTCAACATTCCTCATTAGATCAAATGGTTCTGTCGACAAACCCATGGAAGGCTTCTTGAAACTAGAAATGAGAGGTTGAAATGTTGTTTTAGGAATGTTGTTTTGAAAATGGTGAATAGGGCATGGAACTCTGGATGGTAAAATTTGGCTGCAAATTTGAAATTTTAAAGGTTAGGGGAGGATACGATCCAATTTTACCATCTGGGTTGAAGTCTGTTTTCAAATTAGAGGAGCGCTTGGGCATTCCGAAGACATGAGGCCGGAATGTTGTTATGGAAATGGTGTTTTGAAAATGGTAGATGGAGCATGGAACTCCATATGGTATCTCTCAACTACAAATTTGAAATTTGAAAGGTTGAGGGAGGACAAGATCCAATTTTACCATCTAGGTTGAAGTCCATTTTCAAATCGGAGGAGCACTTGGATGTTCCAGAGATGTGAGCCCAGAATGTTGTTTTGAAAATAGCTGATGGAGCATGGAACTCTGAATGGTATCTCCTAGCTGCAAATTTGAAATTTGAAAGCTCAAGGGAGTATAACATCCAATTTTACCATCTAGGTCGAAGTCCATTTTGAAATCGGAGGAGTGCTTGGATGTTTTGGAGACATGAGTCTGGAATGTTGTTCTTGAAATGTTATTTTGAAAATGGCCGACAGAGCATGGAACTCTGGATGTTATCTCCCAACTCGAAATTTGAAATTTGAAAGGTCAAGGGAGGATAAGATCCAATTTTTCCATCTAGGTCAAAGTCCATTTTCAAATCAAAGGAGCACTTGGACATTCCAAAGATGTGAACTGGGAATGCTGTTTTGAAAATGACTGACAAAGCATGGAACTCTGGATGGTATCTCTCAGCTGAAAATTTTAAATTTGAAAGCTTAAAAGAGGATGAGATCCAATTCTACCATCTAGGTCGATGTCTTTTTTCAAATCAAAGGAGCGCTTGGATGTTTCGGAGATGTAAGTCTGAAATGTCATTCTGGAAATGTTGTTTTGAAAACGGTTGACATAGCATGGAACTCTGGATGGTATCTCCCTACTGACAATTTTGAATTTCAAAGGTCAAGGAAGGATAAGATCCAATTTTACCATCTGGGTCAAAGTCTGTTTTGAAATCGGAGGAGCGCTCAGACGTTCCGGAGATGTGAGGCCAGAATGTTGTTCTGGAAATGTTGTTTTGAAAACGCTTGTCAAAGCATGGAACTCTGGCTGGTATCTCCCAGCTAAAAATTTGGAATTTGAAAGTTCAAGGGAGGATAAGATCCAATTTTACCATCTTGGTCAAATTCTATTTTCAAATCAGAGGAGCACTTGGACATTCCAGAGATGTGAGGCCAAAATGTCATTCTAGAAATGCTGTTTTGAAAACGACTGATAGAGCATGGAACTCTGGATGGTATCTTCTGGCTGAAAATTTGGAATTTGAAAGGTTAAGGGAGGATAAGATCCGATTTTACCATCTAGGTCGAAGTCCGTTTTCAAATTGGAGGAACGCTTGGATGTTCCGAAGACATGAGGCTGGAATGCCATTCTGGAAATGTTGTTTTGAAAATGGCTGATAGAGCATGAAACTCCGGATGGTATCGCCCAGCTGAAAATATGAAATTTGAAAGGTCAAGGGAGGATAAGATCCAATTTTACTATCTGGATCAAAGTTCATTTTCAAATCGGAGGAGCACTTGGACGTTCTGGAGATGTGAGGCTGGAATGCCATTCTAGAAATGTTGTTTTGAAAATGGCTGATAGAGCATGGAACTCTGGATGGTATCTCCCGGCTTCAAATTTGTAATTTGAAAGTTCAATGGAGTATAAGATCCAATTTTACCATCTGTGTCAAAGTCCATTTTCAAATCGGAGGAGCGCTTGGACATTCCAGAGACAAGAGGCCGGAATGCTGTTCTAGAAATGTTGTTTTGAAAACGGCTGACAGAGTCTCAAAATTTAAAATTTGAAAGATCAAGGGAGGATAAGATCCAATTTTACCATCTAGGTTGAAGTCCGTTTTCAAATCAAATGAGTGCTTGGACATTCTGGAGACGTGAGCCCGAAATGTTGTTCTGGAAATGCTGTTGTAGAAATACAATTTTGGAATTTTCAAAACTTCCTAAAACTTATTGAAACCTTGTCAATTCACTTAGGCACCACAAAAAAGTCCAAAATCCAAAAGAAACCTATCGCCAAAGTCAAAAAATAAGGAAAAAGTGAATCGAGCGAGCGAGGGGGGCGAAGCCCGAAAAACCCAAGACTTAGTAGTTTTTTATTTTAGGGGCAAAATATGGTCAGGTAAAAGTGAGACTTTGAAGGGAACGTTGACCAAATAGGACAGAAAATGAGGGGCATGCAAGATGAGATGGGAGAAAAGAAGCCCACCAGGAGCGAAAAAAGAGGGTCTTTGCCTATGGCAGGGCTTGTGTGCAAAATATACACAACACTAATTAGGTTGAACTTTTGTTTCAGGATGCAAATAACCAAACATCTCAAGAGGTGGTGTGGTAGGAGGTTTTGGTTCATTCATGGATGGATAAAAGGATGTGTTAGCATCAAGATTGTTAATATAATCATTTAAGAACCTATTCATGTTATCATCATCTTCTCCAATGATGCCAACATCACAAGGATGGCATTCATTAGGAGTTGAGTGAGCATGAGTGAGTTCAATGTCATTAGGGTCATTTCTAAAGGCATAAATTGACACATCTACTAAGAATTTTAGGGACATCCAAAATTTTCCAAAGTACATATCCACGATGCAGATTTTAGATTCTAAACTATGCAATTTTGATCTATGAAAAAGATGAATGCATATAAGCTAAATACAATGAATTGAATGAAATAGAAAGTCTGTAAGACAAAATAGAAGGGTACTAGTAGCAAACATAAACTCAATAAATGAACTGTAAATGATAGAAAACGCAATGCAAAATATGCAAAGGGATTGATTCACCAAGGTGGTGAATGAGTCTAGGTACTGATTTTTTTTTAAATTATAGAGTTTTTTAATTGAATTTTTAGGTTTTTAGGTTTTTTGATGCAAATGCAAAATTTTATTGATTTTCAATGAAACTAAGTGCAATAATGCAAATTAAATGAACTTTTCACTAATGAAAAATTTGAAACCCTAGAATGCAAATTAATAAATGCAAAACCTAATGCAAGTTAAATCTAGGATGTAAATGCACTCCAAATCAGAATTATGATGCTTTAAATACAAGTTCACCAAAATGAACCAAAAAAATAAAAAATGGGGTGGACGACTCTCTCTAGGACTTCTAGGTTTTTAGACTTAAAAGGAAATAGGTCCACCTTTTTTTTCTTCTAAGGCACAACTCACTCAAGAACAACCCCTAAGATTTCAATGCAAAGGAGATTGAAATATCACAAAGGGAATGTAATAGGGGATTGAATGATAAGAAATGAGGGGTTCACCACCAAGTGTAAACTTGGAAAATAAATTCTTTGAAAACACAATGTGATATGCAAAATGACCTAGAAATGCAAGTAGAATGCAACAAAAAGCTATAAAAATGGAAATGTGCACCTGGGAAACTAGAAAAGGTAGAATGGAGATTTGGAATCCTAAAAAATCCACTATTAAAGATAATTGGGACTCATATGACAAGCTGGGTGAATCAGTCCAATTTTGGGTAAACTGTGTTGGAATAGGTTTCAAAAGAATGGGTACTTAGATCTGCAAAAATCACTGACAGATAGGTAGTGTAGGACTCATTTTCCAAGACTGGTGAATTGATCCATTTCTATATTTTTGGAGATTAAAAGTTGTATCATATAGTTCTCAGTCTTATTTTTTATTCCTAATTCAGATTTGGGTCTGAAACTGCAAGATTCATCTTGTAGCTCTTCTCCAAGCTCCTCCAAGTCTTATTCACAACTTGGAAAACTTTGACTTGCTTTGACAACTTGATGAAAACTTTCCCAATGTTGCTCCTTGATAAACCTGTAACCTAGACTTGCAAATCACATGCAAAGAGAGGGGGAAATAGTTTTGGGGTTAGAGAATAGGAGTTTTCCTTGGTCAAACCCCTTGTTGGTAATCAAACCTTAAAATGAAAGAAAATATAAAAGAGAATGATGAATGAGAAAAAGATAATGTTGCAACTCACCAAACCCTGGCAATAAAGTGTTGCAATTATGCTTGAAATGATTGCAATGGATGTAGTTCTTGATTCTTGATTGAAGGAAATAGATCTTGAATGCAAAGCTTGCTTGGATCATGAAATCTACATCACAATTGTGAGCACAATAAAAAAAATGAAGATTGTGATCTTTGACATGATGATTGATGCTTGAAGAATGCTCTTGAAAGCTTGATAATTTTCCCTTAAAATCCTTGAATGCTCTTGCTCGAATGCTCTTGTGAACTCAATTTTATATAAGGGTGATTACTTGAATGATTGGGGGGGAAATGAGAGAAATAACCTTGTATTTATACTCAATTATGCAATAATTCTCGAAATTACAAAACTACAAGCCGACATTGGATCTTGGAGAATAAAATCCTATCAAATATTTAAATTTAATTTAATTTTTGAGTTAAAGGGGACTCATTTGCCACCTTGGGCAAATGGGTACCACCTAAGGGGAATCATTCACCCATAATGGAAAATGATTCCCACCTTAGGAATTTAAGGTGGGTTTTCAATATTTTCATGTTTTAAATGCCTTTTGTCGGGATTATCCTAAAAAATACACATAAATAAGTCTTATGGATGCAAAAATGAACCAATTAAAGCATATGAAATCCCAATTATCAATTAAAATCCTATAGGAATTTGAAAGTGTGTTACAACACTTTACAACACACCAAATAAGGCAAGGTTAAGAGAAATTGTGATTGAAAGAACGTTAATTATGCTTAGAAATCCTAGAAAAGTGTGAAAGTGTGTTACAACACTTTACAACACCTTTTCAAGGTATCATTAAAGTACATTAGTTCACAAGGGCCTAAGACCTAATTTGAATGTGGTATCCACATTACAACACTAAATCAAGGCCACACTAAGCCAAAATCCACAAGTAGGAGCTAAACAAGCATGAAAAAACCTAAGGGCCCCCTTTTCGACGTTACAATTCTTTATCTATTTGTGGGTTTGACAATGTGGGAAAAAAACTGCTTGGTGTGATAAGATTACCTATTCAAGTGGGTAAGGTTACATTTTAAACCCCTATTCATGTCATTCCTCAAGAGCTCTCATATAATACTTGTTATCTAGTGAAAATGCACCTTTTGTTGAACCTCATGTTCAAAAATTCAAAGAGAACATGGGAAGACCTTTAAAGTTGTGAGTTGATTATGAACAAATGACAACCTCCAGAGAAGGCTGGCTTCTTATGGAATCACCTAAAACTACTCATTTTTGTGTGGGAAAAAGGAGAAGGAAATGCATGAAATGGAAAATCTGAAAATTAAAAATGAAGTGATACACCAAACTAAATGGGATAATGAAAACTCAAAATTTGCAAACTTCAATCCTTTTGGCAGAAATATAACTTGCACAAACTTGTTACAGTAGGATTTTGCATAAGTATTTCACTAAAAGGTCAAAGAAAAAACAACTTGCAAAGGGAGGAGAAAACTTCACAATTGACAAGCTACAAGCACTTAACAGACACAATCAACAACCTACACTAGCTTACTATTTGCAGAAAATGCATTAGCATATGAGATAAAAACCACAAGGAAGATAAAACTTTAAAATTTAGCTCAATCAATCCTTAATATGCACAAATACTACAAGAAAAAGATGACAATGACTTCATTAATAGAAATAAGCAAGGTTTCCTTTGAATTCCATATCCAAAATGAGCTACAAAACTACAAAAATCTATGAAAGGACTGCAAGAGTCATTGTCTCCAAAAGTTGCATAGAATAGAACTAACTCAAAAATGAGTTACAAAAGCAATGTATCCATCCATTCCAAGTAGATCCACCAAAAAGGGTTCTAGAAATCTCATTTTTGTAAGCCTCCAAAAAGCCTAAAATCTAGCATGCAAATCTTCATCAAAAGGGCTCCAAAAGGGTGAAAAAGTCAAATTTGACTTTGTCAAACATGAAGGCATACAAAGAGGCTCCAAGATGCTCTACTAGCTCATAAAAGAGTCAAAACTACTACTACATCTTTGGAATGTGTTGAAAACTCCATCTCAAACCTCCTAGATGCTCTCCATATGTTTGCAAACTAAAAATAACTTCCCCATATTCTCTCCAATATCATAACTCAAAGCATATCTTTATCTCTCATATGGTTAAAATCTCTATAATTATTGCATTAAATAGAAAAATAAGTCCAAATTATTTATAAAGGATCATTAAGACTTAGTGTTTTACATTTCTCAAATATTATGCAAAGACAAAAGAAATAAATATAAGTCTTTTAAAAGACCTACATCATATAAAAATCACTAAGGTAAAGGCATAAGACTAAAATTTCTAGCGCTCGGTGAAGATATTTGCAATGTATATTTTAAAAGAAGGCAAAAAATTTCTAGCGCTCGGTGAAGATATTTGTAATGTATATTTTAACTTGTGTTGGCCTCCACTAGGGTATGAAACTCTAAACCAAACGAATGAAAAATAATTATTTTTTCCTATCCAGTCTTCTAGAGAAATTGTGGCTGCTAGCATAAGGGTTTTTGTTAACCTTTACAAAAAGTTTTTGTGGCAGATTTCTAGGGTTACAAAGACTTGGAACTTTGTATTTTCTATCGATTTCTTCAATACAATATTGGTAAGCTTATTTATCAGAAGAAATCTGAATGAAACCCCTTTTATCTATGATTTTTAGGCTTTACAGGCCACGACATTTTGTATTTCCGCACCTATTTTGAATGCATTTTTTTAATTTTATGTGATTCCTCTATTGCTTGGCCACCATGGAGATCCTTACTTGAAGCCATAGGACAAATCTTACACACAAAATTTTCTTGCAAAAATGAAAGGAAACTTGAAGGTAAGACCACTATTTAGATCTTCAGAATTTCTTTATTTACTTCTCTGGTTAATGTAATCTCCTTACAAAAAACCCATGAGGATTTTTTTTTTTCAACTTTTAATGGTTTGAATTTTAGCTATACACAATAATTCTTTAATTTCATGAAGGATTGGCCGCCATGGATTTCATTCCTCATTTTCTATATTTCTTTGAATAAAACCCATGAGGGTTTCTCTGTCATAGGTTACAAAGATTATATGGGTCAATAAAACCCACAGTATCTATCATACTTTCTTATAGATTCTCATGTATTTTTGTAAAAAGTGGTAAAGAAATGATCATGATCCCTTAATTCTGGAATTTTTTTACGAAATATTCTATAAATGATAAGGGTTTCTTATTTTTCCCTCACTCTGCCTTTAACTTCTTTTCTATAGCTCACTCATGGCTGCGAGCTATCAAAATTTCTGAAGAATACTCTAATATAGCTATCAAATCTGGTCACAACTAGTTTAAAAAATTGAGGGATTTTCATTTAAAAGGAAAAATGCTTGCCATTTTTTCATATTTTTTGTAATTAAAACTACATCTCATAGCCCTAAATCAGCCCCCCATATTCCTTTTTGTAGCATTGCATTCTTAAGAATTATTTATATAATGACCATGCTTGGAAGTCTACTTTGATAAAACCCCTCCAGGGTTTTCTTTATCTTCATTCATGTAGCCTAAGACTCTTCAAACCTCCACTTTAATTTCATGTATAAGCATTTCTCATTGTTATTTGATGTCATGTTCTGAATGGTGAAGATCTATGTCTTTAATCTATTTGAGTCTTCTATACATATTTTGTTCATTGATATGCTTGACATAAATGTCCTATAAATGAATAATACTTAATCCATCATGCTCATTAAGTAACCTCTTAAGAAATCAAAAGATAGTACTTTCTTTTGGATTATTCCTTGATTACTTATTTAATATTTCTATGTGACCTTTTCTCTTCAACTTTAATGTTGAATGTTTAAGATTTTCAAACTTTATTTCCATGTAAGATAGACCACGTTGAACTAAAATAGACAATATAGCCACAAGATTCTTAGAAATTTCCTTTAAGGAATGGTACCAAATCTTTCATCGGAACTACATCTTTGTAACAAAAAATTGTTCTCTCCTTGTCTATCACACTCATCTATCATCCATAATTGAGTCATAATTGCTTTTCCAATATCATTTTTACTATCTGCATGATATGAGATTATCATCATATAAAATTCCTTAAACATTGACTTTGTTATCTTTAATAACCCTTCATAGATTGTTCTTTCATGAATTAGCACATCAATGCATTATGTAGTCTCTATAAACTGTCCTAACAAAAAAAATTGCATTCATCCTTTATGGTTTTCCAGAACATGTACATATCACTTATGATAGTGACAAACAACTCACTATCATAAATGATATGCACCTATGTGTATGAATCATAAGTGATGAATTATCTAATGAATTGTCTTTCAATGTCTCTTTAAAACATAACAAAGAAACACATCGGGCTCAAACCTTGTGGGAGCCACATTTATCCCACATGTTGATATTAAATGAATTAAAATAGTAGCATTACTTTTCCAATACCTGCATACGAAAAAAACAAGTTAGAAAAAATAAAAGCATATTTTGGACGTGTTTGATGACTTCATTGTTCTCTAGGAAATATAAGGTTTGCATGATTTTTGAATTAATTTGAAGATCATTTTATGCATGCATAGGTGTTTTTTCATGTAATGTTTGAGATCTTTCATTGCTTAGAGAATTTCTCTAACATCATTTCTATTGCCAGATGCAGGAACTAGGAGAAAAATGGAGCTAGGAAGGACACAAGTAGCTCAGGGCAGCAGTAGTGCGACACTCTGAACAAATCATTCTCAAGTAATGAATTGTCTCCCTCCTTATATGGACATCTAATTTCCATTTACTTATTCATGTATATACTTTTCTTCAATTCCATTGAATAAGTAAAGTCAATCTCACAGCTCATGTGAGACGATGTACATTTTTACATTCAATAAAGATTACTTCTTTTTCCAAAAAAGATTTGAATCCTTCTTATGTTACATGAACTTGAATATAATATAGGAAAGATTAAAATGTACCCTTTCTTCTTTAAATTTAAATCAAAAGCTCTACATGATTGAGCTATAAGTAAAAATCTGGTAACATTTTTGGTGATCTGCTGCATGTTTGCTTGCTAAACATCCTGACTAGTTGCCTAGACCTATCCTTGGGCACGGAGTCACTCAAAAATTAGTCTGATGACTTATTAAATAGACTTAGAACTTTTGTAACTCAAATTTGATTGTATGAATGACACCTTGGCACTTATTGAAAACAAAACAATAGAAAGGAAACTATCTAATTGTGCTTAAAAAACACTTAGGGAATGAAAATTTCATCTAAACTATAGTGCAACAACACTTATTGAAATCATAAACTTAACCTATTAACTACAAAGGTAGATCATACCTCAAAACAATGTTTGAGGTGAATTTGATTAACTAGGATAGGAAAGATTTATCCATCCATCTTTGATAATTGGAGTGCATTGTGCTCTGTGCATTTAGTAATGACAAATGGGCCACTCTAGAAGTTATCAAACTTTGTGTGCTTACCTAGCCTAATTTTCAATTCATCCCACTTAAGCACAACATCACCTTCTCTGAATACTCTAGGAGTTGCTTTCTTATCAAAGACTCTCTTAGTTTAGAGTTGATGATACTCCAAGGACTTCATTTACTTATCTCTTATCTCTTCCAACTCCATGAGCTAAGAATATCTAGTAGACATTGGATCCTGTTCTTCAAACATCTCTAGTTGATGCACAATATCAAGAGTTGGCAATTTTATAGATAAAGGCAATATTGCCTCTTTACCATAAATCAGTACATATGGAGAATTCCCAACAAATCTCTTAGGATTTATTCTATCTTCCCATAGAGTAAATTTCAACTTGGTGTGCAAATTCCTTTGGTTATCCTCCATGGTTCTTTTAATAATCCTGATTAGATTCTTGTTTGTAATCTTTTCCAAACCATTACCTTGAGGGTAATAGTTTGAAGAGGTCCATTTCTAATAGCCCAATCACTCACTCTTAATCCAGCAAACGCTAAGGAATTATTTGAGATAATTGACTCAGAAACTCCAAACCTGGTTACTATATCTTTATAAAAGTTCAGAACATAAGATTCATTGGCTTCTTTTGAAGCTATTGATTCTATCCATCATGTAAAGTAGCCAGTTGTTATAAGTACCCACCTATGAACTACACTTGAAGGCGGATTTATCGGTCCAATAAAATCAATGCTCCATCTCATGAAGGGTTGCTCTACTTGAATTGGATGCAAAGCAAAAGTTGGAAACCTCTCTTCTCCTACAAAAAGAACACATTTCACATATTTTCTTGCCCAAGCATGGGCATCCTTAAACAATCTTGGCCAATAATATCAGCTCTCATAATCTTCTAGGAGTTTTTCTTGGGGAAAAATGACCCCCTACAGTTCCATCACGAAACTCATGAAGCACTTTTTCTATTTGATCACTATTAATAAACATTAATAGAACACCATTAAAGTCTTTTTTGAAAATAATGTTATCAATCAACACATATGGTATAGACTACAACCTGAAATATATTATTTTAGGTCTGTCTAAACTTGGTGGAAATTCACCAGTCTGCATAAATTGGGTCACATCTTGAACTCAACTTGCATCTAACACATGTGTGCAACATTCTAAAACTCATTATCATTGACTAAAAAAGTTGTTTCTAATTTCTTTTCATTTTCAGGACTTGAAGAAAACTGATCAAATAGTCCTCTACCTCTAACAAGCTTTGTAATTTTGATGTCAACATCAAATTCCATAACTCTTGTGATCCACCCTACTCTTTTCTCATTCAAATATTTTCTCAATAGAAACTCCTTCACACTAGGGTGTGCAACCTTAACATGAATCTTATTGTTAGAGATTAAAGGCTTAAATTTCTTTAAACTCCTGATCACAACAAGAACATGATTCTCAAAAAAGGTGCATTTCTACTCATAATCAACTAAACCTTGACTGAAAAAGGCTATTGGATGCTCTAAACCATCATTTTTTTTTGAACTAGCATAGTAGAAATAGAATTTATACTACCAAAATCATACAGAATAAAATCCTTTGAAAATATGGATTTACTAGAGTGGGAGTTTTTCCTAAAGCCTCCTTGATTGCTTCAAAACTGTATTTGGATTCCCTATTCCAACTAAAGACTGTGTCCTTCAACATCGCAGTCAAAGGCTATAAAATATTTGCAACATCAGGTATAAAAATTATCAAAAAAATAGTTGTTCCTAAGAAGATTTGCAACCCTTTCTTATGATTGGGTAATCGCAGCTCTAAAATGGCTTTGAATCTCTTAGGATCAATGGTGATCCCATGTTTTGACACTATGTGACCAAGAAGCTTGCCTTCATGGAAAAAAAAGATACTCTTTTTCGGATTAAGGGATATACCAAATTCCCTACATTTTTCAAAAACTTGTTTCAAATGAGATAGATGCTCATCAAAATTCTTGGAGAATACTGTGACATCATCTAGATAAATGAGGATAATTTTATCGATCAAACCTTGAAAATCCATCTCCATAGTCCTCTGAAAAATGGCTCCATCATTGGACAGTCCAAAAGGCATTCTCTTGTAGGCCATTGTATGCCACTTTGTTGTAAAACTAGTTTTGTATTCATCTTCCTCTTTGACCACTACCTGGTTATAACTAGAATAACCATCTAATAAAGAAAATATTTTAGAACCAACAACTACCTGAAGGATCTGCTCCATGGAGGGTAGCGAGTAATGATCTTTCAATGATTCTCTATTAAGATCTCTAAAATTGACACAAAGTTTGATCTTTTTGTTTTTATTTCTAATTGGAACTAGGTTAGATACCCCTGAATTATGTTTAATTGGGAAGATAATACCACCCTCAACTATTTAAGTGAGCTCTTTAATCATGAGAAGCTATAAATTTGGGTTTAAAGACATTTATTTCTACCTAATAGGCTTAGCATTAGGTAATAATTCAATAGTATATTGGGAAATATGGGGATCAAACCTTCTCAAATATAAGTACTCCCAAGAAAATACATCATGAAATTCTTGACATAAATCCAAAAAATCTCATTTATCTTCAACTGAACAGACTTTACCTATCTTAAGGAGCTTACCTTTGAAAATCTCCAACTCTTCATAGTGTTCCTTTTTGATCTGCAAACCAATTTTACCCTTCTTAAGCTTATCATCAGTGCTGAAAATTGTTTCCAAGTTGACTAGACCCTTGGGTAACTTATTTTCCTTTAGCTGTATAACTTGGTCATCACACTCTTGCTTAAGCTTTTCTTGATTCATCATAGAAAATTGATCTTCTTCAAGCACAAAAGATAGAATCTACTCATCACTCTCAAATACTTGTTAGTGAAATTTTTTATCGAGAATCGAGGGCCTGACTATAAATTTCACATACTATTGTACCTTATCCTTCTTGAGATCATTAGGAATATAAAACTATGCTCCAACGGCTGCAAGCCTATCTACATGTTTGTTTTGATTTCTAGGAATAGAAACCAAGTTAAATGCACTATATTCTTCTCTTACATTCTAGACCCTATTTTTGTAGGACTTCAAGGCATCATTTTTAGAAAAATTCAGTCCTCTCACCTGATTGACAATTAACTCACTATCTCCATAAACCTTCAGAAAACTTACTCTTATTTTTCTTTCCCATTCAAGACCTTGAATAAGACCTTTATACTTAGTAGTATTGTTAGAACACACAAAGTTAAAATGAAATACAAAAAATTACTGATCATCTTGTAGGGACACAAAAAGTGCACCCCCACCAGCTTCGTTCTTACTCTTGGAACCATCAAAATACATCTCCCAAAGCTCTTCTTGTTGCTTCAGCAACTAATTTGTACTCTTTTCAAGGTTTGGAACCTTTGCATTAGGCTCATGCAACACACAGACACCCATACCAACATGATAAATATGATCATCAGGATTATCCACAACATTCTCTGCTACCCATTCATGTAACAACACATCAGGTATAGTTTCATCTTGCAGCTCTTGAGCACCAACAAGCACACTGTCATAAAAAATAGCACAATTTGTATCTACAACACTTGGAACAACATTAATCACACTTGGATTATTAGGTTCTATATGATCCTTGACCAATTTTTTACTTTATGGTAACCTTAGTTCCATATCTCATTCTAAACAACATATGTGATTAGTCAATAGATACATAACCTCCTATTTTGGTTGTAAAGTCTCTTGACAAACATAAGGCAAAGAAAGGTGCTAGATCAATGACACATATATCTCTTGGAACTAAAAAATTTGGGCAAGCATGAATTTTAAGCCTTAAACCCTTGATGACACCTAAGGTATTAACTGAAGTTCCATCTAACTGGACTACTCCCTTATCTAAAGATTGATATTTCAATCCTAACTTACCTATGATTTTCTTTGGCATCACAAAGCTACTAGCCCCACTATCCACCATATAGTTATGGACTAATTTATCACCTATATCCAAAGATACATAAAACAGAGGTGGTTTGACATCCTTACCCATTTCTTTGCTAAGTTTTTTGTTGTCCTGAGGAGTGTTTGTGAAAATATCTATAACCTGACCTACAAATGGCTCATCAGACACTTTTAAATCAAATAAAGTTGTCTGCAACAAGTCCTAATTTTGACCTGGGATAGCTAATGAATCCCACATAGAAATTGTCACGTTCATCTTCTTCATATTATCAATGATATGAAAATATACAACTGAATTTACCTTTTGATGGACCTTTACACCAACATGATCTGCTTGCAAGTGTGGATACTCCTTGGCAACACCTTGTGTGTTTCATTTTAAAATACGAGGCACTCGTGAAGTAGATGGTTTTGCATCTACTACTTTTCCTTTATTAGCTACTTGCTCAAGCTCAAAAGATCTTTTATTTTCTCTTGTGTTTGTTGCAACTGGAGAATCATCTATATTGACTCCACATAATTTGTCTCCCTATCAGTTTAATAGAGTAGCATCACTTGTAGGCTACTCCTGGTGCTGTGGAGCTCCATCATTAGGTACTTTAGGTTTTGAACATGTAGCTTGATTATGAGGCTAGTTTCAAGGATAGCACCACTCATAATCTATAGCAATTTTATTCTGAACAGGAACAAGGTCCCTAGTTGCACTAACAAGAGCTAGATTGTATGTCTCAAAAATCCTTAAATTTATATTATGTCTAGGACCTTGGTAATTACCTTGCTATGTCTGCTTGTTGCCTTGGTACTGTTGTTCATGACCTTGATAAGGCTGATTTTGTTGCTTGGTTTTGTTGTTGATAAGGTGGTTTTCTATGAGATTGTTTCTTCTCTATGATCACTAACTTGTTACCAAAATTTTGAACTATAATTTTGATCTCTTATAGCTCTTGATATGAGCTTGGAAAAAAAAATTCTCGACCAACAACACCTTGAGAAACAAATAGTAATGTTAGTTCAGCTGGAAAAGGTGCAAAAGATGGTATCTGCAAAGGCATGTTAGGCTGAATATCTGGAAAAATAGGAATTGGTGGCCTGGGAGCAATCTTTCCAACTTGTATCAAACTATTTTTCTCCTTGATTTCTATCTCATAAGCATCAAGTAATTAAACTCCTCCCATTGATTGTATCATGACCGATATATCAATGTTGAGAGATCTTAGATAATACAAGAATGCATATTTAGGAGAGGGTCTTATTGTGGTAGGAATTCTATCCCAAGTCCTCTAAAATCAAAAGTTAAAGTCTGAAATTTTCTCTTAAGGATCTCTCTTGATAGTTGTAAGCTACTCTACTAGGGACAAATGGTCTGATTTATCTTGGAACTGCTTATGTAGCTTATCTCCTAATTCATCCCAAGCTGCAATGGTGCCAACCGCTAGACCTCTGAACCACTACAAATCATTCCCTTTGAATGATGCAACAAGTAGCCTAACAACTACATCTTCCTTAGTTATGTGATGAACACCACACAATGAGGCTACATCCCGTATGTTCTCAATAGGGGTAGTCTGTTCTTCCCTAGTGAAAATTGGTAAATTCTTTAGAGCAACCACTAGTATATCATTATGTTGAGCCAGATTTAATGGACTACCTCCATTAAATGGCACAAAAGGTTGGTTTCTAGCCATTGTAGGTGGCTGAGATGGATTAATATGATTTATAACAATAGGAACAAAACTTGTTGAAGTAACAGAAAAATAAAATACAGGTACAATTGAACCTATAAAAGTAGCTATTGTTACTTTCTTTGGGCTACTTAAGGGTGAACTTGTTGTTCAAAAACTTGGTGAGGTAGAACAAGTATTACTCTGCCTCCTAGATGGTCTACCTCTCCTACCTGGTGGTGAGAAGAAATATTCGGGTCTAACACCAGGTGGTGTCAATTGCACTCTCTTCAATGGAGGGGTTATTTTTGTTGTTCAACCTTGTCTTCTAGGTGGTGACAACTGCAAAAATTTGAAATTTTTCGAAATCCTTGTCTGTATTTTTCTCATAAGTTGTAACAACACTGGATTTATTGTTCTTTCACTTCACAAAGTCACCATATATGCTTCAACAACCCCTCAAGGTTCTGAAAAATTCCGGTTGCATATCAAACTAGAAAAATACATTGATGAAAATGTCCCACCAAGTGTGCCAAAACTATTATCTACTGAAAAAGCATCCTTTGTTCAACTTGATGTTCAAAAATCCAGAGATAACATGGGAAGACCTCTAAAGTTGTGGGTTTCTTATGAATAGAGGTCAACCTTTGGAGAAGGCCAACTTCCTATGATGTCACTTCGAACTATTGATTTTTGTGTGGGAAAAGGGAGAAGGAAATGCATGAAATGGAAAAGCTAAAAATTAAAAACAAAGTGATACACCAAACTGAAAGGGATATTGAAAACTCAAAATTTGTACACTTGACTCCTTCTGACAAAATCATAGCTTGTAAAAACTTGTTAGAGTAGGATTTTGCATAAGTATTTCACTAAAAGGTCAAAGAACAAAAAACTTGCAAAGGGAGGAGAGAAATTCACAATTGACAAGGTACAAGCACTTAATAGACACAATAAACAACTTGTACTAGCTTACTATTTGCAGCAAAGGCATTAGCATATGAGACAAAGACCACAAGGAAGAGAAAACTTCACAAGTTAGCTCGATCAATTATTAATATACACAAATAATACAAGAACAAGATGATAATGACTTCATTACCAGAAATAAGAAAGGTTTCCTTTGAATTCCATATCCAAAATGAGTTACAAAATTGCAAAAATATGTGAAAGGATTGCAAGAGTCACTGTCTCCAAAAGCTACATAGAATAGAACTAACTCAAAAATGAGTTACAAAAGCAATATATCCATCCAATCCAAGTAGCTCCACCAAAAAGGGTTCTAGAAACCTCATTTTTGTAAGCCTAAAAAAATCCTAAAATCTAGCATGCAAATCTTCATAAAAAAGGCTCCAAATGGGTGAAAAAGTCAAATTTGACTTTTTCAAACATGAAGGGATACAAAGAAGCTCCAAGATGCTCTACTAAGCTCATTAATGAGTCAAAACTGGTCCTACATATTTGGCATGTGTTGTAAACTCCATCTCAACCCTTCTAGATACTCTCCATATATTTGCAAACTAAAAATAACTTCTCCATATTCTCTCCAATATCATAACTCAAAGCATATTTTTATCTCCCATATGTTGAAAATCTCTACAATTCTTCCATTAGAAAGAACACTAAGTCCAAATGATTTATAAAGGATCATTAAGACTTAGTGTTTTACATTTCTCAAATATTATGCAAAGACAAAAGAAATAAAAATAAGTCTTTTAAAAGACCTATATCATATAAAAATCACTAAGGTAAAGGCATAAGACTAAAAGTCTTAGCCCCTTGTGAAGATATTTGCAATGTATATTTTAAAAGAAGTCAAAAAATGCCTAACTTCTATCAGCCTCCACTAGGGTATGAAACCCTAAACCAAAATAATTCCAAAAGAATGAAAAATAATTCATTTTGCCTATCGAGTCTTCTAGAGAAATTGTGGCCGCTAGCATAAGGGTTTCTATGATGCTTTACAAAAAGTTTCTATGGTAGATTTATGGGGTTACAAAGACTTGAAACTTTGTATTTTTTGATGGTTTGTTCAATAAAATATTGGTAAGCTTATTTTTCAGAAGAAATCTAAATGCAAACCCTTTTATCTGTATTTTTAGGCTCTACAGGACACAAAATTTTGTATTTTCCTCACTTATTTCGAATCCTTTTTTAAATTTTTTGGGATTCCTCTCTTGCTTAGATGCCACAGAGATCCTTACTTGAAGCCATAGGATGCATCTTACATAGGAAATTTTATGCAAAAATGAAAGGAAACTTGAAGGTAAGACCACTATTTCAATCTTCAAAATTTTTTTACTTACTTATTTGCTTAATGTAATCTCCTTACAAAAAATCCACAAGGACTTCTTTCTGTTTCAACTTCCAATGGTCTGAATTTTAGCTCCGCACAGTCATTCTTTAGTTTCATGAAGGATTGGTTGCCATGGATTTCATTCCTCAGTTTCTATATTTATTTGAATAAAACCCATGAGGGTTTATCTGTCACAGGTTACAAAGATTATATGGGTCAGTAAAACCCATGGTCTATATCATGCTTTCTTATAGATTCTCATGTATTTTTGTAAAAATTATTGAATAAATGATCACAACCCCTTAATTATGAAAATTGTTTATGGAATATTTTGTAAATGATAAGGATTTCTTATTTTTCCCTAGCTCTACCTTTAACTTCTTTTCTATATCTCACTCATGGCTATGGGCTATCAATTTTTTTGAAGAATGCTTTAATATAGCTACCAAATCTGGCCATGACTAGTTTAAAAAATTGAGGGCTTTCCATTTAAAAGGAAAAATTATTGCCTTTTCTTTCAAATTTTTTGTAAGTAAATGTGAACCCCTAAACCTACAATTGCACAATGATGACAAACATTGTTAGTGTTAGATCAAAATGCAAGCAAACATGAAGGATTCCCATGAAATCCACCTATTAAGCTAATATTAGGAACTAAAGAGAAAAATTTAAATGATATGAAAGTAAATCCTAATCTAGCCAATAGAATGATGATATTATGGGGGAATTGGTGCCAATGATGTGTTGCAATTGGCCCTTTCCCAATTCCTAGGTAGAAATGATATGATTGATGAAGAAATGGTCAAATTTCCAAAGAGATTTGAGCATAACCTTAGTGAAAATGTGAAAATATGGTGGATTCTTGGATGAAATGAGAAAAATTAGTTCTCAATTGGAGAGAGTAACTTTGCATGTGAATTGTGGATGAGAAATGAGGAGAGAAGTCTCCAATTTATAGAATTCAATTTGGAAGAAGTGAGAAAGATTGAGCAATGTGGGACAAAGGATAATCCAATGGCATTGTGTCACTTGTCCACATGTGATTGGATGAGGAATGAGCACATTTTGGCCAATGTGCATGATAAATGCATAAATTTTAATTTGAAATGTTGAGTTAACTTGTTGAAGGGGGAAGGGAAGTGAAGTAAATGTCACTTGGCTCAAGGTCAAGGAAATGTAAGAAGCATTGAATGCCTTGTTGGAAGGACCAAGTCCACTTGGCCTTTTCGAATTCAAATGAGGGAATATTCCCTTTTGATGCTTTGTGAGGGAAAATAGAAGAATTAATAAATCAAAGTATTTGATTTATTGTGCAACTTGCATTCTCTAGAGGATTTTAGTGAGAGGGATTAACTTAATCAATGTTTTGATTAATTTAATGAAGAATTAGGTGATGTGACAATTTAGACTTGGATTTATGAATTGATTTAATTCAAGAATTGAGAGAAAATGATTTGATTTATTTAATCAAGTGGGAATATGTTAGATTAAATCAAATAAGGTTTTAATTTATTTAATTTAATAGGAGGACTTTAGAGATTTTAATTAAATAAAATGATTTATTTAATTAAACAGAGATGTAAGGTTAATTAAATTAAATTGATTTAATTTAATCACTAATAGAGGAAGACTTAATCCAATAAATAGTGATTTATTAAATTAAAAGATAGAAAGTGATGAAATGCTGAGAATGTGATTTAAGAGGAAACATTGTTAGTAATCGGGATCAGGTGTGCCAAAACGAACTTGTACATTTTCCATTTCTACATTTTTCCCCTTTTTGAAGCAATGTACTTGTTGCATTGATTCAAAGAATAAACTATTGTGGTCAAAGGTCCAGGATTTTTTGAAATTTTTTAGATGCCCCACTGCTGCCCCAGCAGAAGGATATTGTCGGATATTGCCCCATCGAGAGATCGGATGAAAATTTTGAATTTTTGGATAATCTCGTGAAAAAGATGACAAGGTGCTCGACAGGCCAGAAATGCCCCAAAATGCTTTAAAATGCCAGAAGGGATGCAAAATGACTCTCGGTTGGACGAAAAACGGGTTTGGGGGACCAAAACTCTAGCTGGAAGGTCAAATTAGGTTAAAAAAACCCTAATTTTTAGGCTTAAATAGACCTCGAGGGGTCATTTTCAATTCATTTGCAATCTTAGCCTTTAGAAAATCTCACATTTGAGCTCTGAGTTTTGGTTGAAATGGCACAACAACAGCTTTCCAAGCACGTGTCAGAGAGGGTTCAGATGCACCAGCGGCCAGTTGGCGCAGGACCCGTGGTATGTACCCCTATCCAACTTTTAAATTTATTGTTTTACGTGCATTTATTAGGGTCCAAGTCTTGCACAAATTGCGTGGTGCTATATGGCACCACAGAGAATGCATTATCGCAACCGTGTGGTACCCTATTGCACTACATATGTGAAGTGCATCACGTGGGCCACTTTGCAATTTGGTGTTTAATTAATCAAAATTCTACTGCATGCCCCTACTCCACCACATGGTGGAGTTAGGAATTTAGGGTTTTAGTTAAGGAAGACCGCATACGAAAAGTGTGCCGTGCGAGCCACTTTAGCACTTTCAAAATGGAAAACTCCGCTACGGCGATGCAGTTTTTAACTTTCCAAATTGCGCTGCACCCGCAAACAGTGTTGCATTTTCCAGTTTTAGGGTGAAATTAACGCGAAATGCAAATGAAACTTTTTTCTTTCTAACACGATGGGCTTCCCTGTGCAGGAGGATCCTGGCATACTTTACTAGCGAGAGCACTGATGGCTAGTGCTTAGTAGACTAGGGGCTATGCATGAGGTGGTCCAAGAACACCTTGGTGCCATTGGTCTTTGGTATGTTGCATATGTCCCTCCCGTTTGGTCTCATTTAGGCATGCTTATGGCTCTAGCAGAGTGATGGCATAGTGAGACCTCCTCCTTCCATCTTCCTAGCGGCGAGGCCACTATCACCCTTGAGGATTTATGGTGCATCCTCTGATTGCCTATTCACAGGACCCAAGTCATCTATGATTCGGATGCTGGTAGAGAGGCTTGTTACGGGGTTATGGAGATGGCCGAGATTGAGTTTTGTGATGGCCAAATCGACTTAGAGTTGTACCGCGGCTATGTGCATACATACAGATTGATCATTGCTACTATCATTTCAGGCCTTGTAGTACCTGATTGGTGGGGTTGATACTTCAGTCTGGGATGGGGACTAGCATTGGATCAGATGGTTCACCACAGGGAGTGCTTTGCTTGGAGACTGGTATTACTGGCGTCCCTCTATAGCGATCTTCATGAGTTTGCTTATTTGGATAGCAGGTCAATTGGGGCTGGTGGTACCTTACTACATATCTGGGCATGGGAGAGGATCCCAGTGCTTCACCCAGATATCACACCAATTTTCCTTGAGATAGATGTTCCCCTTTTTTGGTGATATGGTGGGGCGACTATGCACTTTTCTTTCACTAGGGCTGGTGGTATTCTGCACTGGCGGTGAGTTCTTGATGAGATGAGAGAGTTCATCTAGAGACTATGGATGGGTGTTGGTCCATGGGGAGATGATGATTAGCAACTCTTCTTTGCCCAATAGGACAAGTTGTTGGAGGGTTGGGAGCACACCATGGTTGAGAGGTATCTTCCAAATAGGGTTGCTCGTCAGTTCGGGGAGGTATAGGACAGGCTTGATGACCAATATGTGGCCATCTTCACATGCATGACCAAGGAGACAGCATGGGGCTAGCCCATCCTGGTAGCCGAGGTGGTGTGCTCATTTAGGTAGTTAGTGGTTTGACCATGGCCATATGATCAGGGACCGACAGATGTGGGGGTCACTCTAGCTTATAGGGAATGGTTCAAACCTCCACTTAGATTGATAGTTCCAGGTGCAATTGTCCCACGACATAGATGCAGGGGTCAGGCAGGTGGCAGAGGGTGGGGTAGAGGATGAGGTGGACCACCTCCTCATCAGAAACCTCCTAGGGACAAGGCACAATAGTCACCTGTCGAAGTAGGAGGATAGGATGGTCAGTCAAGGGCAGATCCTCAGTAATAGCCAGTAGGACAGCCAGCACGGTAGCCAGTAGGGCAGCCAGCAGGGTAGCCAACAGGACAGCCATATCACCGAGATGTGTTGATTCAACAGCTATAGGGGCAGGTACAGGCTCTGACTGTAAAGAGAGACCAAGCACGATCTGAGAGGGATCAGGAGGTGGGCCGACAAAAATAGTTAGAGAGTTTAGCGTCCTCATCCCGAGGCCAATCGATCGATATTCGTGACTACAAAGAGGCCATCAGAGAGGTCGAGTACTATCGGCACCATTACTGACAAGTAGTACCATCAGACTGCAAAGTGCCAAACTTTTCCCAGTAGACAAGGAGGTGACCGATAGAGGCCCATGGTGAGAGGCAAGATGGGGAGGGCAGTAGCTAGTAGGGCCTGCCTCCTTTTTTATCATAGGATAGTTTGATTCATTTTTGATATATGGGCTATAGTATTTGGCCTTATTGTACTATGTACTCGATGTTTATCTAATCTGATTTGTATCATAACAGTATTTTTTTTTATGATATGTATGAGATGACTCACCCTTTTATGATATGTATGGTGCAAATGTATGATGCTTATGAGATGTTATGAAATGTTTCTTTATGCTTTATGCTATGCAATGTATATAATGGATGCATTTTCTTTTTGTATATTTTTCGTGTTTTAATGATGTAATGCATATTGATGATGGTAATGGATGCAAATGGTAATGGACATGAATGTAAATGATTATGTATGATGTAATGTTCATGTAGATGCAGGGTGTGCACATGGGCGATACTTTTATTACTATTATGATACCATGTTAGTGTGGAAAGAAGATAGAAGAAATGCAGAATTAATGAATTAGTTAGGATGTAGATGGTGATTTACATTGCTAGGAATTGAGATTTTCAAAGGGTCAATTGCATTATGTTTGATAAAGGACTAGGATGGCATTTGTACCTAGTGTTATGGACTCTGATTCAAAAATTAGATAGGAGTCTTCTTGTTCACACTTAACATACATACTTTATTTAGGATGTAGTTCGGACATTCTAAACATCTCAGACCAAAACACAGAAAAGCAAGCTTTCCTATGTGGTCAACAAGATATCTAAAATATCCTACCTACAAACAAAACAAAAAATGCACAAATAAGTTATTTTACAAGTGTATCCCACAAGCATAGTAGATAAAAAAATATAATGATCATTGCTCCATTCCTTTCTCTCTAAACCTGTTTTGTTTAGGCATCATTGAGAGGTCCTTGGAATGAACACAAAATAAGATAAGTCACCAAGACCAAGATAAATTAAACAAACAAGCCAATGTTCTTCATACCACTAGCCAAGACTAACTACTGTGAGGGTACCTGATGCTTATGTCCATCATAGGAAAGCTTCATCCTAGGACATGTAGTGATCAGGGTTTTGATGGGACTCATTGGGGTGATAAGCTATTGATACTTTGAGTTGACCAACTTGCTTGCTTACTAACTTAGACTTCCCAGAATTTTGACAATTGGGTGCTGACTTTGGAACTTGCTAAACTTGCTTCTAACTATCCCACCAAAGGGTGACAATGATGACTGACTTTATTATGAGTGACACGGTCGTGGGTGAAAGCGGGATGAAATGGATGCACCATTTTGGATTTTCAGATATTTTGAGGTTGTTTTTGGTATTTGCAAGATTTAAGACAAAAAAAATAACGTAAAGGCCTAACCTAGGGGTCTTGGGAGTTGATCTGTAGATTAGCCTTGCCTATGTTATATACGTTGAGACCACATAGTTTGACTAACAACAGACTTGACTCAATGATAAGATGGACAAATTGATTGCCATTTTATTGCTTAAAGGACTGTCTTAAGATGCAGACTACATGGGAAAACGGATTGCCAATGCGATGGATGCCTAAGGAATGAACCTAACTATCTTGGGGGATGATCAAAGATCACCCTTGCCTATGTTCAAGCTCAAAGATGACGTAGTTCGACAAGGTGAAAGATTGACAAGACTCAATGATGAATTTTTTGATGATTTTCTGATATTTCGACATGTTTTTGGATTTTTGAATGATTTGGATGTTTTTGGATTTTTTTGATGATTTTAAAGAAGATCATGAGAATATACACGAATCCAATCCAATTTTTGTGGGAACATGCCCCTAGTGTGGTGCAATAGACTACTTTGATGAAGGTAGGACAACCTGACCTTAGAATTGCGCCAAGTAGTACCATGGTGGGATATGATATAGACACCAGCTCAGGCTATGGTATGGATGTGAGCAGATGGGTGGATGGATGATTTGGGATGTGATGGAATGAGTGAGTCATGCAGATCTTGGTAGATGGGGGGAAGGTGGTCTATTTATACTTGGTTCCTATTTGCCAGGTTTCCACCAAGGTACTTGTTTGAAGCGCCACCAAAGTGGTTTTCACTAGAGGATGATTTTTATTTTTTCTCTTTACTATTTTCAATCATTTTTTCTGATTTTTTGTTGTCACCAAGACACCTGTTTGCCAAGTTTTCATCAAGGTAACCATTTTCTCAGGACTTTTCTGATTGTTTTTGTATTTTTTGGCTCTATACCTTGTAAGTGCTTAGGCATACAACTTTTTGAGGTGCGAACTATTCATGGGCTACTGTAGAGGCTCACCTTCTGGTGTCACCAGCTAATATGCCCCTGATTTGTAACTTGCAGTGATGACAAAGGGTCCCAACTAGTTGGGCTCAAAATTTCCCTTTGTGTTCGAGTTTGGCACATTCTTTTGGTTTTCTTTTAGCACAAGGTCACCAACCTGGAAAGTACGTTGTCTAATCTTCTTGTTGTAGCTCCTTTTTAGGCGATTCTAGTACACTTGTAGATGATTTAGGGAATCCATGCACCTTTCATCTAGTAATTCTAGCTCATTCAGTCTTGTAACCCTATATTCCTCATCAGTGATGAGATTTTGTAGTGATATTCTCAGTGACGGGAGCTCGATCTCAATGGGGAGGATGGCTTCTAATACGTAGACTAGGGAGAATAGGGTGGCACCTGTTGGTGTGCGGATGCTGGTGTGGTAGGCCCATAAGGTGGGATTTAGCTGCAAATTCCAGTCATGACTATTTTCTTGAGGATTTTCAGGATGGTTTTATTTGTAGCTTCTGCTTGGCCATTGCCTTGTGGATAGTATGGAGTGGAAAAGTGGTGTTGGATTTTGAATTTTTCACATAAATCATAGACATCCTGATTCTTGAAAGGTGTCCCATTATCAAAGATAATGGATTGGGGAACACCGTATCAGCAAATGAGGTAGTTCAAGATGAACTTGGATATTTTTTTTCACGTGATGTAGGTCATGGGAATTTCTTCGACCCACTTTGTGAAATATTCACTGGCAGTGATGATGAACTTGTGGTTGTTGGATGAGGTGGGTGTGATTTTACCAATGAGATTGAGCCCCCATTGTGAAAAGGGCCAAGGTGTAACGATGGGGTGCAGTTCTTGAGCTAGTGCATGAATGAGGTCTCCATGATGTTTGCATTGCAAGCATCTTCTGACAAAGTTGTGTGCCTCTCTCTCCATTATCGGCTAGTAGTATCCGGTTCTTAGCAACTTTTTTCCCAAGGTCATACCACTCGAGTGTGATCCGCACATGCCATTATGTACCTCAGTTAGAGCAGTCATGGCCTCCTTAGGTTTTAAACAATGTAGCAAGGTTCCATCGATACTTATATGGAAGAGGGTCTCTCCTAGGATGACAAATCGTGAAGACCTTTTGACAAAAGTGTGTTTTAGGTTTGGGGTGATGCTAGTTGGGAGGATTCCTAACTTTAGATAGGTGCATATGTCATGATACCAAAGATCACCGGGACCAACAAGTTCACACACATATTCTGACTCTGGTACCTCAAATGTGGGTACGAGAAGCTACTCTACCAGGAATTCATGTTTTGAGACATTACGGGGGATGTCTAGTAAGGATCCAATTGTTGCCATTGCATCGGCTGCTTTGTTGTTTGTCCTTGGTATTTGCTCAAAGGTGATGTCAATGAATGATTCTTTGAGGCTTTCTACCACCTTTTTGTATGGTGCAAGTTTATCATCCTTAGTTTGGTATTCCCATTGACTTGGTTGATGATAATTTGCGAGTCCCCATAGACCTTTAGTGCCATGATTCACCATTATGCTGCAATCTTGAGACCTATGGTCAAAGCCTCGTATTCTACAATATTGTTGGTATAGGAGAACACCAATTTATATGATCTAGGTATACAGTCTCCTTGTGAGGTGATGAAGAACACATTAGCTCCTGATCCATGTTGCATGTGGGAGCCATCGAAGTACAATTTCCAGTGGTTGGCTGCACCAAGGTTGAAAAGGGACTCATCTGGGAATTCTAATATGAGTGGGTTATCCATGTAGAGAGGATCTTCTACCAACTGATCCACAATGACTTGTCCCTTTACGGATTTTCATTCTACATACTCGATATCATGTTTGGAAAATATCATTACCCACTTAGCCATTCTACCTATAAGCATTGTTTTTGACAATAGATATTTCAAAGGGTCTATCTTGGAAATCAACTTGATTTGATGAGCTAGCATGTAGTTTCTGAATTTCTGAGCTGCAAATACCAATGCTAGGAAAGTCTTTTCTATTGATGTGTAATTGAGCTCATTCCCCACCATTGTTCTACTAATGTAGTATATGGCTCGCTCAGTTCCCTTTTCATCATGCTAGGCTAAAAGGGCACCAAGGGCGACTGTTGTTACTGAGATGTATAGGATTAACGATTTCCTAACAATTGGTGGCATCAACACAGGTGGTGTAAGTCAATATTCTTTTATTTTACTGCTTGCTCGCATTTGTCGTTCCATTTGAAAGCTACTCCCTTGTGAAGCAGGTGTGAATAGGCAATATTCTTATCTGCCAATTGTGCTACGAATCTCTGGATGGACTGGAGTCTACCTTGTAATCCTCTTAGTTGTTTTAACATTCTTGGTGCTTCCATTTCAAGGATTTCTTTTACCTTTGTAGGGTCCACCTCTATCCCTCTCATTGAAACTATGTATCCTAGCAGCTTTCCCGATTGTACCCCAAAGACACACTTCTTTAGGTTAAGTCTAGCCTTGTATTGTTCTAGCCTGTCAAAGATAGCGCTTAGAGTTGCTACATGGTCCTGTCTCTTCTTTTATTTAGCTAGTATGTCATCTACATAGTCTGCGACTATTTTATAGATCATGTCATGGAATATCAATGCCATGGCTCTTTGGTATGTAGCTCCTGCATTTTTCAACCCAAGCGGCATTACATTCTAGCAGTAGGTGCCCCAAGGACATGTAAAGGCTGTCTTATGTTGGTTTTCCTTTGCTATCATTATCTAATTATACCCCGAGAAGCCATCCATTAGGGATAGCATCTCATGTCCATTCATCATATCCACTATCATGTCAATGTTGGGTAGTGGAAAATCATCCTTAGGACATGCTTTGTTTAGGTCTCTAAAATTAGTGCAGATGTAGATGCCCCCTTTTGGTTTTGAGATAGGTACAATATTTGATACCCATTCTAGATAGTCGATCAGGCATATGAAGCCAACATCCAAATTTTTCTACAGCTCAATCTTTACGAGTAGGGCTATTTGTGGGTGCATCTTCCTTAGCTTTTGTCTGAATGGTTTTCCTCCTGGGTAAATAGCCAAATGATGAACTACTACTTCAGGGTCCTGAACTAGCATGTTAGCATAGGTCCACTCAAAATTTACCTTTCTTTCTTTTAGGAATTCTACCAACAGTTCTTGTTCTTCTGTTTGAAGCTTTTAAGCATAGAATGTGATTTGTGGCTCTGTTTCTATTCCCAAGTTGACAAGGTTGCATTATTCTGCCAATACTGCTGATTTCTCCTAATGTAGAGAAATAGGGGGGAGATTGAATCCTTCATCTTCTGGTGCCTTGGAGAGGTTTTCACCATCGAATGCATCCTTTATTTTTACTGTTTTGTGGTTAGAGAGTGCCACAATGTAGTTTTCACTCAATAACTCCAAGCTTATTCTCGATATTTTTCTTTTGTGACTGAAGGAATCAATCGTCTCCCCATAGTATGCATGTGTGTTTAGTGTGATGTTGAATCTAGCCTTGTGATCTCCGCATGGAACTGTATCCCTTCATCCCATGAATTCTGAGAGGGCCTCATCATTTTTGAACGAGTCTAGAATCAGTGGTCCCCATTGGTCGTGATCGATGAGTTGGGGGTGTACTAAGGTAATTCAGTGGGTTGGTTGGTTTGAATCAGCTATGGAGACACTTATTATTAACAAGGTGGAATCCTTGAAAAGCCTAGGGAGACTTGCTATGGTATCCTCATCGTCACTACTATAACAAACATCAGTGACATCAAAGGTCTAATTGTCGAGTGGGATCCCTAAGCAAATAGGTGGTCTATAAGCAAATAGGTGGTCTAGGAGTGGTTGTTGTTACCTAGGGAGAGGATCTAACTACCTTTCTAGGAGTACCTCTGCCACGTATGGTTATACTCAAAGGAGTATAGTCGAGGCTAAGGTTCAACATTCTTCTTTCTACAATGATGGGCTCCAACTATCCATCACTTTTTCTTCCTAGGATCTCATTCCTATTATAGCCCATACCAAACATCATTTGTAACCCTTTGTTAGTTTCCTCCATGGGTAGGGTGGGAGTGGGTCTTTCATCTTGGTATAGTGTGTTCAAGATGTTCTCTTCATCCACATTCTCCCAATTGAGATCCCCCCAATGGTGGAATCTAGAGGGTTCTGCTCTAATAGTGCAGATAGGTGTTTGAACCAGCTAGGGTTGCCCATGTGACCTAGGAGATTGTGGTAACTCTCCTACAACAAAAGAATTTCTCCTCATTCTGTAATCACCGCATCTGTTGTCCTGTATCATGTTCTTAATCTCAGATATGTCAGGGATGGTGGGTGTCTCTGTCGCAGAAGTGGAGGTGAGATTGGCTGGGTCTATGTATGAATTAGATGGTCCTTCATCATTTTTGGGTACTTGAGGGATCTTGTAAAACTTGGCTTCCAAGTTTTTGCAATAGGCAAAAGATTTGGGATCCCCATGAATAGTGACCTCCTCATTCTGATGTGAGAACTTGATGCATTGGTGATAAGTTGAGGCCACTACCTTCATTCCATGTATTCGTGGGTGTCCCAGGAGGATGTTGTATGGTAGATCTAGCTCAAGAACCTGATAGGTGGTTTCCATGGTTTTCGGCCCCACTTGGATGGGGATCTTGATAGTGCCCTGAGACACTCTTTCCTAGTCATCATATGCCCTTATTGTGATGTTTTTGTTCTTATTGATGGAATCTTCAGCGAATCCCAATTTCTTTATAAGCTTTAGTGAACAAATATTAAGGACTACACTTCCATCTACTAGGACTCGTTTGAATTTCTTTTTATGGATTAGTACTTGAAGGTGGAGTGCATGGTTATGAGATGGTTGCGGGGGGAAATCTTGGTCTGAAAATGTAATGAGATTTGGGTTAACGATGTTACCCACCATAGCCTGAAGTTGCTCTATGTCAAGGGTGGCAACAATGTTAGACGTAGCTAGTGCTTCATCAAGGATCTTCCTATGGGCGGCGGATATTTTCAGTAATTCCATGATGGAGATTTGGGCGGGTGTTATTTTCAGCTGGTCAATAACATTGTAATCATAGGGGATGGATTTTGTATTGGAAATGGTGGTCTTAGCAGGTGCCCCAGTGATGGTAACCTTTCTGCCTCATGTGGTGACTCCACAGTCATTGTTGGCTCCTTTGATATTTATGATGGTGACCATTTCATCAATGCATCCAACTATCTCCTTGTATACTAGATTAGCACTAGCATACTTTTTCTTCCCCTTATTATTTCTTTGATTATTTCCTTGGTTATTCCTTTGGTTATGATTCGGCATCAGATTCGTGTAAATTTTTTAGGTCTTGGTTTTCGGCAGGCTACTCGATGTTGATGACCTTGTCTTTAATGAGGTCTTGGATGATGTTTTTGAGTCTCATACAATTGGTGGTGGTGTGTCCTTTGACTTTGTGAAAGTCACAAAGGAGATTCTCATTGTACCATGGCGGTTTGGTCATGGGCTCCATGTATTGGTCAGAGTTAGGGATCTTGATTAGATTCTCTTTGACCAGCTTCTTCATTATGGACTCAATTGATTCACCAAGAGCTATGAACTTCCTCTTGGGGGGAAGCTTGTTGCGGGGAGGTGGTGATTTTAGAAACGGATGTAGGCATGTGGTGAGTGATGTTGCTTCTTTGTTAGCCATAGGTGGTGTTTTTCTGATTCTTGGAACATGGCACTCCCCTTGTTTGCATTTGGCGAGGTTGGTGTGATGACCGATGTGGTGCAAGGTACTTATTGATTGGTGTTTGACATTGGGGATGTATTTGGAATAGGCACATTTGTACTAGTGCTTGCATCAAGGTCGGGAGGGGGCATGACCCCTCCTCTTGCTATCATATTTAGGTACTTGAACATAACACTAACAATTTTGTGGGTCTCTAGATTTTGAAACATTTCCATGATTTTGGTTTGTGTCATTCCCATGTCTTAGTTTGTGATGTCCTCTTGATGACTCTCCTCTTGAGGGTTTTGTGATGATAAGGGAGAGTTTCTTGTGGGATTGCTTGATCCCGCTAGGTTCACTTTGGTGTTTAAATGACTCATGCCCACAGAAGTTGATATTTCTCTAATATTCTCCATGTCCTTGTATTGAGATCTTGTTTGGACCATAAAAAATAGAGATTTGTTTGATCCTAACCCTTTAGGTCCAAAAGAGAAGAACTAGGGAAGCTAAAATATCAAAGATGGTGGTAATGGTGATGGGCTAAATGGATGACGATGATTGAGTGAAAACCTTTTTGAAGAACTTTTGAAGGTATATCTTAAACTTGTAAGGGCTTTTGAATTGATTGATTGTGATAATTTGACTGGATGCATTAAGCCAAACAAGATTGTTGTGAAGTTGTATTCCCTAGGAAGTTGCGTTATCCTAGGGGAACTTGCACAAATGAATGAATTGGCTAAATGTGTTAAGCCAATGTAATTGTGAACTAATAGACTTTAGGAAAATGAATTATCCTAGAGAAAATTTGTCGAATGGTTGAGACTATGTTGGCTAGGTGTGTTAAACCAAGATATGGTGATGTTGATTTAGCCCTCTAAGTTTAGCGTGATGATATGTTTCTAGAATTCACAAAAGGTTTGATGATGAAGTGGGATTTGGTTGATGGAGGAATGAATGAGAATGACGACCTTGATCTTGAATCTTAACCTAGATATGACTCTCTCTAAAAAACCTCGGTATTGAAGAATATGCTAGACTTCCTATGGGAGAAAAGCAAACCTTTGAAAAAGTTCAGGATTTTGTTGAGAATAAAATGCATACAATATGGGATTATTACTTAAGGCTCTTTTGTAAAATTTGTATACAAGTCTCTCCCTTACTTCAAGGAGCATCTCAAGGCATTGCTCACTGATTTTTAGACTTACTTTCTTGAACTTTGGCTTTGGCATTTCGATCTTGCGGGAAATCATTGGAAACAACACATATGTAGTCAATTTGTCTCTTTATCTTGGTTTAGTGAAATTATTTTTATCCAAGACACTTGCTTGCTTAGGTTTCAAACTATATGTCTAGTGTCCCACTTTCTTTCTCATCCCACAAGGTCCTTTGTGTGGAAATCAAGGAAAATAGGGAAAAAGTTCCTTATGTTTTAGCCTTATTGAAAACAAATGACAGTAGAATTTGTGCACTTAGAAACCTCTAGGAATATGATTCCTAGGGAAAGCAAGAGTGTCCAACTTCATCAAGAGGTATTTGTTTCCCACAAGGTGTTTGAAATTTGAAGGTTTTTTTGTGAATGTTTGTTTTCAAGCATTTTGAGGACCAAGCAATGTGTTCTTTCCAAGCACTTTTACACTCCTAGGATGATGAGGCAATATCTTGTTGGGTTCCCACTTGGATAAATTCAGTTGCGCATATCTTGTGTGAATGGCTAAATGCTTGACCACACTGGCTCCCCTCCACAACACTCACTTATTCGGGTGAGCCAAGCATTAGAACCCATGAATCTCCCATGGCATACTTTCCATATCCACAACAAGACCGCATGTATAATGTGGTGCGGCTTGAAAGGACATAACCTTTTGCACCAACAAGATAGACAAGGTTTTGGCCTTTTTCTAAACAAGGGGTTCTAATTACGACATTCCGTTTGTGGGGGATTATCCAACATTGGCGAGAGTCCATTGTTGTCCATCTCATCAGAATAATCCTCGTGATTCTCGAACTTTCCTCAAGAATCCACACTTATATAACGGTTGGAAGTCGCTTGGCTTTAGCATGTTCCCGGTTGGGTCATTCCCTTGGGTGAGTACTTTTTCCCACAAGGCAGGCCCTCTAAGATAAACAATAGCGAACAAACATTATTCGTAGTTTGATCGACTTTTGTTTAAAAACAAAAGGAGAACACTCGCAATAAGTTTAATTCACACTCGCATGTTTTGTTCATTTTTAACTTCCCAAATCAAAATGTGGAGGAAATCTTTTTGACAAGTTAATATCACCAAAATTCTTTTGATTCTCAAGATCGTTGTGAAGTGTGAGAGAAGCACATACGCATTTCAATGATGTTAATTTGTGAAAAAGATTGCAAAACATGAAAGAAACTTGTTCATTTTAAACCTCAAAGCAATGATGACTTCTTTTTAAGCACCAAATGGAAATGTAAATTTTCCTTCAATTGTTACCTTTTAAACCAAATCTAGTTTGTTTACCTAAAGTTCTTTTTAGCCCCTTGGCAACTTTTGAAAGGAAATTTGATTTTTTTAATTTTAGAACCCAAAGTAAAATAGTGTCCTATAATCAAAGAACTTATCAAATCCTTTATAGAGTGTTAAAAAACACTTTAGTGTTTAAAAACACTTTGTAGAAAACTAAACATGGTGCCATAAAAAAAAATTCTTTTTCTTTTTAAACCCAAAGTAAAATTAGTTTTCCTAAGGCCAAAGAGATTTAACAAACTTTCTTAAGGAGTGTTAAAGAACACTTTTAGTGTTTAGGAACACTTTGGTTTTGTGAACATGGTATCATGATGGACTTCTTTCTTTGCTTTTCCTCTCTCCAACAGCAAACCAAGTTAATGCTAAAAGTTAAAAATTTATTCAAATTTTAAAAACAGACTGTTCCCGTGGTAGAGTTTAGAAAGTGTGGTGTTGTTTAGAAAACCAGTGGTGCCATATAGTGTCGCACGGTCAACTATATGCGGTGTTCTGCAGAGACATAGACTATGGGTGCGATGGAGTTTGGCACGCGGTGGATTTTGGAAGTGGCGGAAGTTGGCAAATTTTCAAATTTGAAATGCGGGAAGCAGTTGCGGTGCTATATGATGCCACTAGTTCCTAGGGGTGCGGTGCAATACAACGCCGCATATGAGTCTGCGGTGCAATAGAGGACCGCCTGAACTAGCCACAATGCAATTTCCTGTATGTGAGCAAAAAAGTTGAAAAAACCGCGGAAATTTAAAAAAAAAGTGATAAATCTTGTTCAAGCCCTCCTTCTAGTGCCAAAATGTGAACCCCTAAACTTGCAATTGCACAATGACGACAAAAATTGTTAGTGTTAGATCAAAATGCAAGCAAATATGAAGGATTCCCCATGAAATCCACCTATTAAGCTAATATTAGGAATTGAAGAGCAAAAATTAAATGATCTGAAAGTAAATCCTAATCTAGCCAATAGAATGATGATCTTATGGGGGAATTGGTGCCAATGATGTGTTGCAATTGGCCCTTTCCCAATTCCTAAGTAGCAATGATATGATTGATGAAGAAATGGCCAAATCTCCAAAGAGAGCATAACCTTAGTGCAAATGTGAAAATATGGTGGATGCTTGGATGAAATGAGCAAAATTAGTTCTCAATTGGAGAGAGTAACTTTGCATGTGAATTGTGGATGAGAAATGAGGAGAGAAGTCTCCAATTTATAGACTTCAATTTGGAAGAAGTGAGAAAGATTGAGCAATGTGGGACAAAGGATAATCCAATGGCATTGTGTCACTTGTCCACATGTGATTGGATGAGGAATGAGCACATTTTGGCCAGTGTGCATGATAAATGCATAAATTTGAATTTGAAATGTTGAGTTGACTTGTTGAAGGGGGAAGGGAAGTGAATTAAATGTCACTTGGCTCAAGGTCAAGGACATGTAAGAGGCAGTGAATGCCTTGTTGGAAGGACCAAGTCCACTTGGCCTTTTTGAATTCAAATGAGGGAATATTCCCTTTTGATGCTTTGTGAGGGAAAATAGAAGAATTAATAAATCAAAGTATTTGATTTATTGTGCAACTTGCATTCTCTAGAGGATTTTAGTGAGAGGGATTAACTTAATCAATTTTTTGATTAATTTAATGAAGAATTAGGTGATGTGACAATTTAGACTTAGATTTATGAATTGATTTAAGTCAAAAATTGAGAGAAAATGATTTATTAAATAAATGATTTGATTTATTTAATCAAGTGGGAATATGTTAGATTGAATCAAATAAGGTTTTAATTTATTTAATTTAATAGGAGGAATTTAGAGATTTTAATTAGATAAAATGATTTATTTAATTAAACAGAGATGTAAGGTTAATTAAATTAAATTGATTTAATTTAATCACTGATAGAGGAAGACTTAATCCAATAAATAGTGATTTATTGAATTAAAAGATAGAAAGTGATGAAATGCTGAGAATTTGATTTAAGAGAAAACGTTGTTAGTAATCGGGATTAGGTGTGCCAAAACAAACTTATACATTTTCCATGTCTACAGTAAAAATCCATCTCACAACCCTAACGCAGCCCCCATATTCCTTTCTATAGCTATGCATTCTTAAGAATTATTTATGTAACGGTCGTGCTCAGAAGTATACTTTGATAAAACCCCTATAAGGTTTTATTTATCTTCATTCTTGTAGCCTAAGACTCTTCAAACCTCCAATTGAATTTCATGTATAAGAATTTCTCATTTTTATTTGATATCATGTTCTGAATGGTGAAGATCTATGTCTTTCAGCAATTTGAGTCTTCTATACATATAATGTTCATTGATATGCTTGACATGAATGGTTTGTAAATGAATAATACTCAATACATCATGCTTATTAAGTAACCTCTTAATAACTCAAAAGAGAATATTGTCTTTTGGATTATTCCTTGATTACTTCTTTCAGATTTCTATGTGACCTTCTCTCTTCAACTTTAATGATTATTGTTCAAAATTTTCAAGCTCTGTTTCCAAGTAAGATAGACAATGTTGAACTAAAATAAAAAGATAGCCACAAGATTCTCAAAACTACCCTTTAAGGAGTGGTACCAAATTTTTCATCATAACTACATCTGTATAACAAAAATTTGTTCTCTCCTTGTCTATTACACTCATCCATCATGCATAATTGAGTCATACTTGCTTTTCCAATATCATTTTTACTATCTACATGATATGAGATTATCATCATATAAACTGCCTTAAACATTGACTTTGTTTTCTTTGATAACCCTTTATAGATTGTGCTTTCATGAATTAGCACATCAATGTATTATGTAGTCTCTATAAACTATCCTAACAACAAAAAATTGCTTTCATTCTTTATGGTTTTCCAAAACATGTACATGCCACTTATGACAATGACAAACAACTCACTATTATAAATGATGTGCACCTATTTGTATGAATCATAAGTGATGAATTATCTATTGAATTGTATTTCAATGTCTCTTTAAAACATAACAAAGCAATGCACTGGGCTCAACCCTTGTGGGAGATACATTTATCACATGTGTTGATATTAAATTAAAAAAAAATTAGCATTAATTTTCCTATAGTAGCACATGAAACAAAAAAGTTAGGAAAATAAAATCATATTTTGGATGTGTTTGATGAATTCATTGTTCTCTGGGACAACCAAGGGTTTGCATGCTTTTTTAATGCATTTGGAGATAATTTTATACATGCATAGGTGTTTGTTCATATAATTTTTGAGATCTTTCATTGCTTAGAGAATTTATCTAGCATAATTGTTATTTCCAAATGCAACAACTAGGAGAAAAATGGAGCTAGGAAGGACACAAGAAGCTCGAGGAAATAGCAATGCGAGAAAACACACCCTGAACTAGTCATTCTTAGGAAATGACCGGTCTCCTTTCTTATATGCACATTTACTTTTCGTTTACTTATTCATGTATATACTTTTCTTCAATTCCATTGAATAAGTAAAGTCACTCTCATGGCTTGTGTGAGATGATTTACATTTTTACATTCAATAAAGATTACTTCTTTTTCTAGAAAATATTTGAATCCGTCTTATGTTAAATGCACCTGTATGAATGCATTAATTTTTAAATGTAATATTTTGGATTATTCCATTTATACACTTGAATGTAATATAGGAAATATTAAAATGTACCCTTTCTTCTTTCAATTCAAATCAAAATCTCTACCTGATTGAGCTATAAGTAAAAATTTGGTAACAATAATCTCTTAGGAAGACCTTGGATTCATTAAATGAATTGATTCCCTTCAACATTTCAATATTTAAATAAATACACAAATGAAAACAAGGTTTATACAATCAAAGCTAACGTTCAATTATAATTTTTCTTACAAATTGAAATAGGCACAAAAGGTCCTTTGAGAACATTAATACCAAATTCAAAATTTTAACCCGTGCAAGAAGAAAAAGAGAAGTGTTTATCATCAATCAAAGTTATTGGAAAATGATTGGGTTTAATTGGATTTTACACCTACATTCATGGGATAATATAAAATCACAACGAAAGAATCAAAAAAGGAAAAAGAAACAATGATTCTATAAACACAAAATGAAGTGAAATCATCACAAGCATCTGAATCCACAATCCCTACTAAAGAAGAAGAAATAAATTACACAACCAATTATGATGAGATTGATCACGAGAAGCCACCATCCTCAAAATAAATGGAAGCTCTTTATGGACAAGGATATCAACTCTTGAAATAACTTGGCTATAATGGAAAGGGATGTGGACTAAAATAACAAGGCATTAGAGTTCCTATAGAGCCTAATATACAAGAAAAAAAAAGGGGTCTTGGATATTTCCCTTCAAAGATAACAAAAGCATCAAAAAATCCTTCACTTAATATCAACACTATCATACAAGATTCTCCTAAGACAACTCTCACATTGATGCATCACGACTTAAGAGATAACACAAGTGATGATCCACCAATGGATTACTTTCAAAATGATGAGGTTGTAGAATTTGTTTTTGGGATTCTATGATAATTTACCAAATCATCACCACAAATGAAGATTCACTTGTACCTTAAGCAATAAGGGATATTTTGTGAGGAAACTAAAATGATCAATATTGAACAGGATGATGATGAAAAAATTCCTAAAATACCAAACCAAAGTGCATTGCTTGTGGGAGATACAATCAACATACCAATGGATACATCTAATAAAGATAAGGTGATTAAAATAGGAAAGTGTTTTGGTGATGATGAACAAGAAGATCATGCAAAATTATTACATGACTTTCCTAAAATATTTTCTTAGAAATATTAAGATATGTTGGGTATTGGTGCTAAGATAGTAACATAGGACATTATCCTTAATAATATGCTAAACTTGTAAGACAAAAGATATTCAAGATGAATACTAAAATAGATTTTTTGGTTAAAGCTAAAATTGAAAAGTTCTTGGATGTTGACTTTATTCATCCCATTGATTATACACCATGGATATCTAATATTAAATAGTTGTGGAAAAACTTGATGATTATATTAGGATGTGTACGAATTTTTGTGTTTTGAATAAAGAATCATTAAAATATGACTTTCCCCTTCCTAATATCAACATGATTGTGGATTCAACCACAGGCCATGCCTTATTATCATTCATGGACGATTTTTTCAGGTTATAATTAAATTTTCATCAACCTTCAATATCAATACAAGATAGCTTTTACTACACCTTGGGGGAAATTATGTTAGGTTGTTATTCCTTTTGGATAAAAAAATGTTGGAGAAACATATCAAAGAGCTATGACACTAATATTTCATGATTTCATACACAACTTTTTGGAAGATTATGTTGATGATATTTTGGTTGTCTTTAACTTGTCAAGATCATGTAAAAATAATTCATAAGATGTTTGAAAGAATTCATAAGTACAACTTGATATTAAATCCAAATAAGTGTGTCTTTGGTGTGGATAGTGGAAAAATCTTGGGTTTTATAGTGTCACATGGAGGCATTGATGTGGAGACAAATAAAATTTATTCTTTCATAAATATGCCACCTCCTAAAACCATTTCTCAATTGTGTAGTTTACAAGGAAAGATTCAAGCAATTCGTCGATTTGTGTCATCACTAGTGGATTAGAATCTTCCTTTTACCAAAATGCATAAGAAGGAATCATAATTTAAATAGAATGAGGATTGTAAAAAAAAAAAAAAATCTAAAAGAATACCTAGCTAATCCTCTATCTTGCAACCCGCTATTCAAGGAATGCATTCATCCTTTACATATTAGCATCCTCTCATGCTCTAGCAACATTATTGGCTCAACAAGATGAAAGTGTCAAAGAACATCCTACTTATTACATTAATTAGACTCTAATTGATTATGAAACTTGGTATACAACAATAGAAAAATAATGTTTGTTTCTTGTGTTTGCTACTAGTAAATTGAGACATTATTTATTAAATGTAGAAGTGCATGTTGTTAAAAAATTTGATCCTTTGAAACACCTTTTTTCTAAAGCAGATTTTTCAAGACATTTATTTAAATGGATTATGTTGTTAACTAATTTTGATCTTAAATTTTTTCCCCAAAAGGAAATCAAAGGACAAGCCTTGACCAACCATTTAGCTGACACTCCTTCACCATTGACATCACCTAATCATGAATCATTCCATGATGAGAATGTGTTGACAACTGAAAAGGAAACATGGGAATTGTATTTTGATGGTTCTAAGTGTCAAACTAGCTCTACAGAATGGGTTATTTGAATACAACCTTTGGGTATGTGCAGGATCATGATGGGCCAAAAAGTGGCAATATGTAAGTGATATGATGGACCATGTGGCTAATGAATTTTTTCTTACCCAAAATTGATGAAACGAAAAGGGTTTTTAAAGGATATTCTCAGCTTTCCACCAATATAAATTATGCTTTACTTTGAATTTAATAAATTATTATTATTCATTTTCTATTTGAATTATGACTAAAGTCCTTATTGATAGGCTAATTGAAAAAAATCTATAGCTTTCAAATGGTATCACATTTTTTGAATCTAAAACATGTGTCACATTCTATTCTTTGCATACTATAGGATTAAAAAACAAGAATTGGAATTTAATGAAGTTTTTACCAAGTTAAGGTGGTCAAACATATGAGTTTTTTATATTTTTTAAAAGTTGTAATACAAATATTTTAATTAATTATTTATTTGGAAAAAAAATACAAAAAAATATGCATCACATCGGGACATGATTCCTCTACTTATATATAAAATATTATAATTTTATTTTGGTTAGGGTGGTCAAACAGATACGTACTTATTTTTTCCCTGAAATTTAAGTACTACTGCATTGAAATTTCAAATTTTTACCAAATAGATGTTTATTTTTTTAAATAAACCTAGTATTTTAGAAACTAAATTCAATTTTATACAGATTCTATTCTTACATATTTTTGAAATAATATAGATAAATTATTCAAATTTTTACGTCAAGTTTCCTAACTTTGATTTTTTGAAATTTTATTGCCACTTAAGGGCCTATTTTTTCCATGATGATCCTACACATACCCCTTTATGAAATCCTATTCCCTTATCTTATCATTTAAAATTCCTATGTACAAATAACATTATAGAGTGCAAAGCCATAATTGGTAGGATACATGTGGCCATATCCTTAGGTGTTCATCACATTCATATATTTGGAATTGGTTATTAAACAAATAAACAGATCCTACCAAGTGAAACATGATAATTTATCCCAATATAAAAACCTTACGATGAAATTTATTGAATGATTTAAATCGTATACCATTGAAAATATTTTGTAAAAGGATAATTGACATACAAATTTAATGGCAAGCGTTGCCTCCCCTATGTCTCCTGAAGATCCTTTTATTGATTTCACGTTTGTAGTTCACACAATCACAAATTCATCGATAGATGGAAAGATGAAAGAAGCATTAGTGACCAATATTGAAGTCTCTAGTGAATGGTACACACTGATATTCAATTATTTAAAAGAAGGGGCCTTTCCCAAACCAACCACTAAAAAGGCTAGAACTCATATCTGAAAACTTGAAACTACTTACATAATCCTAGCAAATGTCTTGTATAGATGATCCTTTTATGGTATCTTTCTTAGATTCCTTAAACAATCAGAGATGCCTATAGTCCTTGAGGAATCTCATGTTGGTGCTTTATGGGGGGCATTTTGGGGGAAGATTGTTAGTTCAAAATTTAATCTGCATAGGATATTATTGGTGACATATGTAACAAGAATGTTTTGATCATGTTAAGAGATTTCACAAATGTCAAGAACACAACAATTTGATCCATGCTTCTACTTCTGAACTTCATGCCCAAGTTCCTATTTACTTGAGAAAATCTTGTAAAAAATAGTAAGGAAACATAACAAGGGTTGGCACACTCAGTTATCTTACGTGTTGTAGGCCTATCACACAAGTATTCAAACAACAATAGGAAATACAACTTATAATATAGTTTATGGTACTGATGTAATAATGCCTTTGGAGTTAAGAAAATTCCTTCATTACAAATTTCTTTTAGAGGGATTATTGACAATACCACTTATAAAGAGAAAAAATTACAACTTGAAATTCTTGAAGAACAATCCATTAACACTCTCAAGCATCTTCAAGATTATTCCAAAACAATGCAATGAAGTTACAATGATAATTTTATTTCTCTCTCATTTAACAAAGGTGATTTGGTGTTATATGAAAAGCAATGTAATGTTAATGCCACCCTAGGTGAAAAAGGATTTTTTTTGTTTGAATTGGTTAGGCCCTTATGTTATTGATGAAAGCTATGGGTTTGGAACATACACATTAACGAAAAAAATGGTACACTTAAAGAACCTATCAACAGTGCACATTTGTGCAAATATTATACTTAATATTTATTTTGAATAGTATGCAAATTAGAACATGTTGTTAGATTAATCAGATAGTTTTCCATTTTATCTCACATTTCTTCATTCTTGACAAACATTCATGGTGTGTCTTGAATTATGTTGAGTAACTTTTTGATTATTATTTTATTTTTTACATTTTAATCATTCAATCATATGTTTATTGTGTTAAATTAGATCATTACATGCATTTAATTCCTAATTAGATCATAAGGGCATTTATTTTAACACAATTTCACTTAATCAAAATGTAGTATCTAAATAAATATAAGTGTTTATGTTACATCACATAAAATTAGTTCATGGAGATATTTATTAAATAATCTTGCATAGATTATTTAATAGATCATATTGACATCTAATCCAAACAAGAACTTATGAAAATAAACATAAACACTTACATATATATAACAATCATAAGAGTTTATATACATGGTCACCATGATAAAAAAAATGTGCTATACTATAGCATAGCACATCTAGTGCATCATATGGCTACCAAAATCCTCAAAGCTTGGTGGTAGTGCTTTTCAAGAGATAGTAGATCATAAGTGGCTCGTGGAGCTCATCTAATCTTGTAGGCCCCATACCTCACCTCTAGCCACTCCCTCACATATGATTGTTGTGACGTGATCCTAATCTATATGGTCCCTATTGTCCTATACCCTAGCTAAACACATATGAACTCTAGTGAGCTCCCCTTGCAACTTGTTGAGTTTCAACCACATGAAATCACGTGACTTTATTTCAACCAAAACCTAGGCAACTCAAAGATCCTCATATGCAGCCTAGAACTCCACAAGTGTAGCTCTTGACTGCTCATCTCTAGATCTTGATAGATTAGTAATCCTCATAGCCTCCATCTAGTGAAGGCTCAAAAAGGTCAACATGGAATCCAAAGCTAGGTGATGGCCTATGCTCCCCTCATGTGGCCTGATGTGGGGGCATGGTGGGAGCCATCTCAACAATGACTTTATGGAAGAATTATAGCCACTCTCACATACACAATGCAAGATGAAAAAATAAAAGAATATTAGAAAAATATATGATAAGTAAATTCAATAACTATAAGTACAAGAAAACTATAATAAAATATCATCACCTAGATCGCTAGCCTACCCTCTCCATGCTCATGGGAAATAATTCCTACTATCATTGTTGTTCATGCTTGGGTAACTTGAGGGCGAGATGGAGGTCTCTCCTTGGGGGCATCTATGGCTACCTTTGGTTCATCAAGTTTATCTCTCATAGGTTATGGATCCTTCTCATCCTCCTCCTCATCCTCCTCTATATCCTCTGTCCTATCCTTATCATTTGTGTCTGCATCCATAGCTCTATCTTCTCTCTCATTTCTATGACCTAGAAGAGGTTTAGCATCACTAATGAGGTGATGGAAAAGGAATATTTGTGCATTCTATTCTCTCATCCACCAATTCTCGTAGGCTATCGTGGCACCTACATCATCCAAATCTTATGTTGGGGGAATATCCCAGTCTTCGTCATCAAAATTGCTAGAAATGTCATCATCAATCGCAGGACACCAAATATCTCCTAGCCTAGAGCCACTTTGTGCTGCTCTTAGATATGTAGTTCATGGCCTAAGAGGTATCAGGACTTGCTCAAATTTCCACATGACAAGGTCATAATAAAATGCATAACTATATAGTCATATCATCCAAGTAACAATTTGTCTTATTGCATCCTGATAAGTTGTCATGTGTGAACTGGCCATTGGGGTATGGTCTGGTAAGGTCTTTATACTATCTTGACTTCCTCAAGATGATCAAAATGGATCCTCTAGTACAATAGATCCCTGATCTTCTAGAATTTTCTCAAAGTGTAGCTAAAATCTTGTGTATAGCCTACGGCTGCTACAAGAGGACAACTAGTAGGCCTAGTACATGTGATATGCTCAAAGGCCCAAACTTGCACTAGAGTATAATGTACTATGCTATGTAATTCTAGATATACAAATTTCTTGAGGTCAAGATAAATGTGAGCTAGCATATTGCAACTCCATACATACATGATATGATGTCACTCCATCTAGTGAATGGTATGAATGAGGACTCCCTCTAGGTGTGTGCCTCATCCATTAGGTACAAGTTTTAAAGCAATGGTCACAACTATGTTTCATTGTAACAATGGTGAGTGAGCGTATAGAATCCATTTAAGCTTGAAATGAGCACAAACATCCTCTGATGGAATAGGATGGCCCAAGAAATGCTAAATATCTCATCTCATCTACCTGTGTGTGTGATCCTCCTTTAAATGGATAGTCTCACCCTGGATGAGTACCCTCAAAATACAAAAAATATCCTCTAAGGTCACTTTCATCTCTCTTGTAAGAAGATAGAATGTGCATGTGTCTACATTCCATTTATTGACAAAGTCCATCAACATATCATCATGGTACCTCATGGGTTGCATGAGGTAGATCCCAAAAAATTGAATCTCACATAAAGTCTCAACCTCCTCCTCGGCTAGTTGGGTGACCTGCTCCTGGAGAAGGGTGAAAAATCAACCTCCTAGATGTTGTCGAGTGCATGGTGGAACATGAAAGAGATGGAATAAATAATCAATAGAATGTTTAAATTTTTTAACCAAACAATTAAAATAAAAACAAATTTTCCTTGGGACACTTGGGCTAAAATTGGACACCTAGGCCATTTTTGGATGGGGGTCCAAGATAATTTGGCCATTCTATGACACATGCACCAAAATGAGATAGGTGTTCCATTTTTGGATGGGGTCCTAGAACCTTTGAAAAATGATATAAAATCAAAAAATTAATCAGAAATCAAGGTACAAGAGACTCACCATGGATTGGAGCTCACCACGTGCCACCTCAGCTCACAAGACATCCAATCTTAGAGGATGGTATGATCATCACCTCGACATCTTCACTCTTCTGAAACAAGGTAATCTTCAAATGGTGGTCAAAGATGTAATTTTTCACTAACATATACTAAAGTTTCTTAATATTACATTGCATTCAAACAACCATAATGGGGGCTAGAGAAATCCATTTTTGATGTCTTTTGTTGTGTTGGATTCACAGTTCCATCCCCAATCTTATTTAATGTTTATAAATATATGGTGTTGTCACTTCAATGCCATATTGTAATAATTTACATCACAACATACAAAAATTCAATGAGGTTAGATTTATACCTTGATTCCACCTCCATAAAGCAATCAAAATCAAGGGGTATACATCTACCCTCAAATTTGATAATCTATAGAAGTTTGACATGTTTATAAGATGATTTTGAACAACTAAAAAATAGGTTTTGTAGGACGCGGTTGCTAACATTGTGGTTTTGTAGATGACTAGATTGGGGGATTCATTCTCCCCATTTTACTATTTAAATATCCATATGAGTATCCTTTTATTAAGTGTAATTTACTTTAGCTTGTATTTGCATGTAGTGTCATATGGATGCTAAAGTGGGGGCTAAATTTAGTGTAGAAAATTGTACTCCTTTTAGGTGATAGTACAATTTCACACTTAGTTTGGATATATTTTAGTGACCTTTCATTTATGCACTTTTAACCTTCCTAAGTAGGCCCCTAATTACCATTATTATGCATCCTGGGACCTATTTTTATCATTTTTCGAAATTAAAATGTACATTGAACAAATTCATTTAATTAATTAATGACCTCAAAACAAATTGTTCCTAGACTTATAGGCTAGGACCCATTAACCCATGGGTGAATGGGTCCCCTTTAAGTCCCAAAACCAAAATTTAAATATGTTTTTGGAAGTATTTTGAAGTCTCAAATTCAATTTCAAGTGTTGGCTATTAGGATCTAATATTCAGAAAATTAGAGAAGAAGCCCATAAAACCTAGTTCCTTTCACCATTTTCAAAACTAGAAATAGAAATTTTGAGAGATCAAGGAGAAAGGAGAACTTTTGGATAATATTCAAGAATTCAAATTTGAAGTCTTGGAGGAGCATTTTGTTTGTATTTATAGGTCTTTAATCTCATTTTATCAAAAATATTTGATCAAGCATTGTTCATGATTGGAGGAGCTCATTTTGTAAAAAAATAGATCAAGCATTGTTCAAGATTGAAGGTTGATTCCAGTGGTGGATCATGATGGATTCTAGGTTTGGGAGATGCATTTGACCATTTCCCTTAACCTAATGAGTTTTTCCTAGTTTTCTCATTTTCAAGCTTCATTCTACTAGCAACCTACAACAAGGTATTATCATACTTCAGATTTATTAGGGTGTTTTGACTTCTCCCTAATTGAATATTTGTCATTTATCACTGTCTTATAGGAATCATGCTCTAATGCACTTGAGTAGGATTTCTTTGCATGTTAGCTCATAAAAAACTTAGATGCACTTTAAGGTTAGGGATCACAAACATTGTCATTTATTAGATATTTATCTTCCATCAAGGTTTAATTACCAAAATCAGGTCTTGATCGAGGTAAACTACCATATAAACAAACCAACATGTTATTTTACAATTTTTTTATAGGTCTAGATTTGGAAGTGAAGATTCGTAGGCATAGGAGAAAAGTGCAGAAAGAGGGCTACAATTTCAATTTTTGAGGTTTCAGAAGAGGATACCAGGCTCCATTCGCCCTTGGGTGAATGAGTCTCTAATCAGAGTTCAAAACCTAGTTTTCATGCCAGGTGCACTCCATTCTTCCCTTCTCAGATCTATCTAAAAATTGTCATTTTCATTTTTATTATCATAGAATTCTGCATTTCAAGTATTAGGTCATATAATTTAGTTAATAAATGCACTTTAAATCATCTCCCAATATAGAAAATAAGTCATAAGAAAACAAAAAATTCCCAAAATAGGGTTGGCTCACCTCAAGATTGAAATTCAACCCTACCCCTTTGAGATCTCTTTTTCTAATAGAATTAGGGAAAGGGTAGGTGTGTTTAAACCTTTAGATCATTCCATATTGAAAATTTAGCTCACCATTTTTTGATGCTTCATTAAAAATAATGGTGAATTTAGCATACACATTCCAATACTATTTATTTTTTAGTCCATTTGATGGAATGAGCACACATAGTTAATCATTATATTGAAGATAATGCATTTAAGTTAATATATACTTATTTTGTTAATTGAATTTAGTAATTTAAATTATAGTTGTGTTTTAAAAGTTGCTTTAATATTTTGTTATGTGTTTATTAAATGGTTGTTATAGTTTTTATTAAAGATAAAAAGTAGGTTTGGAAGGGAATCATAACCCTTTACATCAAAGTGTAGTTGAGACTAAAGATAGCACCGAAAAAGAATTAGCCGACCAACAAAAAGAAAAAAAAAAAAAAGAAACCAAAAGGATGAAAAATAATATGGAGCCTATTAAATATTATTCATGTTGTTCACCACTTCCATCTTCAAGTTGTAGTGTAGGTTGACCAAAGACATAATTTTTTTCTTCTCCTCAAAGGTATTTTTCCTACTACCTCAAGTCCTAGCACTTGGACCCTTCTCCTCTTTAGTTTCTACCTTTTTTCCCTTTTCTTTAGCTAGAATTTCCTCCATCTGTCGACCAATGTACATTTGATCCTACCTCAAATCACTAAGCTTCTCCATTAGGAATTTGAGGGAGTCCACATTATTCTTAATGAAACAGTGACTAATTTTTAGTAGCTTTTGAATATCATCATCCAATTCTTGGACCTTATTTTCCACGCCTTGAATATGTTCCTCAAAGTCTTTCTTGAGGTCAAACATAGAGTTCTCAAAATCAAGCATCCTATCAATTAAATCATTAACCTTAGATGCAGACCCCTTGAGCTGATTGGAAAAGTTCTCTTTGAGGCTTCTAATTTTAACATTAATTTTATTGATTTCATTCATGACCCACTTCACAAGCTTGAAGTTACAAGTAGCCTCACCCTTGGCCATATCTAACCCATACAAAATTTCCATATTTTATTCATGAGGATAAGAAAAATTCTCAAAAGGTGGTGTATATTACTTGATTTGTACCGAACATTACTCGACTTGTTCCCCACATACTTCACGACTACTTCTAAAACCCTTTTTTTACCTTTTCTGGAGTCAATTCCAATATATTTCACCTACTAGGAAGAATTTTTTGCTTAGTATGGGCATCCTCATCAACCATATCTTTGCCTCTACTCATTTCACACCCAATATCCCTCCCTTACTACCTCAAACAAGTTTTGGTCCTCATCATCCTCCTTAGTTTTAGATCCATTCTTCCACGAGCAAGATTTCTTGGACTTATTTTTGGGTGGAGTCTTATTCACACTACCTTTCTTCCTCTTGCATTGTTACAAATCCAAGGGATAGGAAAAATTAACCTCCACCACCTTGACTAGATTCAAAATCTATTTTCCATTCATCATCATCTTCATCACCAGTATCTGAGTCTATTGAGGAATAGTCCACCACCTTAGGGTTGTATTTATCAACAAAATATTTTCATTTGAGGGCCTTGGTAGGAGAACTCACCTTGACATGCTCCATGATGAGAAGAATAACACCCTCATGAATAACATGAGTCCTAGGGTTTTTTAGGTGTACTTTGATTGAGGCCTCCAAAGAGGCTAACAAAAAGAAAGGAAATAGATCAAGAGTTTGTGCTTGAAATGGTTGAGGAAATTGAAATGTAGGCCAAGAATGGTAGTTAAATTCCCATCCAAATTCATGTATCTCATAATTACTTCAGCAATTTCTACCCGGATGGGTTTGATAGAAGACTTATCATAACCCTAAGACAAAATTTTAACCAGTTTATCCTTCTCATCCCCTTTGAAAAATTGATTCATGGCATCTTCATTACCATTTCAACATTTTTAGTACTTACACCCATGTTGTTCCAGCCCAAAAATTTGGGCTATGACCTTCTCAATGATAGAAAACTCCACTCAATTCACCATTAGATTTTTGTTTCATCATACTTCCATAAAGATATTCAAGGCTTCATGTTCAAACCCATGCAATCTCTCCATATAGAGCATGAGACCTCCCTCTTCCAATATTTTCCAAACTTTCCTCTTGTTTCTCCAACCATCATAAGAGATAGGCTCAACTCTACTTTGATCGCCACCCATTTTCTCACTATGCTTTCTCCACTGCAATCTCTAGAGACTTATTTTGATGAGGATAAAAAAAGGAATGGTACCAAAAACAACCAAAAAACATGTGATGTGATGGCTATTCATTAAACCCCAATCCCATCTCGTCTCATAATTTTTGTTTATTATCATTTCTAAATAATGCCAAGGCTTTCTTGGGTATAAAATTGTACCCCTCCCAAGTCTTAATACTCATTATATTGACACCCTTAAGAGAATTTGTAATTTGTGGGAAAATATAGCCTCTTCAATTATGTTGTTCATCTCTAATGCATCATTAATGTGAGCTTCTATGGAGCTATTTCCATTTCATGCCAACCTTATGAAACATCATTGAAAATTGACCCTAGAGATCTCACATGGGTCATACTGCATGATTCTCCCTTGAGAAAGTCCTAAATTTGGCTAAGTCTAGGTACTTCAAGATTTTAGGTTGTCACTTCCCTCCTTCCATGCATCCCTCCTTCCATGCATCCCTTCTCCCTAACCCTTGATCCCTTCCTTCTAAACATTAACTAAGTGTTGATGTTTCAAAGGTCATGCTTTAGCCTTTCCCTTTACTTCTTACCTTTGTTATGGTAAGAGGTAAGACCCCCTTACGACCTTCAACCTCGAATGTTATCTGTGAAAGACAACTAAGTGTCAACCTTTTGGGCATCGAGGAATGATAATCCCCTTTACCCTTTCCTCTTGTCTTCATATTCATTGATCCATATGATCAATCTTTGACCTTTGATGTCTTGCTTTTGGGCATAGGCTTTTAGTCATACTCCTTACATCATCCTCCCTTTTCTTTGTAGTCATTAAAGCACCCTCCTGATGCCCAACTCTCAAAAATCTCTCTTCCCTTATATCTTCTTCTCAAAGCCCCATTTTATTCTCAAAGGTTTTAACCTTCTCTCCTAGGGTCCCCTTTTCTTCAAATACACCTTTCCTTTGTTTGAACTTTCAGGCTTCATACTTTTGTTTTATCCCTTCCACTTTATGGTAAGCGGTAACAGGTAGGTTGACCCCCTGACCCCCATTCTCTAAAGACATTTGAAGGATCAAGGATCAGTTTTCATCCTTAATTCCTTCCCCTTCCCCCTTACGCATTACCATTTTTGTAGTAAGCATTAGGCTTCTTCCTCAACGCTCGATAGGGATCAGATTTTGAACTTCATAGCTTCATTATTATTTCTTCCAGTCTTTAGTTGGAAGAAACTAGTAAGTGGTATGAGGTATCCTTGACACCCGACCTCTAGCAGGCACACATTTTTAGAGGTTGAAACCATTTATTGTATGATCAACCAAGGGTTATTTTCAGGCCCGATGCCTCAAAGTTTTGCGTTTGGTCATGTTTTTTTGGGCTGATGCCATTAATGCTTAAGCGACCTTCTTACTTGCCAGTTTAACTTTTAAGGCTCATGGAAAACATTTATTATACTTCTTGTTGGTTTTGGTTGATCCCATGGGCACTCATGCTCATTCATTATTGATTATTTCCCTTATTATCTTGTCCCATATCTAGATCATTGATTTCATGGGGGAATTTTGGATGGATTTTTGGACAATTTTTATTGCAAAGGTATGGCGAATACATCTTTGCACATTCATGGATCATCCTTCAACACATTTTCTAAGATCTAGTTAGCTCAACTCTAATCTGGACGGTTTTTTTTCTATTTGCTAACCCTAGTGGGGCTTAGGGTTTGGGTTGGAATCAACTATGTTATACCTAAACTATAAAGGCAACACTTGGATATTTTTCAAAGGTTCTTCCCTCAATTTTCTCTAACTATGCTACTCTAGCATTCTATGACTATAAAATTAGCTTCCATGCCTTTGTGTCAATAAAAAACATATATTTTACCTCTTTTTTATGCTTGTATCATGTGTATTATTCAATACCTCTATGCATGCACTATTTTACTATCTTTGTAGGGTGCATTATTGTGCTAGCTTGTAAAATTTTTGATTGTGGGTAACCTCTACCCTTTTCGATATTTTAGACTCTTAGATTTCATGTCTTCGCTATAAATACAATAAAGTAGAGAATTGTGTGAGTTTATTAAATAATTTATTTGACACCTTGTGCATCAAAAGTAGGAAGAAACACTCTAAAACTTGGTGCATCATGTTTTACCTATTTTTTAGCATTTCTCCTTCTCCCCCTTTTCTCATGCAATTCATAGTTTAGGGTTAGTGTAGAACTTTATAGTGTTGGGCTGGACCACCCTTTGTTGCACCTAGTTTAGAAAGGAAGTTGGACTTCTCCAAAGATATAAATTTCATTCACAAGGTCCCACACCTTGAGGTTAGTTCCATTGTTTCACTAGAATGTTGAACTACTTGTTCAACTAGGTGCAATTCTGAGTGACAATAGTTTCACTCTACCTTGTTGAGAGAGTGGTGTTTCTTTCAACAATTTATCCTTAAAGAGGCATTCAAATGGAGTACCTAGAAACTCTAAATTCAAATTTAGTGACTTAAATTTTGCCTAGAACTCTTGGTTACAAGTCAAATCTGTGCATTCATGCCCAAAATTCATACCTGAGCATCTTCTAGAGGTAACTTACAATATACTGAGCTACAATCTTTTTCTTCTAGAAGAAGAGATAGATAGTCCTTTTCACCTATTAGGAGAAATATAAGTTTGAACCATTCTCCTAGGGCTCAATTTATGCCACCTATAGGTAGGTTGTTTCAAGCTAGATACCCATTGGGTGCCCATACAAATAAAGCCTTATTTCATACACCTACACCCATAAATCAACCTTTGTGCCTTTTAATGGGGGTAGCCTACTTAATTTACAAAAAAAAGATGAAATTCCTATGAATACTTTAAAGATCCTTCCATTCTTTAATGGAGAAGACCAAACCACCCCTGTTGAACACATTAGAGATGTGGCCTCACTATGTAGTCCACAATATTACAAAAGAAATGTTTTCTCTTAGAATCTTGGTGGCCTCATTCAGAGGCAAAGCGTTACAGTGGTTCAAAGGGTTGGAAATATATTCTATCACTTCTTGGGATCAGCTGGGATATAGTCTCTGTAACCATTTTGAAGAAAAATAAGATCACCTATCTTTGGTGGAGTAGTTCACAACCATCAAGAGAGCTCCCCACGAGAACATGAAAGAATCTAATTTTCATTTCTAGAATACTTGGGATAGAATACCATTGCTAGTAATACCTTCAAATAAACATTATTTCCTATATATTTTGAGGGATTTCAATAGTTACATTCTGTAATGATACAATCTATGGGTGTACACACACTTCCTGATTCTTATGAAGTAGTTGTAAGAGTTGATAATAGCTTAATCCAAGCTAGGAAAATTTCCCCAAGGCCTCCCATGACTATTTTCCCATCAATTCAACCAACTATGCCTATGCAAATTCCATTAATATCCCCTCTATCAATTTCTCCTATGCAAGAAAAGGCTATCCCAACATAGTCTCTTAAGCTACAAGAGATAAAGGGCCTCCTCCAAACGTTTTGGAATGAGTTGGTTAACATTAAAAAGTAGTAATTTCAAAATTATAATCCTTACCAACCCCAAATAAAATCTGTTACTAGCCAAATCACTGAAATAGGTTACCTTATCAAGAAAATAATGAAGGCCAAAGGAAATAAATTAACCCAAGACCCTTTCAAGCATATAACCCAAATGTAGAAAGCACATCTAAAGAATTAGTACCTATACAAAACAACCTTACTAAAGAATATGAATGGTGCTTTCCTTGCAATCAGCCCCATAACCAGTCTACTTGTTCAAATGGGGTGATTAATCAAGCCTTAATGGTACAAAATGCACCTAGTTTACAAAAAATGAACCAGATTAAATTCCCTTACAAAAACAAGAGAAATTTCTAAGTGATACTACATTATTGAATTGGCAAGGAGAAGAGTTTTGTGGGGTTAACCGAGGCCATAGCTCTATAACAGCTAACACACAAAGCAAGAAGAGAGTTATGGAAGTAGTGCAACCATCAAGTAAGGAGCCTCATCAAGATCCTAGAGTGAATCAAGAGGGTACTAGGCCATCTACACCTAAAGTATCAAAGGTCCAATAAATGAATTAGTAAGGGACAACTAAAGAGCAACTCAGGACTCAATCTCAACCAACCCACCTGAAATGAGATGCAACTATTACAAGAATAGAGTAGAAGGTAAATGTGGCCTCTTTCAATATACTTGAGCATATGAAAAAGGATAGTTTTATTATTTCTATGTAGGATTCTTTTTCTATTCGAGGACAAAGAGATTTATTATAGGTTACCCTATCAAATCTAGGTGTATCAAAGGAGGTCTCGAGTAAACAAGATAAATTTGTACTTACTAATACACCATGAGATAGCAAGGATCAACAAAACAAAGAGGTCAAACCACCACCATTTTATGTCTCCTTAATCATATAAGATAAGTTGGTTCATAGTTGTATGATTGACTTAGGGTTTATCAGCTTTGTTATGCCCAAATATATTGCAGATAAACTAGGTATAAAGTACCAACCCCTCAAGAAGGGGGTAGTCTAGCTTGATGGGATAGTTTTCAACACTATAGGAGTTTTGAAGGATATAATCCTTACCTTGCATGCATGCCCTAACTTTTTCATTCTGCAAGATGTTTATGTGATTGACTTGCCACTTTACTTTACTCTTTATCTTTTGAGATATTTCACTGCCAAAATAGGTGGCTATCTATCCTCAGATTGGTCACATATGTTGTTTAGAGCAAGGTATAGAACCTAGGTGACTATTAAATATAATTCTATAGGAAAGGATCAACATATGTACCTTGTATTTCCAATGCTAACTGAGCTATTTTTTACCATGATGAGCATGTTGTTGGTCAAGAACCAAGCACCTACATGAGAAATATCATAGATATTCTTTTGGATGAATGGGTAGCTGGAGGCATTGAAACTAACCCAAATGATAATTTGGAGTAGGTGGTCTTAGGCATATTTTTGGTTCACAAGCCATATTCTTTCATCCCTAATCTCCAAAAGGAAGATGAGTAGCTACATGAACAATAAAAAAATGAGGTTTGGAAAAAAATTGATGGTTCAAGAAGTAGGCATGGAGCTGGTGTGGGTGCCATGCTTGTATCTCCACAAGGTGAAAACTATTACTCAAATTTTCATTTCTCTTTTAGTTGTACTAAAAGAACAACTGAATATAAGGCCTCATAAAAGGTTAAGTGGCAAAGGAAGAGGAAAATAGATTGTCTACAAGTGTTTAGCATCTAAATTGATTGTGAACCAGGTAATAGGCTTGCATGTGGCCAAAAATAACTTGCTCAAGCCATATAAGCATAGGGTATGGGATATGGTAGATGAGCTTTACGCTTTCAATCTACTCTCCATACCTAGGAATCAAAACAATCATATTGATAGGATGGTTGCTATAGGTGTTGAATTTGACATTCCAAATGATCTTAAGAATGATAGGATACAAAAACATTTCAAGGTGGTTGTGAGGCCATCTATTCTTGATAATAATTTCCATTGGTAGGCCTTTGAAAGTAATAAGCAAGTGATTAGTTTCTTGCTTGAAGGGGATAAGTTTGTGGTTGGAAACCAAGCAAAGTCACAATAGAAATACGGTGACTAGATCATACAGCTAAGGAAAAATCAATTTCCAAAAGGTTGGTCACTTTGGAGTCCATTTTTAATTGAAATTTTTTTTCTAACAAAGGGAAAGACCAACATGCATGTTAAGCAAGAGAAGTATAAAGAAGTGGAAATTTTCAAAGGTAAGCTTTTGAAAATTGGTAAGCTTTGTTCCCAAGAGGATAAATAGGCTTTTGTTGCACTTTGCTAAGAATTATATGAATTTTTTTCTTGGGAATATTTGGATTTAAGGGGCTTTGATCCCAAGATAGACTAACATACCATTGAGCTTGAACCAGATCGAAAACCAGTGAGGCAAAATCAAAGGCCTTTGAATCGTAAGCTTGAACCACTCATAATAAATGAGCTGAAAAAGTTGATTGAGAGTAATATTATATTTCTGATAGAACACTCTTCATGGTTTTCTAATCTTGTCCCTGTAAGAAATAAAAGTGGAGAAATAAGGCTATGTGTGGACTTTATAGACCTGAATAGGGCCTCACTCAAAGACCATTATCCGCTGCAATTTGTGGAGAGTATTTTGCAAGTTTTTATAGGTTCTGAAAGGTTCTCATTATTGGATGGTTATTTGGGGTACAACTAGCTCTTAGAGAAGAAAGAGGACTAATATAAGACAACTTCTACCACCAAGTTGGGAACAATGGTGAAACATAGAAAAATAGAGCAAAAGTTCAAAACACGTGATTTTATACTAAATTTGGAATGTTTCACCAAACTTACTATAAATAGAAATGGGAAAATGGGGTAATTAACCTACCTATTTTCTATTTCATTCAAGAAATGAGATCCTCCAGGATAGAATAAAATTTCAACCCTAAGCTGAGTCAATTCTTTGGAAGATTTGTAAATTTCCTTTATGTGTGTGTATGGGGTAAATATGAACTGAACACCACTTTTGGGAGATGAAAATAAAATATCAAATGACCTCAAATTTTTAACCTAAAATGTGATTGATGTAGATGAAACATAAATCTAACAAAAATAGTCAACTTTATGCAAATTGGATGAGCTAAAGACACCTAAAACCAACCTCAAAGTCAATTGCAGAGTGTCTTTTGATAGAAATAGTGATAAAACTAACTGAACAAGAGTTTTGGGAGAAAGATTAAAAATAAAAAATGCACTCATTTATGAAATGTAAAGGTTGAATTTGATAGATGAAACATAGGACTATTAGAAATGTTGACATATATGTTACACACACACACACACACCAATAGGCAGATAAAATTATCATAGAGTATTACAAGAAAACCTACCTTGCTTGAAAGACTCCACCGAAAAACCTAAATCTAAGGAAAGCTCAGTTTGATCCCAAGGCTCATTTATGTTAGGTCTTGACACACGAGTTTCACTCAGGGGTTTTTTTTATGTTGTTGTTAAACATGAGGGGTAAACGGTTGTTAAGGATTGGCTAGTATCCGAAGATAGAAACATAATCTCAATCTGTTCATTCAATAACTTCATGAAATTAAAATATTTGCAACAATTTATTTCATGAAACTCAAATAACTTACATACGTTCATGTATATTTAATAAAAAGCATTCAACAATTTCATGTAATTGGAATTTTGTAATAAAACTCCATGCATTTATCATTTTTGGAACCTTTTTGGAATATAAAGCATCTATTCTAAAATAAAGCATAAAAAATTACTAAAAATTAAAATTTATCCCTTGTATTATCCATGCATGCCTCAAGAAATAACCAAACCAGAGCAAACCATTTCATACATCACCAAATTTCTTCACATCTAGGTATAGAATGATGCAAGAGTTTAAAGAAAGGGGGGTTATTTATTATCGGATAGTGTCAATATGCACCCTTAAATAGTGCAACACACAATCTTGTCCAATAGGAACAAATAATTAGCTACACAAGATTTCATATCAGGAAATAGATTTGAAATTAGCTCTAATATTAGTTAAATTATAATGAAACATACAAGTTTTTAGTCTAGAATGGAATAGAAAATAGGAAAAAGAACAAAACTTGATTTTTTTTTGGTTATTTGATATCCACAAATTTTGAACTTAAAATGAAATGAAACAACTCTTGACCTTTTGTAAGAACAAGGCACTCAAGAAATTCAATCAACACACAAGAGGGAATCCAAGGGATGAATTGCAACAAGGCACATGGCACATGACAGTTGGCAAGAGAAATTTTGAATAAGTCAATAGATTTTGACTTTATTCAACACTTTGAAACTTTTAGAATTGTCTCTTTAAAATTGGATCAAGAAATTGAATTGGATCAACCAAATTTATCAAAAAAATATACGAACTCCCTCTACTATATATTTAGAGTCTTCAGGTTGAAATAGTTATTCAAATCCACTATCACTTTTGTTCCTACATTTAGGTTTGGGCTTTGAGCTAAATCACCTAGAAGAAAATCACCCCAAAGTTGGGAACCCTCTTTCGTCGCATGTGTAATACATGGATCTCTGGTCTCCCGATTGTTGGCATTTCTTTACAACAATTTTTTTCTCGCATGAGCTTTCAAAGAATGCCACAAAACTTGGTAACATCATTAGATCTACTTGTAATAAAAGTTTTCCTAACCATCCATACCAAAACATAGTCCAACAACCTATTTATCCTGCACATAAATTCCATATATCAATCCCTTTTTTAAAAAAATTAATAAAAATCTCATTAAAAAATAAAAACCATCATTGAAGAAAAATAATTTTTTTAAAACAAGTCATAAATAGCATGATTTTAATGCATTCTTGTGTAGTTATAACTCTGGGCAGGCTACAAAAAAAATTAGGCTTTCAAGAAAAAATAAACAACTAACTTTAACACTTCAACACCAATGCATCCTTTACCCGGTACCTAGTATCCAACATAATTCAACTTTACCAGAACAAAATTCACTTGGACCTTGGTTACCATCAAAACCTTTATAGCTCCCAGACCCAACAGCTTAACAACTTCTCTTTAAACATTCCAAACAACCTAACTTACTAGTATTTGGTATATTCAACACCTGGTACTATCAAATCATGAACTATTCCAAATATTTCCACTTTAACATTTTCTTCCTATGATCCTTAGCCAACCACCACCTACTATAAGCATTATTTTTTAATTAATTGGGTCCCCAAGCCTTACATTCTTAAGGAATGTTGTGAGACCAAACAACAACTTGCAACCAACAAAACCAAATTTAAAAGAAACTCAAGAATCAATTATCCAATACAAATCATAACATATGCATATTTTTCCCTAAGAACTCCTTAGCTTTACCTTAGTCCTGATATAAAAATCATAAAAATATGCCAAAAAGTATTAGTGTGTGCATTAATTGATTCCCATCTCTAGAACTTGTTGAAAAACCTAGTTCCTTGACATTGAGCTACATATTTTAGCAATCCTCCAAAGTCAACCTTGGATAGAGCCTTGTTGCTAGTTAGGCATCCATATCCTTGGCAAGGTCATCTCTGTAATTCCCCCAAACAAATATCTACTTCCAATCAGGTGTCTATAGCCTTGTTAGAGATATTTGGATAACCTAAAGAGTCGAATTTTCTATTTTGATATTTTATGATATTCATTTTTCATTTTTTCATTTGATATTTCATTGGAAGCTCTTTTGCTTCAACTTGTAGACAATGAAGCTCACTATTAGGTTGGGAATTATAGTGGTATTGAAGATTAACTTTTTATTTTTCACTCAATGTAAATTCCCTTCATCATTTCACTAGTTCCCAAAAGATCTAGTTAATTATTTCCTATATGTGAAACTCCCTAGCTAAATTTTACCATTCTTATGTTGGATTTCAGCTAAGTGTAATTCACTATCTGCCCAAAAAATAGACATAAGTTAAAGTTTATCCACAAGTTACCAAATCTCCCGATTAATTATAAATTTAGAGTTGTCAATTACTACTCTTCCATTTCACTTTCCATGGCAACCTGCTAGAATAAACTTGGCCAATAATTTTTTATTTTGGTGGATCTACACTTGCATTAATGCATCAAACTTGTCATAATTATACTTAAGCCCGACCATCACACCCTTCATTTAATTCACACACCTTATTATGAATGTATTGCTTTCCTCATTTTTTTCCACATGCCTACGTGTGGCACCTTACTGGCTCAAATTTATTTCTAAACAACACACCTGAACATCTCATAATTAATATGGCCTAATGAAATATATTGAAATTACCACCATTTAATTTAGAAATCTTAATTTTTCTCGATTCATGATCTTCGTACTGGAAAACCTTAAAGCACTGAATACCATTTTCATAAGAATTTATTTGATTTAACTTTTACTTCTGGAGAAAAGTGTATGTCTGCCACCTCAACTTGTATTCCCAATATTTTCTATCCAGGAAACTATGTAGCACATAATTCTCACGGATTTCTATAAATTCAACACTTTCCTTCAAATTCCTCACTTCTATCTTCAATTTCTTTGATTTTCTCTTCTCCCTACTTGCATTTTCTTCCTTCCAGGTTATGGATACTCCCATTTTCCTCACTTGTGTTTGTTGCCAGATTGACTTTCTCAGTTGAATTATGACCCAAATTCTTGGAAAAGTGTTCTTCCTACAGACTCCTTCCATTAAGGCATTTCTACACATGTTCCTCAGGGAGACTTTCATGAATGCCAGAGCCTATTACAGGTTGAATTTAGACCCAACTTCATGGTTTGCAACTTCTCTTTTGGACCTTATCCTCTTGATAGTTGAAGTTCATTCTACTGCGGTGATGATAATATGATTAGATTTCCTAGGAAATTTGGACCATATTCTTGATGTTGCTCATCTAGCCATGGGAATCCCTTTTATTGATAACATTTCATGATTTCTAGAACAAGGGGAAGTAGTTCCTCTTCTACCCTTCCTTACTACTCTACATACCCCCAACCTTGAAGACCATAGGGGCAATGCTTACCTAGGATACACACTCCTCCAGGATGAAGTAGACAAAATTGACTGACCAACCTACTCACTATTATAGCGCAACTTCTCTAAAAATATAGCCCTCCTTTTGTTTCTCTTTTTTATTTTTCCTTACAACAAGAATTTTATGCTTTTCATGTATATATGAAATATAATGATTTTTTTAATTTTCTATACTCATGTGTGTATTTATTCCAAATTGTTTTACATTTTTAGTTTATAGTAAAATGTTGAATAATTCAATCATCATGTGTTTTAGGCTAAGAAGAATTCATTAATTTCAGGAACAAAACCAAAAAGCAAGGAAAAAATGCTAAATAAAATTAACCTAACAAATTGAAATTTACCCTTATCAAATGTTAACCCTAATTAATCAATTTACCTTAATTTCTACCACTAACTGCATTATGCTCTTGGTTCAAATTCTAGCAATTTTATTTTTAAATTCACTTGAATAAATTTTGAATAACCTACTATAACAATGAATTATTTGAAATTTTATTTGTTTAATAAAATTTTTTTTTGAATGCATACTTACCAATAATTTGGCTAAAATGTATGGAAACAACCTCATTAATGATTGATTGCACACACATGCACCATCTTCTTAGTCTTGTACCTTCTTCTAGTCCTCATTCATGGTCTTCCATTTTTTTTTTCTATGTTCCATGAATGGGTATATTTATTTCTTCATTTTCTTTCTCTCCAAGATTTCTTCAGTTCTATGTCTTGTTTTCAACCTCAACGCCTCCACTCATTTCATTAGGTCAGATCTTAATGTAGTTTGTACAATTATCAGAAAGAGAGAAATTAAAAACTTGATACTCTGCATTTTGCATAAAATCAAGAATCTCTTCCCTTTTAGGTTGTGGATTCTCAATTAGGGGTGAAAATCATGCATCTCCCACCCATTTCACCCACTCTTTCTTATCGTTATCATCTTCCACATGTGTGAATATTAGTGAATTTATCCTTTCAAATTCATGCTTAAAACATGACATTTCCAAATCTTGATGACTTTTTTTCTTTTCCTAAAAAAATTCTAGAATATTCTCATAACAATTACGGTTAGTGAATCTGTTTGGTCTAATAGCTAAACCACCAATACTTCCAATTTGGCTATGGTTAGGAACTTTCTTAGAATTCAAAAATATTTCTAGTAATGGTTCCTTTCTTTTCTCACTTATGGATGCTTTCGTTAATTGAATTACCTTATGAGTGGCCAAACTTACCCTGATAGTCAAGTTCACTATGATCAATTGTATCATGGATCCTGCACTTAGTAACTCTATCAAAAGTGAACAAGCTTAAGGGATAAAGCTCTAGTTGAGGATTTTTTGAATCTTATCAATTTCCTTTTCACTCTCCATTACAAACTTTTTTTGGACTTCCAACTCACAAGCGAACTTTGACTTCGAGACTGGGACAACAATACCGACTGAAAATACCAAAGAGCCCTCCTTCTAGCACCACTTTTGTTGATACAGATGTTACACACACACACACCATAAAGTAGATTAAATTCTCATAGAGTACCATGGGAACCTACCTTTCTTGACAGACTCCACCGAGAAACCTAAATCTAAGGAAAACTCAGTTTGATACCAAGGCTCATTTATGTCAAGTCTTGACACACTAGGTTCACTCATGGTTTTTTTTGATATTGTTGTTAAACATGTGGAGTAAATGGTTGGTATCCGAAAGATAGAAACATAATCTCATTTTGGTCATTCAATAAATTCATGAAATCAAAAGATTTGCAACAATATTTCATGAAAATTAAATAACTTGCATAAATTCAAGTATATTTAGCACTAAGCATTCAAAATTTTCATGGAATCGAAATATTTGTAATAAAAATATATGCATTTATCATTTTTGGAACAATTTCTAGAATATAAAGCATCTATTCTAAAATAAAGCATTAAAAACTACGAAAAAAATAAATTTCTCACAAGTAGTATCCATGCATGCCTCAAGAAATAACCAAACTAGATCAAACCATTTCATATGTCAGTATATTGATTCACAACTAGGAACAAAATTATGCAATATTTTAAATAAAGAGGGATTATTTTCTACTGAATAGTGTTATGCACCCTTAAACAGCACAACACATAGTCTTGTCCAATGGAACAAAGAATCAGCTATGTAAGAACTCATATCAGGAAATATCTTTGAAATTGGCTCTAATATTAGTTAAATTCTAATGAAACATACAACTTTTTAGTTTGGAATGGAAAAAACACTTGAATTTTTTTGGTTCTCTGACATCCACAAATTCTAAACAAAATAAAATGAAGTAACTCCCAGCCTTTTATAAGAACAAGACACTCGAGAAATTTAATCAAAACATGAGAGGGAATCCAAGGGATGAAACACAACAAGTCACGTGGTACATGAAACTTGGTAAGAGAACTTTAAAATAAGTCAACAAATTTTGACCTTCTTCAACACTTTGAAACTTTCAGATTTCTCTTTAAAATTCCATTCAAAAATCGAATCAGATCAAGAAGATTTATCAAAAAAAATGTAGGAACTTCCTTTGCTAGGTATTCAGAGTGATCAGGTGGAACTAATTATTCAAATCCATTGACACTTTTTTTCCTATATTCAAGTTTGGGCTTTGGGATAAAACACCCAAAAGTAAATCACCCCAGAGCTAGGCACCCTCCTTCATCACATGTGTAATACCCAGGTCTCTAGTCTCCTGATTTCAATGTTTCTTTGAAACACACTTTTTTCTTGCATGAGCTTTTAGAGTGTAGCACCAAACCTGGTAACATCATCGGATCTGCTTGTAATCCAGTTTTTCATGATAGTCCATACCAAAAAATAGTCCAATAACCTATTTCTCTTGCACATAAAATTGCATATATCAATCCCTTTTTTCAAAAATCATTAATAAAACTCTCATTAAAAAATAAAACCATCATTGAAAAAAATCAATTTTTTAAAACAAGTCATAAATAACACACTTTTAATGTATTCTTATGTAGTTATCACTTTAGGAAGGCTATCGAAAATTTCAGGCTTTTGGGAAAAATTAAACAACCAAATTTAACACTTCAACACCAACACATCCTTTACTTGGTACTCAGTATCCACCGTACTTCAGATTTACCAAAATAAGATTCACCCAAACCCTAGTTACCATTAGAACCTTTACACCTCCCAAACCCCAGAAAATAGCCAAATTAACTTTATACATTCTAACCGACCCAGCTTCCCTATATCCATTATATTCAACATCCAGTGCTATCAGACCATGAATTATTCAAAATATTTCCACTTTAACATTTTCTTTTGGTGATCCTTAGCCAACCAATTCTAGCCATAAGAATTTATTTTTAACTTGGGTCCCAAAGCCTTACATTCTTGGGGAGTGTTGTGAGACCACACAACAGGAAATAGTAAAACTTCGGGTAGATATAGGAATGGAAAATATTGTATACCTATCATAAAACATGATTTTTGAAAGTTGTCTTGGGACTCATTTACCCATAGGTGAATGGATCCTTGTTTACCTTTCCAAAATTGATTTTTGGGTCCTTTTCTCCTATGTCTACACTTCCAAATCCTTTGGGTTTCATAGCTGGATAGTCATATATAAATTCGGGATCTAATTTTTCGTGAGATGACAAATAAGGTGACAACAAATGCAATTTTACAATTATCTTCAAATTTTATTCAACCTATGAACCTAAAAATCTACAGCACACAAAGAGAGGGATAATTTTTTTTGTTTTTGGTAATTAAACCTTGAAATGAAATGAAATAGCATGAAAGAGGGAATGATGAATGAACAAAGAAATGTTGCAATTCAACAAACCCTTAGATAAACCTTTAGAAATATGAAATCTTGATGTGGATCTTGCATGAAATATCTTCAATAGATGTGGACATTGATGCTTGAATCTTTCTTTGAATATTTGACGTGAATGCTTGGATTAGATCTTAAAACCTACATCACAATGTTAGATCCAAAAACATGCATGAATGGACATAACTTTGACTTGATGCTTTAGATATTGAATGCTGCAATAAATGCTTGATAAATCTTCCCTTGAATGCTCTTGATGATTATATTTTATCTTTTTAATTTCACCTCTTTCTAGATATTTTGAGTTGATAAAATAGCCTTGTATTTATAGACATTTATCCTTAATTTCCCAAAAATTAAACATTACAAGCCAACCTTTAAAATTTGAATTTTGGATGATAAAAATATCATCAAAACATGATTTAAAATGGGTTCAAGATCTTAGGGAGGACCCATTATCCCATGGGATAATGGATATCAAGTCCCTATTCCTACAACACACATTTCTCATGGTGTTTAATAATGTGTTGCATTAATTACTGTCAAGTTTTCCCTTTCAAAAAATGTAATTTGTTAGGCTTGTAAATGAATAAAAGGGCTAATTAAGGCATAATTAAGCTCAATTTAATTAATAGCACCCAAATAAGTGTTTAAATGCAAAGGGGTGCATTTATTGACACTAAATTAAGGAATTATTAAGTCCATTTTAATTAGGAGGGCCCAAACAAGTGAGAAAATGTAAAGGGATACATTTTTCTACACTACAGTTAGCACCCACTTTAGTGAGAGGATGACCTTGCATCAAACTCACACTAAAGTAGACAAATACGTGTAAGGAGGGGGTCCAATGCACAAATTTAAGTAAGATAGGATGACAAAGATCAAGGAGGTTGTGCAAGCTCCCAAGATCTAGATCCCATGGAAAACCAACATAAGCATAAAGGGACACATAGAAGATGTATTATATGCAGTAGCAAGGAAAGATACACAAACATACAATGCCAAAATTAATGCAAAGAGGAGTGAAAGATGGACTAACAAGTTGTATTATACCACATCCATCCAACACGTGGCTCCATAGGCAAGCAAGTTGTGTTATGCTTAATATCCATGAAAAAGACAAAGGCTCCACAAGAAAGTGTCAGATTCCTACAATGATTTCAATAACTAAGCCTTTACAGTTGTGATTCAGAGATTGGAAATCTAACCTGAACATCCATTTTAACCATCATGAAGGTGCATTTAAACTGTCAACCTAGGACCTAAACTTGAAATGGGTCAGCAGAGTATGTGCACTAGGAGCTCAAAGTAATCTTCATTCTACAGCTAAGAAAAATTCAATACTAAAAGTAAATTGCATGGAAAGGAACAAATTAAATGATGAACATTACTCAAAAATTAAACTAAGCTAAACATGCATGACAAGAATGAAAATCTGAGCAACAAACAAGAAACTACTATGTCTGCTTTAGCTGTAGGAATAGTCATAGAATGAAATTCTAGTGGTTGCAGGAATAGTCAGTGCCAGATTCTAAATAAGTACTAAACATAAACTAATAACTAATCTAGCTAAACTAAAGAATAGATTACTCACCAAGTGGGACCCCTTGGATGAGTATCCTCTAAAACTAATATAAACTCAAATGCTCAACTCAAAATTTCATCTTATTCATTGGGAAATGCAAATACAAAAGAGTAGCATGTCTAAAAATTCTAGTATATCATATTGTACAACATCAATAACTCAAAAAATAACCCCCAAAGAAGGAGGATCTGAACCTTATTTATGCTATCAACTAAACAAGGTAGTCAAATCCCACTAACTAAGAGGATGCCATTTAGGGAAAATAGACAAAATAATGGAAGGGTGATTACACATGCAGAGAATCTAGTTAGACATGCATGTCTAAATGCAAACTCAACTCTGTAGTAATGGCCACATCTGCTCAACATCATGAAAGACCAATACAAGGCAGTTACATGCGACTGACATGGGGAATCTCATGTCGTCGTTCTTCAATTGACCTTCAAACGATTCATTTGCATGACTAGCTGGCAACTACATTTCTTAATTTAGCATCCTCAAGTATGTATGTATGGAAATGTCAGTATGCATTGTAAGTGGACATCTATAACCACCTTAAATAAAATTCATTAACCACATGCAAAATTAATATAGATAGTCCACATAATCAGATAATGTCATTAAAACTGGTAGAAATAAAATTAAACCCAATGTCTATGGTTTGAGGGAAACTCTATAGAAATATCAGCATCAAAGTCCATGTCAACTTTAGCAAATAAACTATAGATTCTACCTAAAATTGGACCAAAAAATAGGCTCATCACTCCTCCCAACCTAATGTTTTTTCTGGTCCTCCAATAGGGGAAGAATTGTGTTTATGTTTGGTCAAAGCTCTGAAATTTCCAATTGATAATTGTCCAATATCAGTGTCTACTGATTGTGAGTTATGGTTCCAGTAGAATCCTCCCAACTTGTCAAGTCTTCTCCATCTTTGATTTTCTTCAGCAATATCATAGCAGTAGAATCTAAAGTTTGGCATAGGCCACATGAGGATAGGTGGCTGAAAAGTCAAGGGAAACCATTCTCATCCCTTTTTTCTCCCAAACTGAATGTACCTTTCAATCCTTTTTATTTTTGCAACATAGTTATTATGGAATGAGGTTCATCTTGTTTTAGCTCATGAATTAAAGTATTCCATCTCTGTGATAGATATCCTCTCATGGTGTCCTCTTTTTCTATTGTATTTACCTCATATTCACTGTAAACTACCTCAATCCAAGGCATAATTATGTTACCCTAACTAGGCTTGAAAATTATTTTTTTCCAATCTCTATAAATATCCTTGGGGTTTCTTGATTCAACTCTAATGGCCAAGGGGATATTGGATTCCCTCCCCCTATAATAATTATATTTCTCTCACTAGCTAATCTCATTTTGCACCCAAGACATGAATGGTCTCAATTGGATATCCTCAATATACAGTAGCCGGTTCCAATCTTGGTCTTGAGTTATAGAAAAATTATGTAAATAAAATTCACATAATAAATTCTTCATTGTAGAGGCAATCCTATAAGCATTGAAAATTTAGTGGGAGTCTCAATAGAGGGATTCAAACCTAAGATAATTCTTAACAGCTTAAAAGAGAGATATTTTTCCTCCAGGTGCAAAGCATAAATCCTTGGAGGGGTTCTACATTCTAAAATTTTTGGTATTAGGGTTTCAATGTTTCCCACCCTATTCTTTAGAGAGGCAATCTCCTCATTTTTGTCTTCAATAATTTCATCCCTCTTAAATTTCCTTTTTAAATCTTTATTTCTCCTTCTTCCATTCTTCCTCAGTCCTTTGTATCTCTTTCCATAAGTTCAAAATTGTTGTATGTACTAAAATATTAGGAGGTTTATGAATTCCTACCGAGATTTTTGTTGATGGCTTCACCCCATATAGTACCATTTGCATAGATTTAGGTTGTCCAACTGGCTCAAGTTGTAGAGGTATAATTTATTTTCCCACTTCTTGTTGCAAGAACCCTTGATCTAATTCTTGGTTTTTCTATAGGAACTCTTGATCTAATTCTTGCTCTTGCTGTAGGAACTCCTAGTTTTCTTCATGCTCTCAAATTTCAAATTCCTCTACAAGGACAACAATATCTACCAGGGTCACTTTTGTTGCCTCTTCGAATATATTATTTTCTTTGACATTTTCCTATCCCATTGGGGATTTTGTGCTCTTATGTGATGCACCTCCATGCTTAGGGTTTTTCCATGAAGGCATGTGAATAGATGGTTTTGATTTCTTAAGAGGGCTCTCAAATTTTCCTTTGGCTGTAGGATGAATAGAATCAACCTTTCTCTTCTTAGGACTTAGCACCTCTCTTTCCACAAACTGTGTTTTGGATTTTCCTTTTTCTTCCTATGTTTCCTTCTTCTATTCCCTAGTTCTTATTTTCAAGTGGAACATCATCATCAGAATCTGATGAAGAGATTTATTTTTCAGAGTGCTTTGTTTCAAAGGAACTAATATCTATGGTCCTTTCTATTGTAGGAGGATTCATACTAGAGCCGACACTAGAGGTTGAAACACAAGGGATGGCTTCAACCTTTCTTAATCTCCTACTAGACCTATGTGGTTGAGGTAAAGTCGTAGATTGTAGCTACTTACGTCTAAATTGATCAACATTTATGAATTCCTCCTAGTTCATTTCAAGTGTTACATTATGCAGAGATTTTTCAACCAACAATTTAATTAGGAAATGGTGGGAAACAAAATTTCCCCTACCTTTCTAAGTTCTAGCCGCCATGATGGAGAGAAGGTTGTATAAGACATTGGGAACATTCATCCTCCTCCCATGCCTCATGTGACTAAAAAGTTTGAAATGTACTAAATGTAGGTTTGACAATCAACCTTCATAAGTGATGTACCTGATAATGTAGATGGTTTCCTGCTTCCATGGCTTGGGTAGAGAGGTTCTTTTGGCACCCTATTTTTCTATATTGATTCAAGGGTCACCATGCATTGTGAATATGGCCCTACCTAACCTGGCGTCTCTATAAATAGGGTAATTCTCAGCGTCAGCTAGTAACCCTGTAACTTCTACAAGTATTTTCTCAGTTTCCACAACCTCCAACCCTTTTACTATGGCTTTTCCTTCAGAAAATGTCTAGGCGAACTCTAGTGCAATGTCTTCATTGAGACCATCCATCTATAGGAAGTAATCCAACCAGCCATAATTTCTAAATTCGGCCAAACACTGTGCATTCTACAATAAGGTAAATTATGAACCGAGGGATCATTTTGAATTAGTCTACCTCCCATTTTTTGCAATCAATTGTGACTCTACAAAATTCTCTTCTTGTAATTCTTGTCTGAAAAACAAATTCCTTTCTACAATACTTGCTTAGCTGAGTTGTCTTGCACCAATGTCAGCTAAATTTCCCTTCTCTCTATTTTGTACCTTTTACCACTTGCAATTCAATATTATGATGGGGTCAGTAATGGAAATAAAGGGTAATAAAAGGGAGTTATGATAAAAAAAAGGTGGCAGAAATTTAGTGTCACATCATATATGTGAGTCGTCTTTCAAATTTTAAATCGGCTTAACTAGATTTTCCGATGTAGACAAACATGGACTGACATGTGTGAAATGTACCTGCATATTTCCTTTCCCTTCCAACCTAAAATTGGACATGTTTCCATACATGTGAGATGGGAGTAGCGATTTCATAGGGAGTTATGAAAAATTATGTGAACATCCATACTGATCGTACAATGATTAAATGAATGCACTAAAAATATAATTAAGAGAGAAATTAATGTGCACATACCTAAATGTGTGGAGGATACATTGTAAAGATCATGGAGAAAGTACCATTCACCTTTTTTAGGAAATAAATTGAGCAATTAATGTTGATTAAGTGGAATGATGTGAGGTGGAATGAAGTGATGGAAGAGAGAGAAAGGTGGTGGCAGATGGGAGGATGGAAAAATGGGTGAATAAATGGAATTATACAAAAGTAAAAGTATTTATTATGAAATTTATGTACCTTAATTAGCTAGAATAAGGGACACTAGGTCCACTTCCTTTGGTTGCAAGAAGCTCGGGTGTTGCATGTTGGATAAATTGTTGTAGGAACTCTTATTTGGAAGCTGGCTTGGGATACAATCTGAGACGGTGACCATTGACTAATAGCCTGAATTTGAAAGGGTCAATGGTGGTGAGTCGAACAACTCCATTGGAAAATACCTCAACAGCTTCATATGGTCCTAGCCACCTTTTTTTCAATTTTCTTGCATTGTCCTGATATCGTGAGTCATAAAGAAATGCCCATTCACTTGGTTGAAATTTATTCTCTATGATAAATTTTTCATGCAATTTGATTTTTGGATTCTACATGGCCTTATTGTGGTGCAAGGATGTCTTCCTCATCTCATCTAAAGCATTCAGTTGTATGATTCTTTCTTTTTGTTCCTCAAAAATATCCATCCCCAACTCTACTGTAGTTCTAAGAGTCTTGTGCTCAAATTCAATGTGGATCATGGTTGTCTTCCTATACAGTAACTCAAATGGAGTGAAGCCTATAGTTATTTTGCAGGTGGTTTTGTAGGCCCAAACTACTTCTAATAATCTTTTTTCCCAATCCTTTCTGTGAATAGCCACTATTTTGGTTAGAATGGATTCAATTTCTCTATTGGTCACCTCAACTTGTCCATTGGCCTGAGGGTGATAAGGAGTAGACTTCTTGTGCCTTATGTTATATTCATTGACTAGTGTTGTAAAAAGTGTTGAGGTAAACTGAGCTCCTTTATCAGATACTATTTCTCTTGGGACTCCATATCCTGTGAAAAATTCTTCATAAATAAATTATGCAACTTTTTTATCTCTTGCATGCTTCATGGCCTTGACTTCTACCCACTTAGTTACATAATCAGTGCATACCAAGATATAAGAAATATAATTTTATGGGGGATCAATGGGTCCCAAAAAATCCAATCCCCACTTGTTAAAGGGAGTGACTAATACTTGGGGATAGAGTGGAATCTCATCTGATTTGGTTTTCCGACCCATTCTTTGGCACCTATCACATTTCTTTGTATATCTTCCTGCATCCTTGTGGAGTGTAGGCCAATAGTATCGTGTGTTCAAAATATTCATGGTTATGCTTTTGGGTGGAAAATTAACTCCACAAGGTTCATCATGGAATGCATGCAAAATTTCATATGTCTCATCTTCCCTCACACATTTTCTCATAACATGATCTGGTCCAGTATAAAAAAAGTATCCAAAAGTCCATGAAAAAGGAAAAGATTTTTCAATGAGCACTCTTCTCTCTTTTGGAGAGAAGTGAGGAGGAACTCTCCCTGTCACTAGGTAATTATTTATGTCAGCATACCAGGGTGTGTGAAAACTAATGGAAAATATATGCTCATTAGGAAAGGAGTCATATATGGCTTGATTGTCTTCAAATGTGGTCACTCTTGAAAGAAAATCTGCAACAACATTGGGCTTCCCTAGTTTGTCCATAATGGTTATGTGAAACTCCTACATAAACAACAAACCATATGGCTAACCTTCTTGAGATCAAGGGTTTATTCATGAGATATATAATGGTTGCATGATTAGTTTGCACAAAGATCTAGAGCCTGTTATATAGTGCCTAAAATTTTTTAGGGTATAGATCACTGCTAGCATTTATTTTTCTATTACTTTATAATTGAATTCAGCTCCCTGTAAGTTTTTGCTGAAAAAAAAATAAACATTTTAAATGGCTCCTTCTTTTTTCCCTAATATTTCTCCTATAGCATAGTCTAATGCATATATATGGATGTGAAAAGGAATCTACCAATTAGGTCCCTTAAGTACAGGAGCATGAATCAAAGCTACCTTCAAGTTAGAAAATGCTTTGTCACAAGCTTTTGTCCATTGGAACTCAACATATTTGGTTAGGAGAGTATACAATGGTGCTGCTATTTTTCTGAAATATTTGATGAAATTCCTATAATATCTTGAATCCCCCAAGAAAATCCTAACATCCTTTTGCTTTGCAGGTGTAGGAAGATTAGTAATTACCTAAATGTTTGTAAGATCTACCTAAATTCCTTGGTGGGAAATGTATTGGCCAAGAACTACACATTCTTGCATCATCATGAAGCACTTCTCACTATTTAAAGATGGATTTTTTTCTTCAAATATCTGTAGGATTTTCTTGATATTTTCCAATGCTTCATCAAAATCAGTACCATAGGTGGTAAAGTCATCCATATAGATTTCCATGCAGTCAAGAGAGATTTTTGAAAATATGTTGATGACATCTCTCTGAAAAGTTGCAGGTGTGTTACATAACCCAAAGGGAAGTAATGAATAGGAATATTTCCCCCATGGACATGTGAATTTTTTCTTCTCTTGGTCCTCTAGTGCAATTTGAATCTAATTGTAGCCACTGAATCCATCAAAAAAATAAAAGTATTATTTTCCTACAAGTGAGTCCAGCATTTGATTTGCAAAAGGCAAGGGAAAAGGGTCTTTCTTATTAGAAGTGTTGAGTTCCCTATAGTCAACACAAACTCGCCATTTTCCTCCCTTCTTGTGCACAATCACCAATGGAGACACCCACTGGTTGTCTGAAATGGGATAGATAAATTATGCATCTAGCAACTTTTGCAGCTCTATTTTGACAATTTATCTCAATGCAGGGTTGATTCTTCTTTGTGGTTGCCTTATAGGTGTACAATCATCTCTAATATATATTATATGAGTGAAGATCTTAGGATCTAACCCCTTCATATCATGATAATCCCATGCAAATGCATTTTGGTGGGCCTTAAGTAAATTCATGAATAACAATTGTTGCTCTTCACTCAATTTACTATTGATATTCAGATATTTTCCTTTGGAAACTTGTACATGTGTAGTTAACTCTATATTAGTTGTTTCATTAATACATGGTACCTTAATTTCATATGACAACATTATGCAGAACATAATTGTTGTTGTAGGAAGTTTGTCTATTGGGAGAGTGGTTGTAGGAAGAGTGGCTGCAAGATGTTTGTCTAAGAAGATTTTTTCTGAAGAAATAATAGCTACAGGAAGATCAAGCATAAGTGTCTTCACGGGATCAATAGGACTAGACACGTGAGAGATTGATACCTTCTCTACCTCACAATGTTTTTGCATTATATTAGATAAAACTTCATCTTCATCTTGAAGTTGTAAGAGAGGAATTCTACCTAACATTATAATTTGCACCACAGAGTTAACTTCCCTGGCCTCTTCACCTATATGTGGTCATACATGATTATACGCATCATGGGATGGCTGAGAAAGAGGATAAAGAAAAATATTTTTGGTTTTCCTACCATCAGAAATGGTCATGTCACCTGACCGAAATCCAATATAAGCATCTAATGTTGCTAACCATGGCCTTCCAAGGATAATAGGATACCCGCCTAGTGTAGCTTTAGGAGAAAGAATCATGAAGTTGGATAGATACTCCCAAGAGTATAGAATCACCACAAGGTCCTCTACCATTCCATCAAGTTTAATAGTGGAGCTATCAACAAGTTGCAAGATAGTGGGAGTGGATCTCATACTTGAAATGTTTAGTTGTTGATGTCTTTAGTCATCACATTTATTGTTGCACCCATGTCAATCAAATCATTCTTTATGTGAACCCCATTTATAATAACTTCAACCACGAGACTACTTGGATCATTGTACTTGAGGATAGTTACTTTTCCAGGCATGATGTTAGCCAACTATCCCACTACATGAACTATAGTTGGGTCTTTATTTTTCCTACCTTACTTCTTGAGGCATGCTTTTTTAATTGTTTTTTCATATATAGGAACATATTTTATGGCCTAGAATAGGGGTATCTTGAAACATATATGCTTCAATTGGTCTAGAATGTCAAAATTGGTTTCCTCCTTATCTTCCTTTTGTTTGGAAACTTCCAATCTTTAGGGGAATGGTGGTTCTTATATCCCCTGCTTGGCTAGAACTGGTTTAGATATTTAGGTGCATTAGGCTAAATGAGATCATTTAGAGATTCTTCTTGCTCTTCCATGGAATCTCAGTGATAATGGGTGTGGAAGGAGCTGGAAAAGTAGTTCTTGAACACAATCGTATGTCACTTAAACTCACAACATATGAAGGAAATTGAATTGGATCAATAGAGTATATAGGTTGTTGTTGTGGTTTATTATTTGGATTAGGTGTGGGATGAGTTGGTATTTGAGTAGGTTTGGGTACATTTAAACTCGGATTAGCAGGGGGAGGAATTATAGAAGGTTGTTGGGGTTGAGAAGGCAGTTGCATGTAACTGGTTCTCTGGTTTGGAAATTGGCTTCCACCTCTCCATTGAGATGCTTGTTGCCAGTTTCCTAGAGGTGGTTGTCAAGGTCCTTGAAATTGCTACCAATTCCCCTGAGGTTACTACCACTGAGGTGAAGAATTTTGAAAATTGGGCCAATAATTTGGAGGGTTACCCCAAGATTGTGGTGGATATCCTCCATAGTTGGATGGACATGGGGGCTGCCACTGGTTACTAGATGAATAAGAATTAAAATATGGCCCAACAAAGGATAGTTAATTTGGTGGCATACCTTGTCTTGGAGCCCATGGCCTTTTCCCTACAACAAAGTAGACTTGATCTTCATCAGTCTAAATTGGTTTGAACTTAGGTGTTATCTGCTTCCTGCCAATGTTAGCTATCATCTTTCATCTACAGTCCTTCTTCTATCTACAATGATGAAAATATTCTATCAACATTGCCTCTGCCTCCTCATGTTTCTTCTTGGCCTGAATTGTATCTAGGTGAGTGGCTAGATTTTTTATGATATCCTGCTCAAAATCTTCCAGTAAATGAGTAATCTCCATCCTCAAAACTCCACTAGTAGATGACTTACCCATAGAGGATTGGTAAGTTCTCCCTTTCTTTGAAGCTTCCCTAGAATAGTTTTGGCATATTTTCTTGATATCCTCCCAGGGAGCTTGAGTGATTTCTCCACCTACCATTAGTTCCAAGGAATCAGTGTAGCTTTCATTAATTCCTCTCAAGAAAATTAGCTTATGTGAGTCTTCATTGAGTGTATGGTGGGGATATTTCTATAGACAACAAAAACCTTGAAATGAAATCCTCTAGGGTCTCATCTTCCTTTTGTTGTATTCTAAAAATTTCATCTCCTCTAATATAACTAACCCTCCAATACTCTTTGTATTTCTCAAGGAAATTTTTCTTTGTGTCCTCCCAGGTCTCCATAATTTCTCTACCAAGGCTCATAAATAATCTCAATGCAGCCTCATTCAAAGTGGTAGGAAATAGCTTAAGTTTGTGGGAATTTGTGGTATAGTCATAACTTCTATAGAGTATATCAAACTCAAATAAGAATGTATCAGGATGTTTTGTGACAAGTCCATAGAACTTAGGAAGAACTGAAGCAGGGATATTTTTGAGGTTATCTACTTCAATCTGATGAGCAATGGGAAAATGAAAAGTTGGTTGGTTCTGCCTATTAGGCCTATTTCCATTTGCACGAGCCATGTTTGCTTGATGCAATTCCAAAGTAGAGGATTATTCCGCCGGATTTTGATCTTCAAGGGAAACTTCAGAACTAGTTAAGTCAGGAAATGTTTCAGCAAAGGGGTGTGTCTCTTCTTCTTCTTTGTTTCTGGGTAGATTTGGAATCTCTACTAGCTGAAATGGTTATGGATTATTAGGAAGGAATCTCCCATAAGAATCTCTTCTTCTTCTTCTATGCATGGAATATAAACTCAACATCAACCAACTCACACAAAGAATTGGTGAAAGAATAATGGATCATAACTCTTCTAATTAGGGATATACTAAGAACAATTCTAGAGATACTACAATGGGAAAACTAGCAATGACTCCAAATAACTTCCTAGTTTGACACCATCCCTGACAACGGGGCCAAAAATATTGGCCTCCTACAATGATTTCAATAACTAAAACTTTACAACTATGATTTAGAGATTGGACATCTAACCTAAATAGCCTTTTTAACGATCATGAAGGTGGATTTAAATTGTCAATCCAAGGACATGAACTTGAAATGGGTCAGCAAAGTATGTGCACTATGAACTCAAGGTAGTCATCTTCATTCTATAACTAAGAAAGATTCAATACTGAAATTAGATTGCATGGAAATGAACAAAGTAAATAAGGAATATTAATCAATAATTAAACTAAGCTAAACATGCATGACATGAATGAAAATACGAGCAACAAACAAGAAACTAATTTGTCCGCTTTGGCTGTAGGAATAGTCACGAAATGAAATTCTAGTGACTGTGGGAACAATTAATGCGAGATTCTAACTAAGTACTAAACATAAACTAATAACTAATATAGCTAGAATAAATAATGGATTACTCACCAAGTGGGCCCCCTTGGATGAGTATCCTCTAAAACTAATATAAAATCAAATGCTTAACTCATAATTTCATCTTATTCATTGGGAAATAAAAATACAAAAGAGTAGCATGTCTGGAAATGTTAGTATATCAGATCGTACAACATCAATAACTCAGTGACTAACCCTCGAAGAAGGAGGATCTAAACCTTATTTATTATATCACCTAAACAAGGCAGTCAACTCCCACTAACTAAGAGGATGTCATTTATGGAAAATGAAGAAAAGAATGGAAGGGCAGTTACACATGTAGGGAATCCGATCAGACATGCATGTCCAAACATAGACTCAACTTTGTATTAACACCCGCATTTTATCAACATCATGAAAGACCAATACAAGGAGGTTACATGTGGCTGACATGGGGAATCTCTTGCCGTCATTCTTCAGTTGACCTTTGAACGATTCCTCTACATGACCAATTGGCTACTACATTTCTCAATTTAGCATCCTCAAATATGTTTGCATGGCAATGTCAGTACACATAATAATTGCACATCTATAACCACCTTAAAGAACATTCATTAACCACATGAAAAATTAATATAGATAGTCCACATAATCGACTAATTTCATTAAAACTGATAGAAATAGAATTAACCCAATGCCTATGGTTTGAGGGAAACTCTATAATAATATTAGCATCAAAGTCCATGTCAAATTTAGCAAATAAACTATAGATTATACACAAAATTTGACCAAAAAATAGGCTCATCAGAAAGAAAGTTGTGTTATGCTAGGTGGACTTTGAAATAATATGCTCACAAGGGCAAATGAAAAAATTCATCCACTAGGTGAGCCTCCAAAGAGTGGCTAAGTGAGAAATCCATGCCTCTATCTAAGCTCTCATCGTACAATGAGAAAGTCACACCATGTTTACAGGCTCCCATTGTAATAACCATACCAAAGTTATACGTCTTGATAAATTTGATAAGGTGCCACACAAAATGATCAATATGCTATGCTAATGCTATACTAAATGTCAAAATTTTAATACCAATGCTGATAAAATAATGTAAATAATGTTGATGTCAATAAAAATAATGCTAATGGAATAATCACACTACATATGATATCATCACTTAAGAAGGGAACATGCAAACAATGAATGGGGGACCATATTCCCCCCACTTAGAATATCAATATACTTGGTATGTTGGTATTTTAAGTAGAAAGAGAGGAAGAGGTGATCCTTTAAAAGAATATACACCTCCCAAAAACTAGTTATCCTTGCCCCCCAATCATAGAGACAAAACAACCATCAAGAACTATCATGTTGCTTCCAAGAGAGATATAGTTGCACCTAACATTGTACCACCATGAATGGAAATGAGCAAGACAAATAAAGATACCAATTCCACATAGTGATGAGCAATAAGATAGAATGGAAATCAATATTAGTTAGAGGAGAAAGGTGCATCAACACAAGGAAGAGAACCACAATCCTTAAGATGTTAAATTTTATTTCTCAAACCCTTACATTCATTAGTAGAATGATCATGAACTCTATGATATGCACAAAATGAACAAATGTAAATTATTTTTTGTTTTGGAGGAAGAGTAATCATGCTATCTTTGAGAGGCCTCAACAAGAAACTCTCTTAATCAATAGTAGGGGACATTTATTTCTCATCACAAGATTTCATACACACAGTAGATTATAAGGCCTTAGATGAAGATGGACATAAAGGTGGTAAACCTAAATTTTTCTTGAAAAAGTGTGGTATAGAATTCACTTGTTCTCTATCATTTTTCTCAATCTTTTCATTATATACATGCTTAGAAATGAGTTTGTATCCAAGACCAAAACATTATTCTAAATCAGGTGAAGAGGTTTTATGCTTCTGAGAAAGATTGACTTCTTCACGAGAACACAAATCTTTTTTGAGTTTCTTAAAGTTACACATCTTCCTCTCACGAGGGATGGGAGTTGAAGGGCCCCCATCACAACCATGATGTTGTTGATGCAGAACTAAGTTGAGAAAATGAAACACAATAGTCTATAGGTGTAGATTGTGATATTTTGTGTATACACCTAAAATCAGTCAAGATAATCAATTAATTAAATACAAGGTATTTAATTAATAAAGCTTCTTAATTCATTTGTACTTATAAATAAATTGCAAAATTCATTTATATATTTCACTTTCTAATTTCCTTCTATCTCAAAATCATTTTCTTCCTGATTTAATTAAATAAATAAATTTAAATAATTTATTTTATTTATTGATTCCCTCTCATGTATATTTGAAATTTATAATTCAATTTTGTCACATTTCTACATGTTCTTCTAACCTCCTTCCACCTTATCTACCATCTCAGCATGTGTCACATGAATTTAAATATTTCTAATTTGAAAAATGGGAATTTCCATCAACAAACTCCTAACAAGATTGGAGACATGGATTCTTCCTCCATTTGATGCTCTTCAACACTTAGCAAAGTTCTCTTTTAAAGGGGAAAACCTCCATGATTCTCTCTAATTTCTTCTTCCTCTACCATCAATCTCTTTGGATCATAATCTCGACCATTGAATCCTACCACATCACAATATACCTTGGAAATCCTATAAATACAACATCATGCTCCAACTTTTCATAACACATCTTTTAGTAAAATTACTCTGCAAAAATCATTTGAGAGCATTTGAGAGCATTTAGAACATTTAGAGAATTTGGTAATTAGCATAGTATTTGCATAGCAATTTAGAATCATGGCTTAGTTTTTAGCTACATTTCCTTTATTACAATAGTTTTTATACAACATTTGCATCATAATCTCTAGTTTCAAATCCATCATCACATCACTATTATCATTTGAAACATAGCATATAGCTTATCAAATCATGTAGGAACTAGGATTCTTGCATTTTGACAACATTCATTCTCTAGGTTTTCATTCTAAAAATTCATAGTGTAAAGAAAAATCTGAGAGCCATTATGATTCGAAGAATCCTTAGAGATAGGAGACAATGGAACGAATTTAGGGATTGATTGTGTTTTGAATTTGATTAATTCTGTGATTTCAATTCTATAATATAATACATCTCATTGGTTGTATGTTGATTATTCAATTTACACATATTTCACATGACACATTATGGCGCCCACCGTGGGGCCTAGCCCCTATTTTTAATATTTTTTTGGAAAGTGTGTTTTACATGGTCAGATGTGAAATATTTTAGGGCAACAGTGAGTTCTTACAATGCATCCAAAATATCTTTTAGTGCATACAGTTCCTATTACGACGCATCTGAAATATCTTTTAGCATATCTAGTTCCTATTACGGTGCATCCATGGAATTTTTTGAGTGCATACTGCTCATCCTTTAGCGCATATAGGGGGTTTTCTAGCACATTAACCCTATATTTTAGTGCATCCATAGACTGTTCTAGTGCATTTGATAGTTATTTTAGTGCATAGGAGTGATCTTTCATTGTATCTGGTTGTTGTTCTAGTGCATCAAGTTTATTTTATAGAAATTCATAATTTTGAAAATAATCAATATCTCTTTGTTTTACAGGCATTTTAAATGCTGCCAAAGACTCTATTGAAACCATAAGAACATTGTCAAAGAAAAATACTATAAAAATACTAAGGATTTTTTTGTAGGGGCTGGATTTTTTATTATTTCTTTTGATTAAATTAGGAACCTAGTTTAATTTAAAGGATAAATGAACACCATGCCTATTGTGTTTTTGGAGTGGTAGGTATATGCTCTCCCCTTAACTAGGTGACCAAACATCAAGACCCATTATTTTCATTTTGTTACACTTTATCCTTAGAGGGCCTTCTTGGTGGGAAAAAGTAATTGTAAGTGGTGAAATAGTGAATGAAATCAAAACACTTCTTAATACGACATTATATCAATGATTAAACAAATTTATTCAATTCAACAAAGTAATCAATTGAAAGCTTCCTATTGCTCTCTATCTCCAAAGATTTATTAAATCTAAATTGCTCTTAGATTGTGTAAGCAAATAAGACTATTAAATTGATTATTTGAAGAACGAGATGATGATAATGTAATGCTAAATGATAAATCAATTAAACTAGCATGATATTGATGTGAAACAGATAATTGCAGCTACAAGGCAGCCATGGTTGAAGCTTGATTGTTGGATGTGCTTGATATGTAAATGCTTGATGCTTGATGTCTGGATTCCTGCAGAGTAAGAGTGCAAAAGCTTGATTATCTGGATCTTTTTTCTTGGTTCAATGAGGCTTTATTTATAGATTTCCTGGTTGTAGAAATGCACAGGGAGATCTTTGAAAGGCTTGGATTCAATCTGGAGAATTGAATGGTGAGAGATGGAGGAGATTGAGAGAAAGAGGGAGGTTGTCTCTACCCATGAAAACACCAGGCAAGAGAAGAGGAAGAATTGATGCAAGAGGATTGAGAGATCAAATTCCAAATTTGTCTCCAATTTGTCTCCAAAACTTCCCATGAAGTTTCAATCAATTATTTTGACATGATTTTGACATAAATTAAACATAGTTTAGATAGGAAATCTAATTCATTTTTGAAAGAATATGGATGGGATATTCTTTGTGCAACAATTCAAATATTTTTGATTTATTCAAATTAGCAAAAGAGAGATAAATAATTTAATAAAACGAACTATAGGATAGTTGTTTATTAAATTAGACAGAAGAATACGACATTAATTAATAAAGTATTTTGTCTTGATTTAATTAATTTAAAAACATTGTGATAGATTGAAAAAGGGAAATGATAATTAAATCGAACAAAGTATTTATTTTTGTTTATTTAATTAAGACGAGATTAGAAGAAATTATGAAGAAAGTGAATGTGAACTATATTAAATAAATATTTCTATGTATTCAATAGTAGAGGAAATTAGGATAATTAATCAAATAATTCGTATTTAATTAATCGGATGCTCCAGACCATTTTTAGGTGTATACAATAATCACCCCAAAGAACGGCCCAATCGGGAAAACGCTAAAGCCAAGTGACTTCCACCTAGTATATAAGTGTGGGTACTTGGGGAAATTTCAAGTATCACAAGGTTTATTTCAACAAGAAGGGAAAAATTGGTCTCTTTCCATATGGATGATCCCCCACAAATGGAATGCCTATACTAGAACCCTTTTTTATAGTAAGCCAAAATCCCATTTCTATTTGTCGGTGCAAGAGGTCTAACCTCCCAAGCCATCCCATATTCTTGTGGCTTTTGGTAGAGATGAAAAGTTCATCATGGGAGATTCATGAGAACTAAATCTTGATTGAATCGAGAAGTGAGTGTCGTGGAGGGGAGCCAGTGTGGTCAAGCTTCTAATCATCCACTAAAATTAAGCATAGCTAGAGTAAAATCCAAGTGGGAATAAAGCCAATACTATCCAACATAGCCTTAGGAATTATACTTGCTTGATGTGTCTTACATGTGTGTTTTAAAACAACTTTCCAAACAAGCATCACACACAAAATATATAACCACTAATTCAGAAAAAAATCCCATCAAACAATTAAATTCTCTACCAAAAAACAAGAAAAATCAATCAAACTGTCAAAAACATTGAATACTTCTAGTTTAGCGCATCCAAGTTCTGTTGCAACGCATTTGTGTCATTTGCTAGTGCATATATGTTCTATTTTGTGCATACCCTCCATATTTTGGCACATTGAGACCATAGTTTGGCACATATAACACATCTTTTAATGCATTTGGTTGATGTTCTAGTGCATTCATAGCATTTCCTAACACATCCAAGTCTTTTTCTAGCGCATCCATCCCATATTTTAGTACATACCTTCTCTATTCTGGTGCATCTGAGTCATTATCTAGTGCATTCAATTCATTCTCCAACACATCTAAGGAACAACCCAACACATATAGTCTCTATATTAGCACATCTGTGTTCTAGCGCATCTGTGTTCTAGTGCATTTGTGCACTATTTTAGCGCATCTAGTAAATTCAAAAACTAGAGAGCTAAATTCATCCCATGTTCGCCAGTTTTAACTAGAATTAAGGATCCCTATCAACACATAATCATTCCTCATATACCACAAAGTCTTAAACTTGTTGAAACTAGAATTTACAAGTGAAAATCCTTTACCTAAGCTTTGAACAAACATTTAAAAGTGCCTCATCATCACACCTATCTTTGATTAGCAGTTGAGTTTCACCCTCAAAATTCATCATCCTTTATCAGGATTTATCATCCTTCATACAAAAAAAACATTTAACTTAGTCCTTTTGGCACTACTAAACAACAATCAAATATTAGTACATTTTCATCATTATATGCCCATTTAAACAAGATCATAGAGGTATAAACTCAAAGAAAAAGGACTTGAAACTCAAAACAACATGGCTGAAGCTGAAGAAAATCCTTTTCACAGATTTCCCCAACCTGAAAATGAGGAGATTGTTGTGCACTTTTTGCACACATGCCCCACTGAAAGTAGGGACCCTCTTTCTTGCTCTTTTGGTTTCATTCTTGGTGTTTTGGCCCTTTTATTTTGAGGATTTGGTTGCCTTGGAATGTTCCCAAATGATTATCTTACTCATGCAAGTCCCCCCTTTTCAGGAGTCACTTTGAAAATCCTATGTTCTGGAATTCATTTCGGGTTTTTCTCTGTTTTTGAGAAAATTCCCCTTGGGCGGAATTCCTCGAGCACCTTGAAAACCCGACCAAGGTTGTTTTTAATCATTTTTAGAAGTTCCAAGACTTTGCAGAATTCCACTTGGATTGGATTTTCTTGAGATTTTGTTGCACCTTCAGATTCTTGATATCGTTCTCTTGTCAATGTGTTTATGTTTCCTGTATGGTCTTGCAGTTTTATTTTCTTGGATTCATTTGCATTTAATGAGGAGAGGTTTGTGTCATTTTCCTTGTTGTGAGATTTGAGGAGTTGGATTTTGTGTTGTTATTGTTGGATTCTACATTTGATCTTGTGATCGAGCGTTACAATTGAGTTTTCTAGTGATTGCTTGCATTCTACTTTGATTTTTAGGGTTTCTTGTCGACTATTGCTATTTTGATTTCTTCGCTCTCTTTGTATGTACATGTTACCTTCCCATTTTAATGAATGAACTAAATTTTATTTGGGGTTTGTGTTGGTGTATGGTTTGAGTTAGGAATTTAATGTGGTATGGTTTGGTAGCGATACTAGGGTTTTTTTTTGTTAGCTTAATGCCCTTCCTCATAGTTTATGCCTCCTTTCCTTCTGCATGATTTTAATTTGAGGAGGTTAAGCATTGCTCTACTTCATTTTTTCTGATTTCATGCTCTCTTATGTTGAGCTTTGGTTTATCCTAGAAATCCCTAACCTTTGATGAAACCACATCTTGGGCGAGGTGAAGCTTGTTGCTCATTATCTGAGTTGATATTCATCCTATCTTAGTTGAGTCATGGGAGAATTTGTGTGAAGAATAGTGGGAATTAAAATGATGGGTTAGGATCCAAACTGCGCTATCATGATGATTTCCTAGGGTTTCCCTTTCTGAATTCATTCCTCATATCGATTGGCTTTCATTTAAGATTGATTTGAAGCATAATTTGTGCATCTTGTACTTTGAACGAACTGAATCCAAATTTAAATCCCCAACTTCCTAATTGGTTGATCAATCTGGGCAAAATCCTTATGAAGTCAAAGATTTCGAGTTTTTGAACACTTCATAGATTTCCTTTACTTTAGGATTTCCTCGATTTCCCAAAAATATACTTAAAATGTGAAGATTACATTTACTTCACAAAATTTCGTGTCTTCGGGATTTTATTGACATTTCTTTGTTCCTTCATTTTCTCAGAATTCGTAAACTATTGCCATTTTCATAGATTTTCGTCCTTGGTGGATTTCCCAAAAATCTTGTTGAAAATGGAGAATTGAGAGATGGCATGATCTATTAGCTGATGACTATGCATTTTCTGGTCAATTTGAGTTATTATAGATGTGTAATGATGTTTCTAAGTTAATATTGGTTCATTAAATAGTGGTTGGAATTTTCTCTATGCTTGTTTCGCTAAATTTCGTTTGGTCCAAAATTTCTTGAGAATCCCCTCTAGCCCGAATTATGCAAGAGGACTAAAAACATGAAATTTAAAATGAGTAATTCTTATGAGATTCTAGGGATTTTTTTCATCATGGAATTTGTTTTAAGGATGAATATATCATTTATGATGGATTAGCTTGAATTTTATGTTGTGATGGATCTTTACTTTGGTTTATTTATTGGATGCAGGTGGAATCAAGTCAAGCTATTGCTGAAATGACCAAGGGAAAGGTAATGGATCTGAGTGTTGAAGGCTCTACTATCTCTGAGGTAGAAAGGATTAAAATAGACTTAAAGAGCATAATCCCAGAGACCAAGCTAGCTTCCATCTAGTCATGGGTCACAGATACAAATGTTGGGATGTGGGATTATGAGGAATTTAAGACAAGGATGGCAACACAAAACCTCCCTTTGTTGTCCAAAATAATACTAGAATAAGGGTTGGCACATGTAGCTAGATTCCCTCTTATAGTTCAGTGTTAGGATTTGGTTCTTGAATGTGCCAGACATTATGACAAAGGCACATAGAGGATAGTTGGTCCTCAAGGAAGAATTGTGGCAAATCTCAACCTTGTGTCCATTTCCCAAACCTTTGACATGTCTGATAGCTCTCATATAGTGTGTTTTGATATGGATGTAGCAAAGAAGTATTATGATGAAAATGTCATCAAATCCCAATAGGTCATCAATTCATGGCTGGAGAAACCCACATCCCAGTTTTCCAAGCTACCCAAGCAGCTAGTCAGAGCTAAGTTCAAGAAGGAATACTATGATTTTATCACACTCCTCAAAAGGGTAGTGGGATTGAAAAGTACGAGAGTGTTTGAAAACTAGATATTCCATTTGATTGTGAGGATGGAGCAAGGTATTGAATACCATTGGGAAGGCATTATAAGTGCAGTGGTACATGAACAAATGTGCAATTTCTTGCAGACAAAGACCTTCGCAATGACCTCCTACTTGGTTTATGCAATTGCAAGGTACCATCCATACAAAGGGCTAAGCCCAAGGGGTGTGTTTGGGAAGGATTTAATTTATGAAGTATACCCACAATTGCACTTGGGTGGCACAAGTTATAGGAGGGTGAATGATGCACTCACCATGTACATCACTAGGCTATTTCAAGGTGCAGAACATGTTTGGATCTTAGACAATTCTATTGAGTTAATCAAGAGGTTTGGAGCTTGGTTTATCCAATTCCCTACCTTTTCATACATCAAAATTGGTGGTTTTCAGAGGGCTCCATATAGACTCCCTAGATATCCCATAGATAATGTTATACTTCTGGAGGTCACAAGGCAGATTTGGGATTTTGATGCAATTATGAAGAAGGAGAAACATAAGACTGGATTTGGTGGTGATTTTCCTTTGAGGATAGGTAGTGGTGAGGCTTGTCCTTCTATTAACTCAGACCATGCTTCTAAAGAATAAATGAGTACTCTAGGTCTTTCCTTCCATTCCAAGAGATCCAAATTTGATAGGATTGGTGAAGCACAAAAGAAGGCGAGTAGGGAATGCAATCACAAGGATGATATAGAAGATTATTGGGCCAACATCAATGATGAATTTGAGATCAAAAAGAATAATTTATCCAGGATACCAGTGAACTTAGTCTGGCTATACAACATAAAGGACATTCTAGATCAGGTTGAAGATGATGGAGATTTAATTCAGGGCCATAACTATGAAGCTATGAAGGATAAACCAATTGGAGAACTAGATTGGCTGGAGGAAGAGAAGATAGAATTGGAATAGATCATGACTCCAGTGATTAGGTACACTAAGATATGGATCAATCACAAGATGTTGGAGCTAGAGAGAGAGGGTGTGCAATGCACCTATGGCCTAATGGGCAAATTAGAGTCTCACTCCACTTCTGAGCAATTACCTGAGCTGGATCGTAAGGGTAAGACTTAATTGAGCTTCCCTTTTAAGATAAATATTAAAGATTCTCAAGAGGCAAGGGAGGAAGAGAAGAAAGTAAATCCCATTGTTATGAAAAGGAAACACATTTCAAAGAAGAAGAAAGCTGAGAAGGATGAAGTTGAAAAGGAAGAAAAAGAAGTCAATGTTTTTGTGCCTAGGAGAAGAAGGATAGTAAGATTTTCATATAAGGAGAAGGAAACCTTTGTGATAGGAGATGAAGCTAACCCACCAATATTAGATGTGGAGAGTTTAAGAGAAATGAAACAGGTGTACACAAGAAATTCAAGAACTCCACCTCCTAAGGATGGTGTACCAAAAAAAGGTGTTCCCATAGATGATTATACCACTGAGCATAAGATTATTCCTCCTTCTCATGAGGCTCACAATGTACCAAGTGAATCGAAGGATGTTGAGGATCACCGAGAAAAAGGAGAAGAATAGATTGAGGAGGGTGATCTATATAGTGCTAAGGCAGAGATAGAGAAGGTATTATAGTATCCTTTGGTGACTTATGAGGATTCACCTATAGGGAGTGAAGAGGATAGACCTCCTTAGAGGGAGGATGTGTCGATTAGGACTCCTTCTTGAGTGCATGAAGAAGAATAACATGATAATGGAAAAGAGGATACAATTGAAGAGATTCCTGAAAAATAAAGGTTTAAATGAAGATGCACCCAAGGTTCACCAGGATATAGTTGGACAGGATAGTGTACATTCAGATTCCACTATTTTAGGTTGGTTGGACATGGAATTGATTAAGAAAATTGTGGTAGATGATACTCCTCCCAACTGGGATGAATTTTTGGAAAATATAGGAAAAGGAAAAGAAAATAAGAAATCCAGGGTTATCTCCAAGATCAAGAGAGATGAAGAGAATAATAGGGTGGCCCACATTTCTACTCCTGCTCCTCATAATAATAAGGATGATGTAACTAGTAGTGACTATAGTGTCCAAACTGTCAACTTAGGGCCTACTTCAATGAAACATGATATTGAAGAATATGAAGGCTCTAGTGATGTAATCTTGGGTATATTAAGGAAAGAGGTGTAGACCAAGCAAGAACTAAAGAAGGAGAATGATAAACTCAAAAGGTATCTGCAAGACTTGATGAAACCCTTGCAATCCATCAAATCCTCATTATCTACTATAGGTTTTCTACCACAAGAGATAATAAATGAGTTGGAGAAGATGAAATCCACTACTCATGCCACAATGAGTTGATTGCAAGGAGTGCAAGCCAAGGGAGATAGTGCCATCAAGGACATTCTTTCAACTGGTTGAGATGCTATGAGATCAATATATTGGTTGAAGAATGTATTGGGTCAGGATAAGGATGATGTGGATCTTTTGTTATAGAATACTAAAACCATCATGGACTACACTAAAGACAAATTGGTGAGCGATGAAATTCTTCATTCATCCAAAGTTGCAGAACCCTAGGAATGGGTTGATTTTTTGCAAATAAGGAAAAGGGTTTTGAAGAAGGTGCATAAGTAGGGGAAACAAATTGAGGAAAAATTTAATTAGTTTACAATAAATTCATTTCCTTCTTTGAGGTTATGACAGGAAGAAAAGGTTTGTTCCAAAGCATCTGAGCTAGATAGTATTACATTGGAGCGAATTAAGAAATATAGAAAGAGTTAGAGTTAGGAGTTAGTCTCATTTTCAAGCAGGTGTTGTAACAAAATACTAGAATTGTTGCTACTTTAGGTGATTTAATGCAAGTAAATAAATTGTGATTTGGTGACTTTCTTATGTTGAATTTTGATCTGGCATGGTTCCTAAGATTCTATCTTTTTAAATTGCTTAGGTTTATTTGATATACACTAGGTTTGATGTTAGATGACTTGATGATGTCTAGGTTTTGATGATTGAAGTGTTTACAGAAATCTCTAGTCCATAATTTTTGTAGCTATCTGATTGTTAGTTTCTTTGAAAAGTTAGTTTGGACTTCAAATTGTGCTTAGTTCGATTGTGGAATATTAATTTTGAATTAATATTCATAATCTTAAAATCTTTAATGCCTTAAGAAGATTACACTATTTCTGTAAGATTTCAGATTTATCTGAGTCAAAAAAGATTTTTTTTATGAGGGATTGGTTCATTTTTCAAGTATTTACTCATTTGCATTATTAATATTAGAATTATAATTAATCTTAGAAATCTCTTTGAAACCCTATATTTTTCTGTTTATTTTATTATCTAGGTTAGATTTAGGATTTGAAGTATCACCATATTGCTAGATGTGATAAATTTGAATTTATTATTTTCTTGTAATAAGGTCCCTTTGTGATTTACCAGCATTTTCACATTATCTCTGAGTTGTTTAATTGCATTGTTAAGACCTAGCATTAGAGACCTTTGAGTTATCTCTTGAGGCTCGTTGATAGAGATTTACCTTTCAAGAGAGATAGGATTTCCAAATTTTATCTGAATTGTTGTTGTGCATAAAACACCATCAACAAATTAGTGCTAGAAGGAGGGCTTGAATAATCAAGCTGGATCAATTTATGTATGTCATTTCTCCTAAGAGTTTTAGAAGAAGAACTAGATCTACTTCAAGGGAATAGTAATTTCAAGAAGTTCAAGCTCCTACTAGGGCGAGAAGGATAAGAAGAAGGGGAGAATTATCATCCACCTAGCCACTCCCATCATCCCCATCATCCTCATCTACATCAAGATCATCCTCATTTGATTCTGAAGCCATTCCTATTCCATAGCCTCAACCAGCCATAAATCAACCATTACCGCCACCATCTCAACCAATGGCTTTCCTTTCCAACAATCCATCTCCCTTGATCTTGAATAATTACAATCTCATGCCCAAGAACCCTGAGCACTTTTTCTTTAAGTTCCATACCGATGACCCCAATAGGATGGCAGAGTATCATATCATGATTTTCTAGACCTATTTGAGAGATAAAGGAATCAACCATGAGGATATTGCATGCAATATTTCCCATTATTCCCTATGGGAAGAGGCCTTTTATTGGTACAATAACCTACCTACTACTTTTTTCCATAATTGGACTGAACTTGAGGTTGCATTTCTGATGAAGTTTAAAATCCCCATTAGTGCTAATGAACTCTACATGCAGTTTACCAGAGTTAAGAGGGAAATAAATGAGCCTATGGGGTCATTCAATAATAGGTTCCACTGAGCATACACTAGAATTAAAGAAACTTATGCTATAGTCTACTTTGAAGCCCTTGACAACCTTACATCCACCTTCCTTAAGTGGAGGATTAATTCCCCAACCACCTTGCTCACTACATATACAAAGGTTGTGAAGGTTAGCATGGATCTGAGGCAACATTTATCAAAACCTTTACCATCCTTAGGACCCACTGCTCACCCTGGACAAGTCCACACTCTCAACCAAGATTTGACTAATAATACTCCCATTATGAATCTAGTACCACCATTACCTTTGGTCCCACACCCAAGTTATACAATAAATCAAGCTCAACCAATGACCAGTTACCCTCAGCAAAGAGACAATCAACCCCTTTAACCACAATAGCAAACTGGTTTTCCTACATATTTGCAGAATTCAAAAGTCTTGAATCAGTTTGTTGGTTCTAGAAGATCATTAGGATACCCACACAGTAATGTGAATTCAACATCATACAGTGGTCTAGATAAGGAATGGCTACATGAGTTAACTGAGCAGGTGAAGAAATTGAATATGGAGGTAACCTATCGAAGAAATTAGAACAACCAAATCCAAGCTACACAAAATAACATGCAATTGAATTACTATAGGGAGAACATGGATGTTGCTAAAGGAAAAAACTTTGATAAAGGGAAATTTTTTGACAGAAATCAAAATTTTGAAAAAGGACAAGGTTCTAGCCAGAACTTTGACAAGGGGCAACAAGGTCGATAGGGGTTTGATAAAAGGAAACTACCTAGTTAGATTAGGCCATGGAATACTGGACCTAATAATGGAGGAATTCCCACTCCATTGGATCAACCTTCTATCCAGGAGAAGCCTCCAAGTGGTGTGTATCTAGGAGAGCAAATTTTGTCTAGATGGTGCAAGCTCCATAAGATAAGTCAACACTATGAGTTGGATTGCCCTGAGTTTTAGACTACTTCTTTCATCTTTTAGTATGAAGTTGAAAACAATTTCAATAGTTAGGACATTGTGCCCTCAAATCCTTATGATTCTCTAGTAATGGTACCTAACCATGCTCCATTCCCAAAAGGTGAAGAAAATGATCTAGAAGAAGAATCCAGTGATCAAGATAAAGAGATAGAATAGGTGTTGAATGATGATGAAATATCTCAGTTGTTTAATGAAGAGAATGAAAATGATAATGGCCCCTTGGATGAGGAGGAATTTGGTGTTGAAGAGGTCCAAATGTTTCAGCAACCAATAAATAAATATGATTTGAGGAACAAACCTAACAAGAGTCCACAAGTTGGAGGCCCTTTCACTACTTTTATACCTTCGAACAATTTTACTACACCAGATCCACATGCCAATAATAATCGATCTTACCCTCATTTTCCAACATAATAATTTGTGAAGGGAGGACAACCTAATATATCAAAGGGAAACAATGTTGAAGTATCAAAGGATAAACAAAATAGTTGTTGCAAGGAAACCCATGCTGATATGAATGTGGAGCAATTCGGTGAATATGTGACTAAGGAATTCAGAAAATTAAGGTAATTCTTTTTTCTTTTGAATTATTAAGAGTCCCTACTATTAGGAAGTCTTTCTTAGGGTCTTTCAATTCAAACACAACACCACATGGAGTAACTGCCAATGAAGCAGTTGTTAAATCCTTTAGTTCATAGGCACCCAAAGCCCAAGGCCAAGCACAACCTGGGGACAAAGGGAAAGATAAGGATAAGGTTTAGGTTGCACAAGCTGACACCCAGTTGAGTCTATTACAAGGAAATATGGAAACCCCTCCCTTTCTGATTTCTATTTGTATCTTTGGGAAGAATTTGCATAATTGTTTGATAGATTCGGGAGCATCTACAAATGTTATGCCTTTTGTTGTCTTTAAATCATTAGGTACTACCCCTATAGCCTCTCAGAATAAGGTTTCTCAATTAGACAAGATGAAGGTGAGTGTAGTAGGAGAACTGAACATGATCCTCATGCTGGTCACATCCGATCCTAGGGTACAAGAGGTGATCAACATTCAGGTTGTTGATATTCATGACACCTATGGTTTGATTTTGGGTTGAGATTTCACTAAGGCATTAAATGGGTATACATCTACAGACCACTCTCATATGTGGATACCATGGAAAGGAGTCCCAAATCAGATCAGAATTGAAAGAGAGCCCAAAAAAAGTATGTAATCACTAAATACCAGAATACTTCAAATGAGATTTTAGTATTTTAGGTCAGCATGGGGAACTATTTATTGGCTACCTTAGTCTCAGATACATAAGAGGTCTTTATGTTGTAGGGCCCCTTTTATGAATCTACATCAGAATCTAGTTGTTATGAGTAAATATTTATGATGCAGGATGAGTCCATATTAGAGATCAATGGTTCTAAAACACTAAGTGAGCAAATAGATGAAATTGATGACCAAGAGGACAAACAACTTAGTTTGTTGGATAAATTACAGGATTTCATCCACAGGTGTATGGAGAATCAGATACAGCTTGGCAAGAATATGGATTTTGAAGAATTATTGCTCCCTAATTGGTGTCGAGTCCATGATGTCCCTCACTCTAAGTTGGAATGTGGATTATGTCAAACTACGGTGGAGCAGGTACAAAGGTGCATTAACCCAATCCCAACTGTCAGGCTGAATATACAGAGAGAGTGAAATAAAGACAAGGGTAAAATCCTAATGATTCATATAGAACCTCCTAGCTACAAAAAGATTCAGGATGGCTCAAAGTGATTAGGGACTGATAGCTATTGGAAATTAAGATTTGATGGATCCAAATCTAAGCAAGGTATTGGAGCAGGGTTTGAATGATCAACCCTAAAGGTAAGAGTTATTTTTCTGCTCATAAACTCCAATTCCAATGTACTAATAATGTGGTCGAGTATGAAGCTTTAATTCATGGGTTTTTAATGGCATCGAGGTAGAAAGTTAAGATATTACAATTTTTTAGGGATTCTGAGTTGGTAGTCAGGCAGGCAAGGAAACAATATTCATGTCGTGATAGAAGGATGACCAATTATAGATATAGAGTGTGGGATTTTATTGAAGGATTCGATGCTTTCAACATCCATTTCATCCCTCAAATTAAGAAACAAGTTGCAGATCCTCTGGCACAAGCGACTAGTACATTGCAACCTTTATCACTTTTAGGATTGAAGAAGTTTACTATGGAACTCACTCCAATACCTTCAGTACCTAACAATGTCACCAATTTCCAGGTATTTGAATATGATAAGCATATTCTTGATTTCATTACAAGTTGTGATGTGTTTGCTTCTCAAGTAATTGATGAGGTAGAGCATCAAGAGGCAGAAATGGACTTGGGAGGGGTCATCAACCTAAATACCAACACTATCCCAAGAGGTATGGTGTAGTTAGAAGAAATTTTTGATTTGGATAGGATAAAAGACTAGGAACAACAAGTCAAAAGGTAGTCTCTCAACAGTCAATGTGAAACATACAATATGGGGACACAAGATGACATGAAGAATGTATTTATTGGTAAGTTATGTACTCCAGAAGAAAGAAAATGGATTATTGATTATTTACACACATATCAAGACGTGATAACCTAGAGTTATGAAGACTTAAAAATAGACAATACTTCAATCATTACAGACACCGGTCCCTTGAAGTCAAATGTAAAACCATTTAGACAAAGATATAGACCAATTAATGCTTTGTTGGAACCTATCATTCAGAAAGAAGTGCAAAAGCTACTTCAATCATTAATCATATTTCTAGTGAGGCATTCAACCTAGGTTGCAAATCTGGTTCCTATGAGGAAAAATAATGTTGAAATCAGACTGTGTGTGGGCTTTAGGAATCTTAATAGGGCATCAGAGAAAGATAATTATTTGGTTCCTTCATTGGATGAGGTACTTCAGATTGTCATTGGATCCTAGATGATGTATTTTCTAGATGGGTATTCTAGATACAACCAATTCATGGTGCAATATGAAGACAGACATAAACCTGCCTTCACTACGAAATGGAGAAATTTTTCTTATAGGAGAATTCCTTTTGGGTTGATCAATGTTGGAGCTACATTCCAGAGAGCTATGGAAATTTATTTTAAAGACATAATTGGTTCGTGCATCATTATTTATATGGATGATTTGATAGTATTCTCTAAGAATCAAGGTAATCATATAGTGTATTTATGCAAACTATTCCAAAGGTGCAAAGAGTTTGTCATCTCACTTAATCCAAAGTAGTGCATTTTTGGGGTTATAGAGGGAAAATTTCTAGGATATGTTATTTCATAATAGGGTGTTTCCATTGACCTTGAGTGAATAGAGGCTATTTTGAAGATTCAACCTCCTGCAAGCAAAAAAGAAATGAAGTCATTCTTTGGTAAGATTAAATTTGTTAGAAATTTTATCACTGGATTTGCAGAGATAGTGAAGCCCTTGAATGCTATACTAAAATAGGAAGCAAAGGTGGAATGGAGTGAAGAGGCCAAGGAGGCATTTACATTAATTAAGAAATCCATTAATGAGGCTCTAGTGTTGGTAAGCCCAGATTATGGTAAGACATTTTACATATATTCATTTTCTTTTGATCACTCTTGTGCTGGAATGTTAATTCAAAAGTCTGATCAAGGCAATGAGCATCCTATCGCTTTCATGAGAACCCATTTAAAAGATGCAGAGTTGGCATATCACAATGTAGAAGAGTAGTCCTATGCTTTGGTCGGAGCGGTGAAAAAATTCAAACACTATATTCTAAGGAATAAGGTCTTTGCAATAGTGCCTGATCCTATGGTGAAACTATTGCCAATTCAAAATGAGTTAGGTGAACAAAGAGCTAAATGGGAAACCATGTTGTAGGAATATGATATTGAGATTCAACCCATGAAATTAGTGAGAGGGCAAGGATTGACGAGGAAAATGGTTGAGATAGATCCTAACCTCACAACTCAGCATTATCATCTCCAAGAGGTATCTCCAAGAGACTGGTATGATGAAATAATTTATTATTTATTGAACTAGCAATGTCCCGATCACCTTAGTGCAGTTCAAAGATGAGCTATGCGTCTAAAGAGTGGTAGTCTTATGATGAAAGGGTTTGTCCTGTATAAGAAAAATCAGGAGGAACTGTACTTAAGATGTCTAGGGAAGGAAGAAGCTACTAAAGTGATGATCAAATTCCATGAAAGATATGGCATGAGCCATGGTTCTACACCATCCACTACCCATTAGATCCTAAGGGTAGGCTATTATTGGCCTACTATGTTTAAAGATGCACACAACCATGTGATGACTTTCCATGTATGTCAGATTGCAAAAAGTAAGGAAAAATGTGCAACCCTTCCACTTCAGCCAGTCATAGAGGTGAAACCATTTGCATAGTGGAGAATGGAATTTATAGATCCAGTCAACCCACCTTCTTCTACAGGTCACTGGTATATTCTAACCATAACTGATTACTTTACTAGATGTAGTGAAGATCTTGCATTTAAATAGTGTACCTCTAAGGAGATAATTAATATCCTTGAATCAAGTATTATTAATTGTTTCGGTTGTCCATTGACTTTAGTTTGTGATAGTGGTCATGAATTTTCATCACTGAAACTTTCTAACTGGGCTTTTGATCATGAAATTGTCATAAAAATTTCTTCCAATTATTACCCTCAGGGTAATGGTCTAGTTGAATCCTCCAATAAGAATCTTTTGACAGTCATCCATAAGTTATTAGAGCATAATCCTAAGGATTGGCACACCCAGCTTAGATTTTCTCTTTGGGCAGACCGTACCAGACATAAGGCATCCATAGGAACCTCTCCTTATCACCTAGTGTATGGTTTGGAACCTGTATTCCACATCTAGCTGAGGATCTCCACATTGTAGTTTATTAATGAATACTATGACGAAGAGGATAAGCGTGAAGCTTGTCAAGTTGAATTGTTACACCTTGAAGAGAAAAGAGATGAAACCGTAGAAAAATTTGCCAAACATCAAGGTGTAGTCAAAATATGGTTTGATAGGAAAGCCAAGGTAAAGGAATTTCAAATATTTGACTTATTTCTCTACTTGGATAAATCCCATGATCGTAAGGGAGAGCATGGTAAATTTGAAAAAATCTGGCTTGGCCCTTATCATATTTTAGATATTCTAGGAGATAATTCTTTTTGCCTGAAAACCCTCACTAGAGAGGATATCGTGCTACCTATCAATGGGGAATATTTGAAGCATTACTTCCAACCCTGAGATGTTTGCAACTCTTTTTTGTACATAGTTAGGTTAGGTTTCCTTCTTGTCACTTTTTTTTTCTTTGCATGTTTTCGGCTTTCAGTTAGTGTAGGTTTTCTTTGGTTTGTTTTTCTTTCTTCTTTTCTTCTTCTTTTGGTTTCTTGCTTTCTTGGGGTCTATTGCATCTTTGTAACAGGTTGCTTTCCTGGGGTTGTTTTGAGGATTTCTTTTACAAACACTAGTCATCTTTTTGCATTCAAGTGGTGGAATTCCTTAACCTAATGTCCCTTGTACTTAGAATTAGAGTCGCTTGTTTCAGTTGAATTTTGGAATGTATTAGGGGCTTACATTTTCACATAAATCTTAAGGATTTTGAGGTTGCATACGGTTCCTATGCAATTTGGCTTGGTGAAAAATCTTATATTTTTCTTCATCACCACTATGGTCCTTATCCTTGAGTGTGAGTTTCATGGTTTATAGGGTGAAAAGGAAAGTTTAAGAGAATGTAAAAAAGGAAAAAAGAGATAAAAGAGAAATTATGGAAAATTGAAATAAACCTTCACCTTATCAGGGGTATCCTAGTATCTCTACTAGGCTTATAGATGCCTGGCTGGTAGTAGAGCTATGCTTGGGAGCGTCACAGTGATAACCTCGTTGGGGCTATGGATGCCCGACTAGCAACGGGGCTCTATCTAGGTTGCTTTTGAAGTTAGGACTCTTATGTAGCTGAGTCAGACTAAATTTGGTTCCTACTACAACTAAGGAATGAGAAATGAATGCATATAAACACACTTTGACCCTAATATAGGAAAAAAATTCCTTGCTTGTGATTTCTAAACATTTGTTCATAGGTGACCTGATGTAAGGGTTGAAACCAAATATTTTGGGTTCTTGATTCTGGTTTTTTCTTGAAATGCTTTGGAGCATTTTCCCAGTGGATTCACCATTTGTTGTGCACTTTTCGCACGCATGCACCACTGAAAGTAGGGACCCTCTTTTTTTCTCTTTTGGTTTCATTCTTGGTGTTTTGGCCCTTTGATTTTGAGGAATTGGTTGCCTTGGCATGTTCCCAAATGATTATCTTACTCATGCAAGTCCCCCCTTTTGAGGAGTCACTTCAAAAATCATGTGTTATGGAATTAATTTCGGGTTTTTCTCTATTTTCGAGAAAATTCCCTTTGGGTGGAATTCCTTGAGTACCTTGAAAACTTGACGGAGGCTATGTTATATCATTTTTAGAAATTCCAGGGCTTCACAAAATTCTTCCTAGATTGGATTTTCCCAAGATTTCGTCGCCCCTTCAGATACTCGAGCTTGCTAGCTTGTCGATGCATTTATCTTTCTTGTACGGTCTTGCAGTTTTCTTTTATTGAATTAATTTCCATTTATGAGGAGAGTTTTGTGTCATTTTCCTTGTTGTGAGATTTCAGGAGCTGTATTTTGAGTCATAGTTGTTGGATTCTACATTTAAGCTTGTGATCGAGCTTTATAGTTGATTTTTGTAGTGATCGCTTGCATTCTTCTTAGATTTTCAAGGTTTCTTTTTGATTGTTGCTATTTCAATTTCTTTTCTCTCATGGTATGTACATCCTACCTTCCCTTTTTAATGAATGAACTGAATTTTCTTTGGGGTTTGTGTGGGTGTATGTTTTTTGTCGGGACTTTGATATGGTATGTTCTGGTAGCGATGCTAGGGTTTTCATTTGTTGGCTTGATGCCATTCCTCATAGTTTGTGCCTCATTTCCTTCCACATGATAGTAATTCAGGAAGGTTAACCATTTCTTTGCTTCATTTTGTTTGATTTTGTGCTCTCTTATGTCGAGCTTTGGTTTAACCTAGAAATCCCCGACCTTTGATGAAACCACGTCTTGGGCGAGGTGAAGCTTGTTTCTCATTATCTAAGTTGATAATTATCCTATCTTATTTGAGTTGTGAGAGAATTTCTGTGAAGAATAGTGTGAATTAAAATGACGGGTTAGGATCCAAATTGCACTATCATGAAGATTTCCTAGGGTTTCCCTTGCTGAAATCATTCCTCATATTGATTGGATTTCATTTATGATCAATTTAAAGTGTAATTTGTTCATCTTGCACTTTGAACAAACCAAATCCAAAGTTAAATCCCCAACTTCCTAATCGTTTGATCAATTTGGGCAAAATCCTGATGAAGTCAAATATTTTAGGTTTTTGAACACTTTGCGGATTTCCTCAATTTTTTCATCGCTTTACTGATTTTCAGAAAATATTCTTAAAATGTGAAGATTACACTGACTTCACGAAATTCCCTATCTTCCATATTTTACCGACATTTCTTTGTTCCTTTATTTTCGTAGAATTCGTAAACTATTGCCATTTTCGCAGATTTTTGTCCTTGGTCGATTTCCCCAAAATCTTGTTGAAATTGGAGAATTGAGAGATGGCATGATCTATTAGCTGATGACTGTATATTTTATGGTAGATTTGAGTTATTATAGATGTTTCATGCTATTTATTAGTTAATATTGGTTGATTAAATGGTGGTTGGAAGTTTCTTTGTGCTTGTTTCGCTGAATTTTGTCTTGTCTGGAATTTCTCGAGATTCCCCTTTGGCCTGAATTCCGTAAGAGGACTAAAAACCCAAAGTTTGAAATGAGAAATTATTATGAGATTTTGGGGAGTTTTTTCATCATGGGATTTTTTCTAAGGATGAATATATCATTTATGATGGATTAGCTTGAATTTTATGTTGTGATGGATCTTTAGTTTGGTTTCTTTATTGGATGCAAGCAGAATCAAGTCAAGCTATTTTTGAAATGACCAAGGGAAAGGTAATGGATCTGAGTACTGAAGGCTTTGCTATCTTTTTGGTATAAAGGATTAAAATGGACTTAAAGAGAATAATCCCAGAGAGAAAGATGGCTTCCATCTGGTCAAGGGTCACATATACAAATGTTGGGATGTGGGATTCTGCGGAATTTAAGACAAGGATGGCATCACATAACCTCCCTCTATTGGCTAAAAGAATATTGGAATCAGGGTTGGTACATGTAGCTATATTCCTTCCTATAGTTCAGAGTTACGAGTTGGTGCTTGAATGTTCCAGACATTATGATAGAGGCACATAGAGGATAGTTGGTCCTCAAGGAAGAATTGTGGAAAATCTCAACCCTATGTCCATTGCCCAGACCTTTGACATGACCAATAGGTCTCATGTAGTTGGTTTTGATATGGATCTAGCAAAGAAGTATTATGATGAAAATGTCATCAAATCCCAACAGGTCGACAATTCCTAGATGGAGAAACCCAAGTCCCACTTTTCCAAGCTACCCAAGTAGCTAGTCAGAGCTAAGTTCGGGAAGGAATACTATGATGTTTTCACACTCCTCAGTAGGGTAGTGGGATTCAAAAGAATGAGAGTGTTTGAAAACTAGATGTTCCATGTGATTGTGAGGATGGAGCAAGGTATTGAATACCATTGGGTAGGCATAATAAGTGCAGTGATACTTGAACAAATCTGCAATGTCTTGCAGACAAAGACCTTCACAATGACCTCCTACTTGGTTTATGCACTTGCAAGATACCATGCATACAAAGGGTTAAGACCAAGGGTATGTTTGGGTAGGTTGTAATTTATGAAGCATACCCACAATTGCACTTGGGTGGCACAAGTTATAGGAGGGTGAATGATGTATTCACCATGTACATCACTAGGCTATTGCAAGGAGAAAAACATGTTCGGATCTCAGATAATTCTAAGGAGTTAATCAAGAGGTTTGGAGCTTGGTTTATCCAATTCCCTAGATTTTCATACATTAGAATTGATGGTTGTTAGAGGGATCCATATAGACTCCCTAGATATCCCACAGATCATGTTATACTTCTGGAGGTCACAAGGCAGATCTATGATTTTGATGTGATTGTGAACAAGGAGAAACATAAGACTGGATTTGGTGGTGATTTTTCTTTGAGGATAGGAAGTGGTGAGGCTTGTCCTTATATTAAATCAGCCCATGATTTTGAAGAAGAAATGATTACTCTAGGTCTTTCCTTCCATTCCAAGAGATCCAAATTTTATAGGACTGGTGAAGCATAGAAGAAGGCCAATAGGTAATGCAGTCACAATGATGATATAGAGAATTATTGGGCCAGCATCAGTGATGAATTTTAGATGAGAAAGAAGAAGTTCTCCAGGCTACTGGTGAACTTAGTCCATCTATACAACATAAAGGCCATTCTAGATCAGGTTGAAGATGATGGAGATTTAATTAAGGGCCATAACTATGAAGTTGTGAAGGATAAACCAATTAGAGAACTAGATTGGATGGAGGAAGAGAAGACAAAATTGGAACATATCATGACTCCAGTGATCAAGTGCACTAAGTTGTGGCTCAAGCACAAGATGTTGGAGTTGGAGAGTAAGGGTGTGCAATGCACCTATGACCTAATGGGAAACTTAGAGTCTCACTCCACTTCTGAGGAATCACCTGAGCAGGATCCTAAGGGTAAGATTAAGGTGAGCTCCCCTTTTAAGATAAAGATTAAAGATTCTTAGGAGGCAAGGGAGGCAAAGAAATAAAGAAAACCCATTGCTAATAAAATGAAACACATTTCAAAGAAGAAGAAAGTTGAGAAGGATGAAGGTGAAAATGAAGAAAAATAATTTAGTGTTAATATTCCTATGAGAAGAAGGATAGTAAGATTATCACAAAAGGAGAAGGAAACCTCTGAGGTAGGAGATGAAGCTGGCCCACTAATATTAGATGTGGAAAGTTCAAGAGAATTCACACAGGTGTACACAACAAGATCAAGAACTCCATCTCCTAAGGATGGTGTACCACAAAAAGGTGTTCCCATAGCTACTCCTACCATAGAGCATGATAATATTCCTCCTTCTCATGAGTCTCACAATGTACCAGGTGAATCCAAGGATGTTGAGGATCATTGAGAAAAAGGAGAAGAAGAGATTTAGGACGATGATCTCTACAGTGTTGAGGCAAAGACAAAGAAGGTATTATAGTCTCCTCTGATGACTTATGAGGATTCACCTGCAGGGGGTGAAGAGGATAGACCACCTCAGAGGGAGGAAGAGCTGATTAGGACTCCTTCTCTAGTGCATGAAGATGAATAACATGATAAGGTAAAAGAGGATACAATTGAAGAGATTCCTAAAAAGAAAGTTTTAAATGAAGATGCACCCAAGGTTCATCAGGATGCAATTGGACAGGATAGTGTACGGTCAAATTCCACAGTTGTAGGTTAGTTGAATAGGGAGTTAAGGAGGAAGAAAATTTTAGTAGATTATACTCCTCCCAACTGAGATGAATTATTGGGAAACATAGGAAAAGGAAAATCAAAGAAGAAAGCCAAGGTTATCTCTAGGATCGAGAGAGATGAAGCAAATAATAGGGTGGTCCACATTGCTACTCCTTCTCCTAATAAGAATAAGGATGGTGTAACTGGTAATGACTATAGTGTGCAAACTGTCAACTTAGGGCCTACTTCCATGGAACAAGATATTGAAGAATATGAAGGCTCTAGTGTTGTAATCTTGGGTAGATTGAGCAAAGAGGTGCAGACCAAGCAAGAAATAAAGAAGGAGAATCATAAACTCAAAAGGTATCTACAAGAATTGATGAAACCCTTGCAATCCATCAGTTCCTCATCATTTTCCATAGGTTTTCTAGCATAGGAGACAATAATTGAGTTGGAGAAGATTAAATCCACTACTCATGCAATAACGAGTTGGTTGCAGGGAGTGCACTCAAGGACATTCTTTCAACTCGTGGAGATGCTATGAGACCAATAGATTGGTTTAAGAATGTATTGGCCTAGGATAAGGCTGATATGGATCTTTTTTTATAGAAGACTAAAATCATCATGGACTACACTGAAGACAGATTGGTGAGTGATGGAATTCTTCCTTCATCCAAACCTACAGAACCCTGGGAATGGGTTGAAGTTTTGAAAATAAGGCAAAGGGTTTTAAAGAAGGTGCATAAGTAGGGGAAACAAATTGAGGATGCCTTGACTAAGATTTACAATAAATGCATTTCCATCTTTGAGGTTATGATAGGAAGAAAAAGGTTTGTGCCAAAGAATCTCAACTAGATAGAATTACATTGGAGTGAATTAAGATATATAGAAAGAGTTAGAGATAGGAGTTAGTATCATTTTCAAGTAGGTGTTGTAACAAAAGACTGGAATTGTTACTACTTTGGGTGATTTAATGCAAGCAAAGACATTGTGAGTTGGTACCTTTTTGTGTTGAATTTTGATCTAGCATGGTTCCTAAGATTCTATCTTTTGAAAATTCTTAAGTTTATTTGATATACGCTAGGTTTGATGTTAGATGACTTGATGATATTTAGAGTTTGATGTTTGAAGTGTTTGTAGCAATCTCTAGTGTAGCTAGTTATTTGTTAGTTGCTTTAAAAAGTTAGCATGGACTTCAAATTGTGCTTAGTTCGGTTGTAGATGCTTGTTAATTTCAATTGCAATAGGGTTGTTTTGAATGAATATTCATAATCTGAAAATCTTTAACACCTTAGAAGATTGCACTATTTATGTAAGATTGTAGATTTATCTGTGTCAAATAGGAATTACTTTCTGAGGGATTTTTTTTTTTAAGTATTTTATCATTTGCATTGTTAATCTTAGAATTAGAATTAATCTTAGAAATCTCTCTGAAACCCCTTATCTTTTTCTATTTTTTTTTTATCTAGGTTAGACTTAGGATTTGAAGTATCGCCATATTGCTAGATCTAATAAATTTGAATTTTGTATTTTCTTGTAATAAGGTCCCTTTGTGATTACCAACATTTTCACATTATCTCTAAGTTTTTTTATTGCATTTTCAAGGCCTGACATTAGAGACCTTAGGGTTATCTCTTGAGGCTCGTTGATAGATATTTACCTTTCAAGAGAGATAGGATTTCCATATTTGTTTGAGTTGTTGTGCAGAAAACACCATCAATAGAGATCACTGAGGAAGATGTCCAAATTGCACAACAAGACCCAGATTTCCACAAGTTCCTAGAAAATATTTTTGAAAGAGTTGGGGAAAAATACCTTCTAATGCTGGCCAAACAAGTTGTCAAATTACTCAATGATTTTGATATAACTCAGCTAAAAGGAGCACCTAAAAGAACTAAAACTAATCCCCTAAACACAGATCTAGTAGTTTCACTAACTTATCAAATGAAAAATCTGCAACAACAAATCCAAGACATGCAAAGGGGAACCACAAAACATTTCTTGTCTCAATACATTTTCCCATATCCTTTTAATCAAAGTGTGAACATGATTCCATTTCCCAAACATTGTGAATTCCCAAAGTATTAAAAATATAATGGTAAAACATACCCTATAGATCATGTGAGGTAATTTATAACCATGAGCCTTGAATTTGCACATGAAGAGACTTATTTGATGAGGCTATTTCCATGCAAAGTAGGTGGACAATGCATGGAATGGTTCACCAAACTTGCACAAGGTATTAATACCTTTGAAGAGCTGGTTAAAAAATTCATCACCCAATACTCTTATAACATACAAAATGAGATAACCATGAAGGACCTTTGCAATGTGAAACAAAAAAAGGGTGAATATTTCCTCATATTTTTTGCAAAGACGGAGAAGATTTTTTTCCAGATATTCTTGTACCATACCCAAAAAAGAGAAGATGGAAATTTTCATTGATAATCTAAATGATGATATGACTTATAGACTTGAATTACAATGTCCACCTACCTTTGATAAAATGGTTGAAAATGGAATCAAAATAGAAGAAGCTTTGGTCAAGAGAGGAGTCTTGAAAATTTACAATGAAAGAAACTTAGTAAAATCCTCTAATAAATACCATAACAATGATAAAAAAAAAAATTGGCAAAGAAACAAGAATACTAATAATGATTCATTAGCTAAAATACAAAATGCAAAACTCGTGTTTAACTTGACAATAGTTGCCACCAAGACCAATCAAAACAATAATCCAACTACCAATCAAAGAAACAATCTAAATAATGTTGGATCTAAATCATTCCCATATCAAACACCATCAAATTGTAGGAAATTCACACCTTTGGGTCAATCACTCGAATCCACATTGAAATAGTTTGTTGTAGAAAAAATTATCACCTTATTGGACACCCGAGGTTTTGAGCCCAAATTGAAATCTTCATGGTGGAAAGATTCCCATTACTGTGAATTTAATCGGTGCAAAGGCCATCAAATAAATAATTGTATGTAATTAAAGCACAAAGTGCAAGATTTGATAGACCATAATATCATACAAATAGGACCCCAAACAAATGCCAATTATGGTGCATTCAAGAATCCCTTACAAAATTATGAAAAAGGGGAATCCTCTACAATAAACAACAAAAATAAAAATATAAACTATGTTCATGATACTACCATCTTTCACATTTTGAATGTTCAAGATTAGAAAAATGACATTAAAATCAATGACACACAAGAAATTATTGCAGCCAACAATTAAATTAATGACACTCTAGTTCAATATGGACAAGACACCATCATAGGTGAAAATAAAATCAATGACACCAACATCACCTCCAATCAAGTCCATAACATCAAACAAGACATGGCTGAAACAAAGAAACAAATCGATGTCATTAAAATCAAAGGAAACCAAGACACCATACTTAGAAATGTGACCATGAGAGCACAGTCCAAATATGTTTTAAAAGGAAGAACATCCAAAACACCCGCTACCCTACCACATCAATACAACATTATTGATCAACTTCAAAAGATCCTAGTGCAAATATCTATATTGGATCTCCTCAAGATTTCACCAGCCAACAAGAAAATTTTAGAAAAGGCCCTAGTAGACACAACAATACCAAAAAATTTAGAAGTTTTGTACATTCCAAGCCATGGTGGGGCATTTGATCACACCTCATTTCCTATCATTCTCAGAAAATGATGATGTATCCATCACCCATCCCCATAACACAACACTCCACATTGAATTCTTAATACAAAAAATTCAAGTCAAGCATGTTCTAATAGATGGAGAAGTTGGTCTCAATATATGTACATTAAATCTTGTCTGTGCACTAGGATTCTCAGAGAATGCAATAGAGTCAAGGAAAAATATCACCATCAAAGCCCATGACGATGAAGAAAGGGCTTCAAAGGGACTAATTGTGTTGCCAATTAAGGTGGGGCTGATTCAAAAAGACCTAATTTTCCAAGTCCTTGACAAAGACTTGACATACAATATACTCTTAGGTCATCCTTGTGAAGGGAAAAAAAAGCATGGATCTAGAGACCCAACAGTGTGGAATACATTCCCTTAACACTAATGCAATAGAGGAGAAGAGCATAAATAGGTTTCAATAGCATTCTAAAACTAATTGAGATAAATACATGCATGTAAAATAGATAACTGAATTTAGCATTCACAGATTGAGACAAGATATACGTGGGAAAACCTTTTCAGGTAAAAAACCCACCACACAAAGTTCAGACAATTTGTATTACAGTAACAAAAAAGTTACATACAAAATTACAATCTTCTCTGATCAGCTCACAACAGTCACTTCCAGAATTATCTTTATTACAATGTTCTCACCACATACCATTTGAACAAAAAAAACTCACATGCAATATGTCCTCGACTTCCTTAAGTCAAACATTGCATTCAATTCTGTTAGTCAACCACCAATCACAAGGTACAATCATGTCTATTTCAATCGTACCAAAGATCTACCCATACCGATCTTCTTGCATCGAGCCACCCAGGCTATGACTTCTTTACCCAAATCGGCTCCTATTCACCACCCTGAGCTAACCTGCAACTGCTGCAATTACTCTTTTGGTTTCTGTCCAATTAGTGTTCAAACACTAAGCCACATGTCCAAACTTCATTCACTATTCACTTCTGACACCAAGTCCAACTCGGTCAAGACTACCACCAAGCTCGAGTGATCTCTCCAAGTCTTTACCATGCTACCGCCAAGCCCATTCGGCCAGCTTGTGGTATGGTGGTGAGCTCATCCGAGCTCACACCAACCATACCCGTGTTACCATTTCATTACTTGAGCCATCCTGTAGTAAAGCGGTGAGCTCATCTGAGCTCACTGACAACTCCACCGAGCTTGCCTGCCTCACCACCGAGAACACCATCGTGCTACCACTATAGTCATTGGACATGATCATGGTGTGGCAGTGACCGATCAGTGGGACTACTGATAGTCTTACCACACTACCGCGGGGGCCGACAGGCCACCCCGTGGTAGGGTGGTAAGCATCATCTAGACCGTTGGCGGTCATACCTTGACCACCGCGGTCAGTCTCTTAACTGGCCGTGGTAGGGCGGTAGTCGCAAGACCCAGCCACAGCCGGTTTCACCATGCTACTGTGGTGAGTTGACCCACTGCCTCTAGTATGATGGTAACCGATAAGGAAAACTAAAATATGCCAACTATGGCCACCGCGACTAGGGAACAAACCAAAAGTGGTAGTGAGGTAACCGTCAGGGCCATCACCGTGGTACTGCCAAGGCAAGAATAGAGCCAGGCGTGGTATGGTGGTAAACTGTAGAAATGTCAGAATTTTGCCAAGTCATTAAAATAGGGGTTCCAAGTTGGAAGTTGAGACACATTTTCTCAACAAGCTCCCACTTGATGAACACTTCCATCTTCCCCATGACTTGAAAAATTATTGTTTGTTATAGGCCCTAAGGCCCATCGATCCTACGCACCATCTGAACTTGTCTATGCTAACTGACTTTTTCAAAGCATCTGCAACATTCTTCAAAGTGTCCACCTTTTCTAGACTAACCTTGCCATCTTTGACCATATCCCTTATGAAATGATATTGCACATCAATGTGCTTGGTCTTGGCATGAAAGGTCGGATTCTTTGCCAAATAAATGGCTTTCTAACTATCACAACAAATTGAAATCTACCCAGCATTAAATCCAATGTTTGAACACAAATGGTTTAACCAAACCACTTCCTTACAGGCATGAGTTGTAGCCATGTACTCTTCCTTTATCGTGGATAAATCAACTACAACCTGTCACTTGCTCATCTAGCTAATTGCTCCACCATTAAGCATGAAAGTGTATCCACTAGTGGATCACCTACTGTCAATGTCCCCTTCCCAATCTGAATCAACATAACCTTGGATGCTAAGAGATTTCTATGATGCGACCATACAACCATGGTAACACTGTGCATAGTCTGAAGTCCCCTTCAAATACCTAAATACTCTCTTCACAACATCCCAATGTGATCTTCCTGGATTTGCCATAAATCGGCTTAGAACTCCCACTACTTGGGCAATGTATGTTCTTGTACAGACCATAGTATACATTAAACTGCCAACATCAATTACATAAGGCACACTGGTCATATCCTCCATCTCAATAGCATATTTAGGACAATCCTCAATAGACAGCTTAGTTCCATGCATGATTGGAACAATAAGCTGCTTGCAATCATTCATGCTAAACCTCTATAGAATTGTCTTCACATACTTACTCTGACTGACCCAAAGCTTTATTCTTGTTATGTCCCTAGTAATCTCCATTCTAAGAATGTACCTTGCTGCACCAAGATCTTTCATTTCAAACTTTGTAGAAACTGAGATTTAAGATCAGAAATCATAGTCTTGCTATTTCCAATGAATAACATATCATCCACATACAGGGTAATAACAAGCACATGATCATTCTCAAATTTATAATAAATGTAATGATAAGATTTTGATCTCACAAATCTAATTGACAACACAAATGTGTCAAATTTCTTGTACCACATTCTAGGAGATTGTTTTAAACCATAGAGAGATTTATTTAATTTACAAACTAGATTTTGTTTACCTCTTTCAACAAAATGCTCAGGCTGGGACATGTAGATTTCTTCTTCCATCTCACCATGGAGAAACATTGTCTTCACATCCATCTTCTCAATTTCAAAATCATACACAACTGCTAAAGACAATAGAAATATGATGGATGTCAACTTTGCTACAGGGGAAAAAATCTCTCCATAATCAATTCCCTCAATTTGAGAAAAACCCTTTGCAACCAACCTAGCCTTATACTTCTCAACATTGCCATCAAGACCAGTCTTCTTTTTGAATATCCATTTACATCCAACAGGATTTTTCCTTTAGGCGGTGGTACCAAATTCCAGCTATCATTATTTTTCAAAGAATCCATTTCTTCATTCATGGCTTCCAGCCAAGACTTTGAATCAGCCATGTTGATTGCTTCTTTCACAGTCCTAGGTTCATCAGTGCTGGTAATTAGAGCATAGGCATAGTTTGAATCTAACATAGAGAAACCATACCTGTCAGGTTGCCTTTTTTCTCGTGTAGATATTCTTATAGGTTGAGGTTGTTCTTCATCATTAGAACTTCCAGAGCTGCTTGAGCTCTCCTCAATATCAGGTACACCATGCAGCTATTCCCTTTCTAGAGTTTGGGGAATCTCAACTGCATCCCTCTTCTTGTCACTCTAATTTTCCCAAGCTGTTGATCACTTACTGAAGGTTTTAGTTCATGAAATATCATGTTTTTTCTATACAAAACCTTCTCAGTAATAGGGTTCCAAAGCTTGTATCCTTTCACACTAAATCCATAGCCAATGAGAATACATTTGACAACCTTGTTATCCAATTTAGATCTCTTTTCATTTGGCACATAGACATATGCCTCACAGCCAAACACACGGACATGTCTCAGAGAGGGATTCTTACTAGACCATGCCTCCAAAGGCATCTTGTCAACAAGAGAAGAGCAAGGAGATCTATTTATTATAAAATATGTTGTAGCCATAGCCTCAGTTGAGAACTTCTACTCCAGACTAGCACTGCTCAACATACTCCTTGCCTTTTCCATTAGCGTCTTATACAACCTTTCAGCAACTCCATTTTGTTGTGGAGTGTAAGGCATTGTCTTGTGCCTTTTAATTCCATGATCAATGCAATACCTTTCAAAATCTATAGAACATAATTTGCCACCATTGTCCATCCTCAAACATTTAATTTTCCTTCCAGTCTAATTCTCAACCAAAGATTTAAATTCTTTAAACTGACTGAACACTTTCGATTTACTTTTAATGAAGTATATAAATTCCCTTCTCAAATAGTCATCAATAAAAGAAACATAATATCTAGACTTCAATAACGAAGGAACATTAACTAGAATAAACACATCAGAATGAACATAATCCAATATACCAGAAGATTTGTGAGGACTAGAATAAAAAGAAACACAGTGTTGTTTTCAATAGATACAATGTTCACAAAAATCAAACTCAAGGTTACAATCATCAAGCCCTTCTACAAGGTTTTTATTCTTCAAAGTTTTTAAACCTTTCTCACCAATGTGACCAAGTCAGTGATGCCACAACATAGTATTCTCAGCTGGGAGTTTTACCTCCATAGCATTTGTAGCCAGAGAAGAGTCTTCATCTTTTTCTATAGGTGCAACATTGTGTGGCTTTATAGAGGCACTATTGCAAAGAACATGTCATGCATCCAGCTTGTATAGAGTGCCAGTACAAACACCCTTAGCCAACACCATTGCACCTCTAGCCATTTTACATCCCTTACTTGAAAAAGAAACTTCTGCATCAGCATCATTTAACTTACTAACAAAAAGAAGATTTTGAGCCAGACCTGGTATGTGAAGTACGCAACCAATACCTTTGAATCTCCCACCAGGAAACTAAATTCTGACTCTTCCTCTGCCAACTATCTCCAACATTGAATCACTTGCCAAGTATAACTTTCCACCATCATACTTCTTGTATTTAGAGAGCCATTCTCTATTGGACATCATGTGAAAAGAAGCACCTGAGTCAACCAGCCAGACATTATCTGATGCCTAAGTTGTCAAGGCTACTGCAATGAAGGCATCTGCATCACTTTGAGAAGATTCGTTGTTAGAAGCATTCTTCTTCTGCTTCTCCTTTCAGTCCTTCCTGATATGACCAAGTCTCCCACAATTCTAGCATCTCACCTTGAACTTTTTACCAGGAGACTTTGATCTCCCTGAAGATTTGGATTTTGACTTCTTGTCTTTCTTCTTGCCTTTCTCCTTTGGTCTACCTCAAACAGCAAGAGCCTCTTTGGCCATCTCTAAAGACTTCCTCTGCATCTCTTCAGATACAAATGAGGCAACAATGTCTTTCATCTTTAAAGCAGTAGTAGTGCTTCCAATGGCCATCACAAGATGGTCCCAACTATCAGGTAATGAACACAACAGGAGCATGCAATGATCCTCCTCCTCTATCTTTACACCTACAGAGGCCAGCTCAGTAACACTCATGTTAAACGAGTTCAGATGGTCTGCAATAGATGCTAATTCATCCATATTCAGGGAGTACAAATTCTTCCTCAGGAATAACTTATTTACCATAGATTTTCCTTGATAAATATCACCAAGCCTCTTCCACAATGAAGCTACAGATTGCCCCTCATGGATGTTCAGGAGTACAAAATCGGCTAGACTCAGTCTTATCAAACCTCTTTCTTTTCTATCAGCAATATTCCAAGCTTCTTGCATTGTAATTTATGGCTTAGTTCCAGACACTGCAATCCAAAGGTCTCTATCCACAAGCAAGTCTTCTATCTTGAGTCTCCATAACTCAAAGTTACTACCATTGAATTTTTCAATGTCTACTCTACCAGATGTACTCGCCATCTCAAACAAAAACAAGTTTTAACAATGCAAGACTCCCACTGAAATAGTATTAGCACAAAAACCTAATTTTTCCTACAAGGATAACACAACTAGCCAAACTTTGATACCACTTGAAGGGAAAAATAGGCATGGATCTAGAGACCCAACAGTGCGGAATACATTCCCTTAACACTAATACAACAAAGGAGAAGAGCATAAATAGGTTTCAATAGCATTCCAAAACTAATTGAGATGAATACATGCATGTAAAATAGATAATTGAATTTAGAATTCAGAGATTGACACAAGATATACGTGGGAAAACCTTTTCAAGTAAAATACCCACCACACAAAGTCTAGACAATTTGTATTACAGTAAGAAAATAGTTACATACAAAATTATAGTCTTCTCTGATCAGCTCACAATAGTCACTTCCAGAATTATCTTTGTTACAATTTTCTTACCACATACCGTTCGAACAAAAAAAACTCACATGCAATATGTCCTCGACTTCCTTAAGTCAAACGTTGCATTCCATTTTGTCAGTCAACCACTGATCACAAGGTACAATCATGTCTAATTCAATCACACCAAAGATCTTCCCATACCGATCTGCTTGCATCGAGCCACCTAAGCCATAACTTCTTTACCCAAATCGGGTCCTGTTCACCACCCTGAGCTGACCTACAACTGCTACAATTACTCTTTTGGTTTCCATCCAATCAACGTTTAGACCTTAAGCCATGTGTCCACACTTCATTCGCTATCAGCTTCTCACACCAAGTCCAACTCGGTCAAGACTGGCCCCGAGCTCGAGCGAGCTCTCCAAGTCTTTACCATTCTACCGTCAAGCCCATCTGACCAGCTCATGGTATGGTAGTGAGCTTGTCCAAGCTCAAACCGACCATACCCGTGCTACCGCATCATTACCCAAAGCATCCTATGGTATAGAGGTGAGCTCATTTGAGCTCACCGAGAACTTCAGCAAGCTTTCCCACCTCGCCACCGAGAACACCACCATGCTACTACTGTAGTCATTGGACATGACCGCGATCTAGCAGTGACTGGTCAGTGGGACCACTAACGGTCTTACCGCACTACCGTAGGGGCTGATAGGCCACCCTATGGTAGAGTGGTAACCGTCAGCCAGACCGCTGGCGTTCATACAGCAACCACCACGGTCAGTCTCTTAACTGGCCATGGTAGGGTAGTAGCTGCTAGACCTAGCCATAGGTACTCTCACCACACTACCATGGTGAGTTGACCCACCACTTGCGGTATCAGTAACCGATAAGGTAGACTGAAATATGTCAACTGCAGCCACTGTGACCAAGGAACAAACCACGAGCGATAGCAAGGTAACCGTTAGGGCCATCACCGCGATACCACCTGTAGACACCAAAAATTGGTCTACGCCTACGAGTACACATTTGACATAATTTTCTATAGTCCGTCGTCTTGATTAAATAATGTTAATTATTTAATTAACCTTTCTAACACATATTTCCTCTATTAATTAAATACCCTTTTTCATTAATTCATTATTAAATAACCTTTATTCAACTTGGTTAATTAAATAAGTAATATTTATTTAATTATGTTGCGAACTAATTAATTCTTCCCCCTTTATCTATCAATTAAATAATTTATTATTTAATTACCCCTTTATCATACCTTTTCCAACTATAATTAAATATCTTTATTTAATTATTCATTTAACCCCTTTTATCTATAATTAAATATTAATTATTTATATTATCCTTTTCAAATAGTCAAATTAAATAAATTATCTTTATTTATTTAATTAAAGTCTCTTATTTTCGAATGTTGAATTAAATTAACATTTAATTCATAATTAATTATTTGTCACATTATTCTATCAATCAGTTGACTAATCATTCACTCACCTTCTGACTCAAGATCTATTTTTAGTTCTCTAGTTATCTCTAGATTCAACATCTGATTATCTCTATGAGAGGACTCTCTATCACAACTAGTCAATTAACTAGTTCCAATTCATATGCATGATGTGTTTATTAATTAAATATCTTTATTTAATTAATTAACTCATGTTTGCATTCGAATGCGTTATTCTTAGACTTCTAACTTTGTCTTTGACATACAAAGTCTATTTCTTCTATTTTAGAAGATTCTTAACTCAAGATTAAGTTATCATTCTAACTTAGTCTTCCTGCAGTCTTTTCTAACTTGTGTTCTAACTCACATTCTATCTGAGATAGAACTCACATCGCATGGCATTCATCAATCTCGTCCATCAATCTCTCTTTCAATCTGAGCCAATCGTTCGAAAACCCAAATTCTATAAAATGGCCTGTCATTATCATTATTCCTCCTCCCAAAATCATTCATTTTTTAGAAGAGAGATTCATCTTCGATATTTTTCTTAGACACTCGAAAAAACTATACTCGCATTCAAACACATAAATCTGAGGGCAAGAATACTAAAAAGGAAAAATGGAGAAGAGGAATCAAGACAATTCGAAGGGATGAACACATATTCGGTGAGATCATTTTGGTTTTATTAGTTTAGTCTATTTCCTCGTTCTTTGTTGTTAGATTTTAGATTATTGTTTAGATTAGGATTTAACATTGCCTATCTAGTTTGCAAAAAAATCTATCATGTTACATTTGGTGAACCTGACATGAACATGCTTCAAAATCCGCACATATTTTCGTCTTTCCATTTTCTGTTCATTTTTGTAGGTTTTCCGTATGTCGCACTGCATCTATTTTGCAAAATGATGCATTTGTATCCCCAAACCACATCTATAATAAAAAGCCACATCCACATAGTCACAAATTGCATCTGCCTATCAAAAAAAATTTGAACCACATCCGCTTGTCAACAAACTTTGTGAACCGCATCTGCTTGTCAATAGTCGAACCGCATCTGTGGCTCCAAACACCGCATCTAGCTGGTAAGACGTTTTCACATTTTTTTATCAATTTTCGTGCATCTATTTTTTCATTTTTGCTTTTTAGGTTGTTTGGGTTTTCGCTAATGTTTTTTTTAGTTGTGTTTAGGGGGAATAACATAGTGTTTTGTAGGATGAAGCTTTGAAGAGAATTAAAACCAAACACAATTTTCTATAGGACAAAAGCTGAAGAACAATGAACTACTAATAAATTTGCATGCAGGACCTAATGCCTTTGTGTTGATTTATTTATTTAAGCAAGCTTTTATTTGGTAGAAAGATAATCGTCGTGTGGGATTAAAATGAATTTTTTGATTGATAGATAGAAAATTGTTGTTTGGATTAAAAAGAACCATTGTCTTCTTTGTTTGGTGCTTTGCACGTATCTATAACTCTTACGATTTAGTACACCGAAGTATCCTCTCCCCTTATGTAGTCATGTGATCCTGGGTGTAAGAGAAATAGTTGCTGAATTTAGAACTTGGGCCTATCTTGGTGGGAAAAAGTACTCACCCCAAGATGACTCAGACCGGTAGCATGCTAAAGCCAAGCAACTTCCAACCGGTATATAAAAGAGGATTCTTGGGGAAATCCCACAAATCATGCAAACTATTTTGACGATAAGGACATAAATGGACTCTCGTCGATGTTGGATAGTGTCCCACGAATGGAATTCCATTATTAAAAACCTTGTTGTAGAGTTACCAAAATCCTACCTACTTGTTGGCACAACAGGGTCGGCCCTGTGAAGCTATCTTATATTCTTATGGTTTATGTGTGGAAATGAAATGTATGCCATGGGAGTTTCATGGATATAGTAGCTTGGCTGCCCCGTATAAGTGAGTGTCGTGGAGGGGAGCTAGTGGGGTCAAGCTACTAGTCATTTGCCATAAATATGCATAGCTGGAGAAAATCCCAATAAGAATTCAACAAGTATTGTCCTAAAAGACTAGGTTGTCAATGTTTTTGAGTCTTAACAGTCCTCACATCACAAAAACTAAAAATACATTGATCGCTATGTTTTTTCTCTGTTGTATTCGTCAAAATATTGATCAAACAAACAAAGTCAGTCAACAACTTTTAGGAAAATTTCAACTTTTGGGAAAAATCCAACTGTTAGAAAACCGAGTCGCATTTGTTAGTTTAATCGCTACATGTGTATTAGAGAGTTGCATTTGTTAGGGGAAAAGCTGCATCTGTCTGTCAAAACGTTCAATTTTCATAGTTTGCATATCATGAGTCGCAACTGTCATATTATGAGTCGCATGTGTACATGCAAACTGCATCTATTAAATTTTAATCCGCATGTGTATTGGTAAACCGCATCTGTCAGTTGTCGAGCCGCATGTGTATCGATAAACCACATTTGTCATAGGAAAAACTGCAACTATCAGAAACATTGCATGCACTGTCAAAAACCTCTTTTGTCGGAACCTGAACCACAACTATTTAGTGAACCACATTTTCTTGTCAACAGAAAACATCAAAAACCATGAGCTGAGTCCGAAAAATCATTGTCACTATTTGCTTCAGGTTCTTAAGATCAACCTTGGATTAGAAACTGGTAAAATTTGCTCAAAAACATTGCATCACTAGGTGTCATATACGTCTTAGCCATAGTAAACGTCTTCGTCATAGTCATCCTAAGTTGCATGCATATAGATACTTCCTAGGAAATTTCATGTCATAAAAATAGAGATAAATTTCCTCATCATTGGAAACATTCATGTTTTTGATTTGTCACAATCATTGATCCTTGTCACTTTAGTCCCATTTAGTGGATCTTTTCAGCTCAACAGTCTAGTTTGAAAAATCCACCTTATCAATTGTCCTTGTCATCCAATCAGGTTCCTTGATAAAAAATAAATCTTTGCATGCATTTACTCCATTAGGTGGTAAGTTATACTCCTCTTAGACTCATTTATCATCATAATCTACTCAAGATCTTGCATATTTTCCATCACATCATACATCACCTAAATATACGTCTGTTTAGAAACCATTTTAGCAATGTCATTTAGTGTCAAAAAAAAAAATCCAAAAAAAACATAGGCATAGTTCATATCAGTTTTTAGGCATAGTCCGCATTACCCATTTTGAGAAACTTTTTCATGGTCAAAACAAGGTCCAAAAAGAAACAAAAAGAAATGATAGACCCTAATGAATTTATCAATCCATTCGGAAATCAACCGTCAGGAAGCAAACGCCCACACAAGCCTTTACTTGAAAAACATGTCACTAGAGACACACATGGGCAGATTTGCATAAAAGACATAGACGCAACAGTTCAAGATCTTGAGTTTGCATCCTTCATGGATGAGTGTTTGGCAAATGATCCACAATTCTATCTAGCAAATTTTCTAGCAGAAGGTGCCACACTACCACCAGGATTTGATATGCATACTTTGACAACACAGTCTACTCAACCAACACAAACTGCGACATCAAATGTGTCTATTCCCCAAATTACCGCAGCGATACCTGTACACATCTAAAAATGGTCATGGTTAATCAAACCTATTAATTAATTAAATATGAATTATTTAATTAATATTCTTAAGTCATCTACATATAAATAAATTTAATTATTTATTTATATTGTTCATTTTCTCAATTCTTCTAGTTTAATTAAATAAATAAGTTTATTTAATTATTTTCCTCTTAATTAAATAAATAGATTTCACAATTTATTTATATTAACTATCACAAGTTTAAATTATCAATTTAAATGATATTCTTCATTTCACATTTAATTAAATATTTCCAATATTTAATTAAAGCGCTTTCTTCTCTTCCACTTAATTAAATATTTCCAATATTTAATTAAAAGCTTTCTTTCTTCCATAATTAAATATTTCCAATATTTAATTAAAGCGCTTTTTATCATCTCTCACACATAAATTAAATATTTATTTATTTAATTTATGGAAACCTCTTCCATCTTTTTCTCAACTTCTTGATCTCTCACCGTTCATTTTACAGGTTTGAATCTCAACCGTTGATCCTTGCCAATTGGATTTATTGCCTTTAAAAATCTATAAATACACCCCTCTTATGAGTTGAAAAGGACACACCTCGAATCTTAGATTTCATATGCAGTTACTATAGTTGAATTTCAATATTATCATCATTCTAGCATCATAGCATTTCAATTTCATAGCTTAAATCATATAGCCATGCACATGCATTTTCAATTAATCTCATTCTCTTAAGTTGTCATTTCAACAAGTTGTTGCTTACACAACTAAGAGCCAGCATCTTTAATCAAATCCTTGGAGATAGAGGACGATGAGATGAATTTGAAGAAGCTATTGTCATTAGAGTTTGCATTTATGATTTCTAGTTAGATTTCTTTAATACAATGTCTCATTGGTGTGTTAGTTTATTGTTTGATTAATCCACATTTTCTAACCACACATTTTTGGCGCCCACCGTGGGGCATCCCCCCGTTTTAATATTTTTTTATTCATAGGAATTTTTTGGATAGGTGACAAACTGGAGTTGTGCATCGGCGTATATGAGCTTTCTTTCGGCACACCAAGGACTATTTGAGCACATACAGAGACTGTTTCGGTGCATACAGGGACTGTTTTAGTGCATCCAGACATTGTTTCGACGCATCCCGAATTGATCTTTTAGTGGATCTGGTAACTATTTTGGTGCATTTGGGGGAATTTTTTTAGCACATGCAGAGGATTGTAAACAATTTTTTTTTATTCTGATGCCATCTACAGACAAAATTTATTTTATTTCAATTTCTAACAAGAATGAACCAATCCTAGGATAGAAATTTAAAATCTAGAATCTATCAATCCTAGGGTAGTCACCACATGCCATTTTTGCAATTAAAATGAACCCCATGCTTATGGTGAAGCAATATCTTCACTTAGTTTAAATCATTGTCATTTGGTGCTATTAAAAAAAGACATTGTTTGCTTTGTCTGTGGCAATAGGTCTATGCTCTCCCCTTAACTAGGTGACCAAAATACCAAACTGCCTTTTTATTTCCATGCCATGTTTATGCTTTATTACATCCTTTAGAGGGACTACTCTTGTGGGAAAAAGTACTCACCCAAGAGGAACGAGCTAAGTGGGAACAACCAAAGCCAGGTTTTCCAACCCATTATAATCAAAAGCTAATTCGGGGAAAGTCCACAATTTGATGGCAGTGTGCAAGATAACCATCCCCAAAGCCTTTGTTCTAAAGGTTGGGAGGTCTCCTGAGGGAGTTTACCTATTGTCACACCGAACGAAAAATTTGACTATGAACCATAGTATAGAAAGCTAGTTGTGTTAGTATCCAAACATCATTTTAATCACAGTGCAAGAGTGCAAGGGGAGGGAAGAATTTTCCCCCAAGACACTCACCATATAATCGCCACGTATTTTTTACTTAGGGGATTCGGTATCCACTTTTTTCACCTTGAGTACACACTTGGAAAAGATAAAACACAGGTGCCCTCTAGGGGGTGACATGGCTATGTGACTCGACGTGATTTCAAGTTGTGGACTGTGATTTCTATGATGACCTATTTGACAACTAAGAGTGAGTCTCCTTGGAATGCTTATTTTGTTTAAAACCTGTGAAAATCTCAAGAACATACACTCTTTGTTTAGATTTTAGGATTGATAGAACAACTATCTGCTTCTATATGCTATGTTTTTCACATTTAAATTAGATTAAGATCATCCAACAATATTAAAACATGGGTGGTAGGAAAACAAATATTGTTCATAGGCTTTATGGAAATATTTCAAATGAAGAGATAATAGAAGAAATGCTTCAAGAAGCTAAACAAGATCCACAGTTTCTCTTAACTATGGAAAAATTCTTAGAGAAAAACAAAGAAGGATACTTTCTTTTATTGGCAAACCAAGGTGCCAAATTGCCCTCTGACTACAGTATGGAAAAAATTAAAGAGGATCGTAGAAAAGAATGAAACTCCCTTAAAAAATATTAGTACTATTACAAAGCAAATAAGAGAACTCCAAAGTCATGTCAAGGAAATAAAAGGGGGCACAACTAGAAAGTCCTTTGACAGAAATATGAGACCTTTTCTCCTCCAAAAACAACATTAACCAAATTCAATGTTTCTGAATTTTTGCAAAGGTTAAATGGGAAGCCCAAATCTAAGCCATCAAATAATTGTCATGCCATGCATTTATCTTCATCCCCCATAACTCAAAATGAACCTCATGATTCTTCCACCAAATTTAACGATTCCATTCAATCACTTTCTTCTATCATATCCTCTACATCCAATGATTCATCTCAATCTACACATCTTGATCAAAACATTCTTTCCACTCCATCCCATGATACCAAAATTCTAAAAACCCTTCCAATATTTGATCAAGATCCCATATCTCAAGAATCATATGATGATCCCCTCCTTTCATTATTCACCCATGATAATCCTCTTCCATCTCAAGAACAAAATATTCTTCCAAGTCCTCCCTCCACCCCATCTTATGAATCCATACCCTCTCATGACTCAATCACATCCCAGGAGCATGACAATTCTTCCATCCTATCCAAAGCTTCCCTTCCATCTAATGATCAATATACTCCATCTTCTTCATCTAATGATTCTTTTCCTATTCAAGATCAAAGTATCCCATCATCCTCATGTCAAGGGCTCATCACACCTCTTCAAGAAATGTCAACATCATTTGATCATATGGTTGAAAACATTGGAAATTTCTCCAACATAACTATTGAAGACAATGATCAAAATCAATCCATCAATGAGCACTATGAAGATATGTCTACCCCATCTAGTGATCAAATCAACATTCATCAAGAGCCATTTTTAGTTGTGATCAAGACCCCTCCTACAAAGATCTATTTCAAGGAGTGTTGACGATATTTGATCCTATTGACATAATCCATGATCCATTAACCAATGATCATATTGAAAATGTCTCTACAATGCCTAATGAGTTAGAGGACATATCACAAGAACATATTTCAAAGGATGATCAACAACTATCACCAAGGTCTAGAAATGGTCCCTCCCAAGGCATATTGATATCCTTCGAACTCATGGTTGTGAACAGTGAAAGAATCCTCAACTCACCATTTGATCCAAGTCCACTTAAAGATCAAGAGTATATTGAGCCACTTCCCATGCCTTATGACGATTTCCAAAAACCCTTTGAAAGCAATCCATCCTTTGAAATCGACCCATGTCAAGAAATTGATCCAAAACATGTTGAAAGTAATCCCAGAATTAGTCAAGATCAAGAATTTGTATCTCTGAGATACTACAATGATCTAATGGGAACTAACCTATATATACAAGATATCACAAATGATGATCATATCCATATAGCACATACTCCTCCATCTACCCATAATATGCTTTCTTCAGATGGACACATAGATGATCGTCATTCAAAACAAGATTCTCATACTCTTACCAAGGAACAAGAGTCTCTTACTCTTAACATTTATACACATGGTCAAAATATAGAGAAATCCAGAGACATGTCAGAAATGGGTCATGAAGAAGGCTTCTACAAAATTTGTGAATCAGAAACATCATGTGAAATAATATCAAGAATGAATCATGAGGAACACTTTTACAAGGACAGTGAAGCATCAACACCTCTTGAAGTAACATTACAATCCAATATCTCACAAGATCAAGATGAACATACCAATCAAAAATTCATCCCACTTATGGAAGATCCTATCACTTATAAACTTGGATCACTCACCTTTGTAAGGGAAAATCATCTTTTCAATAAGGAAGTTGTTACTTTTGAAGATCCACCACAGAGCAGAGGAGGATTAGCACCTTATTTCCAAGGTAAATCATATCCTATTGCAAATAGTTTTTTTCAGCAAATAAATTATCAAGGCAAAGGATTAGGCCTACATGAACAAGGTATCCTAGAACCAGTGCAGATTATTGGAAATCCTAAGCATCAATGCCTTGGTTATTCGACAATCAAGGGATCTCAACATATCAATAATACTTCCATAAAATTGGGGGCAACTTCATCTCAAGAAAATATCAACATAGGGGGCACAAAGAATCTTTATGATGAAACCAATGCCAATACTATAGCTAGCCACATCATGAACCTTCATCCACCCATCACCCCATCCACAGATTGGGACCAACGTCAAAAGAAAGACTTGAATCAAAGCGTGAAGAATGTTATGAAAGAAAAAGTAGCTAAGATGCATATCAAACAAATCAAATACACTTGGATACCAAAAAATACAAAGAAATATTATCCCTATCAAACTCCATCAGTCAAAGAAACTATGGGAAAAAATAAAAAAGGGGCAAGTATCCATCAAAGTTGTCCACAAAGGAAAAAGAAAGATTCTCAAGAAACATACAAAGTGTATCAAGCAGTTGGTCCTAATTCCATTTACACTTCCATATCCACTTATCATTGCTCATCTTTCTAAGTTTGGGGAGTCAAAGGTTCCAAAATTTCAACTAATCCACCTTTTATTCCTAAATGCACTCCATCCATGCTTCCACGCATGATATCCAATTCTCACATTGACCATGTATTGGTAGCGACTCTTCATCGTAAGGATACAGAAGGCGTTTTATCATGATGTGTGCATAAAGATAGAGTTAACTCTAGTATCAGCAAAGCAGAACAAATTTCTAAAAAAATTCTTTCAAGTGCACGTATCTTGGCAAAGCAGCTTCTTCAAGCAGGATATCGATGGAACATTATGATAGAAGCATCAACATCAACATCAACACCACCAAGTGGCTCAACATCAACTTAAAATCTCTTAGAAAATACAAAAATAAATTAAAAAAAGGATTGAAAATAGTAAAGAGAAAAAAATCATCCTCTAGCGAAAACCATTTCGATGGAGCTTTGGATAGGTACCATGATGAAAACCTGGCAAATAAGCATCATGTGTAGAATCAAGCATCTACGTGTGCCAATTCAAGAGAAAGCATCTTATCGTATCCATAATAAAGCCAACATTCCAGCCATATCATTCATTCATCCATGAACCGTTTATCCAACCTATTATCATCTATTTACATTATCTTGATCTTGATAAAGTTTGGTAAACACTTTACACTTGTTTATGGTAAACATATTGACATGGGTTATTTTCATTGATCTTATCCAATCCAAACATTATCTAAGCCTTGAAGCATTATCCGAATGAGCATTCCTCTATTCGTACACCTTATCTTGTCACAAGATAATCCTTCGCATCCTTTGCATACTTATAGTATCTATCCATACACCTATTCAAGAATCCACCCATGGTCATTCAAACATTGCTAGACACTGGGGGTAGATATTTACATCTTGTTTCGAGAGTAAATCTTGATCTATATCCTCCAACTTATTTGGTGATTTGCACATTAGTAGACGTAAAATCAAATTGGTCAAGCATTTGTGAGCCAAAAGATCCAAATCACTAGCCCATGGCATATTTTGAGAGGAAGAAGCTCCTTATCAAGCTTTATCTTTCATTGAACATCAATCTGAACAATTCATATCAATCACATCTAACTTGCATGTCAGTGTCACATCAAATAATTTCCAAATCAAGCTTCATCAATCTTGATCAATCGAATCCAATCAATTATCACCTTGTTTGACTTAAAACACTTAGTCAAACTATCATCTGGTGAACAAGTTTCCGCTAGGATAACACAACTTCCTTGAGTTTACAAGTTCATTATTATCTTTGTTTGGCTTAACACACTTAGCCAAATTATCAAATCCATAATCACCTCATTTGACTTAACACACTTAGTCAAACTATCAATCCATCAATCTGATCAATCAACCTTAGCTTGGTTTTCAACAAAATTTCAAAATAGAGCACTGATATCGTCATGCATGTCCATATCCAAATCATCAAAAAAACCAAAAACATTCAAAAAATTCATTAGAAAACATCAAAATCCAAAAAAAATAAAATTAGAAAACATCAAAATTCAAAAAAATAAAAATATTCTTGAAATCCAAAGAAAAATCAATACATTGTATGCTTTCATCAATAAAATGGTCATGTCTCACCCTAGACTGGGGGAAAAATCCTGAACTTGCTGGGGGAAATCAATTTTTTGAGTAGACAAACAAGCAACATGTGTCAATTATCAAGTATCAGATCAACAATCGAATATCCAATCAAGCCTAGTCAAAACAACTTTGAGACATGTCATACATTGAAACTGAAACAAACTAGATGATCTTAAATCTGAATAAAATGAATGATAAAACTTAAAGCATTAAGTTGCAATTTTCGTTTTGATATTTGATGACATCATGTCTCTGGAGTGATTCAATGATGTACTGAACTAGAATCACAAGGAAGAAGTATGATTTTTCTTTATTTGTTGTCTGTAAACTAATCATTAGTATTGTGCAAATTTGTCATGGGACATGCTCTACAATGTATCATTGATGACATTTCAGAATTTGTACAGGAAAATGGTTAACTTTTGTCTGTTTATGCAAACAATACTCAGGTCATCTTGGTTCAATTATACCTCAATGCTTGTATTAACTTGCTATATCAAAAATCATGAAAACAGTACTCAGGTCATCATTGGTGCTAACATACCCTTTGATGCTTGTACTAACTTTCAACATATCAAAAGGCTCAATGATGAAAACAAAGCACAACATGAAATGGCAACAAGGAGAATAGTTCATTATTGCATTATAGGACTACATGATTCATCTCGATTTGCACTTGGAGGGCTATTTACATAGATTTTTAAGGGTTGACCAAACTTCTTGGGTATCTTTTCAGACAACAATTGAGTACGACTGGACATTTGTTACATCTCATTCTGTTATCATTCACATCATTTCACCATCATTTATTTTTATCATTATCATTGCATTTACATTTTCATCATCCTTTCATTTCAATCCATTATCCATCATTACATATCATAGGCATGGCCATTCATTCATAAACATCAACATTTACATTTTCATTTTGATTCACATTAGCTACATTAAAATTGCATCCATATCATCCATTTCATATCATCATTTAGGTTATCATAATCCGTTCCATTACATTATTATCATTATTATCATATTACATCATTATCCATTATTTCATGTGCATATCATATTACATATAATCATATCATTTTCACATCATTAAAATCATTTCATTACATCTTACATCTTACATTCATTACATACATTATAAAAGAAAATTTATTTTGCATCATACAAAATATCATTAGAATCATTTCATCACATCTCACATCCTGCATTATCATACATAAAATGAAAGAAAATCATTTACATCATCATTTGCATCACCATACATCACAAAAATCATACATGAAATAGCATATAGAAGTAAACATGCATCCATCACATAAGAATAAATCATCAATAACACATCCATAATTGAATCACTACTGCATCTCATAAATCTCATCAAAACAAATGTCCATAACTACAAGGATATCAAATGTTTCAGAAAGATATATCAATACAATGGCATCAATGTGTCAAACAATTCTCATTATTGAGGGGCATCTGGCCATGGAACATGACTACTGCTGCCTCCTGAGGTAGTAGGTCTCGATGGATCTCTGCTCCCAGAAGCTCTGATCTCTCGTCTGATATTCTGACCCACACTCCTGGTAGCACTCTGGGAAGGACAGCGTGAATGGGTCCGAGACCGAGTACCCAACTGTGTAAAGGCAATCCTCCTCTCGGGAGGTACAACCTCAAAGTACCTCATCCTATAATACTCGGCCTCCCGAGCAATCTCCAAACCCTCTACCACAACCTCTCCAATAGAGGTGCTCTCAACTGATATGAGTAGTCTCTCGACTACCCCCTCGGCCTGTACACATCTCTCTCAGAAGCTATCCCTCTCAGCCATAAGCTGAGCAACCTATGGGTCTGGAGGTGGTGGTTGTGCAATATGTGCCTGTAGATGACTAATCATCCCCTGGGCCTATGCTAACTGAATCCACAAATTCTAAACCTTTTTCTGCAATGCATCAATCTGCCCCTATGAGGGAGCCCTGATAATGATCTGTGGCGTCGACGTGCTTGGCTAGTCAACCACTCTCAAGGTCTACGGCCTCGTCCTGAAGGGAACATTAAAGAAATAACTCTGCCCTCTACCCCCACCACCTCCGTCATCCCCATTGTCATCACTGCTATCATCCTAGCTACCGGAACCATCCTCCTCATCTCCCTCCTCATCAATATCCATGGCATCTATGTCCTCTGCCCCTACCTGAGCCTCTCCCTATGGCTGCCCTATTGCTTCCTATGTCTATGCCTACCCTTGCCCCCGTTGTATCCTCGGTCCTCCCAATACTGGAGCAGGCTCCTCCGGACTAGTAAATCTTAGAAAGGGATGTGTATAAAAGTACGCAGCATACTCATCTATCATCCCTGCATCTGTAACCTCCAGATGCATAGCCCACTGAGTTGGCTGTAACTCAAAGTACTCTGTTCGAGCTGCCTCAATGGTAATAATAGGACCCCACTCTGGTACATCCTCCCAACATCTGGCATAATGTGCCACACCCTGCGACATCATCTGAACTAGCCCAAGCTGTCTCAAGACTCTCATCACCATAAACCACTCAATAATATGAGTCTGCCCAATCAGATATCTGGATCTGGTAACATATGGCAGCTCTATATCATCTGTCTCTCATGGATCGCAATCTACATATGGTCTCTAGATGACTGTATCCAAATAATCTAGCACGCGTCTCCAATACTCCAACTTGCCCAGCCTCGACTAGACAAGAGGCCTTGTGTATGCATAGACATATGAGAACCCAGGAAGACAATCCCTTTGAACAATGGGACGCGTAATGGAAAAATTCTCCCATACAAATATCTATAGAAGAGTAATTCCATAGGAGAGACTTCCCATCTGTGTACACAACCTAATGTAGATCATGGTATAGATGGGCTAGCATACATGATCCCCATGCATATTTGGTCCGATGGAGAAGCATGTCCTCTAGAATCCTACCCCATCCAACTGATAGTCCCTTTGCCCTACGATCAGGACAAAGGAAACCACCGATCATACCTACTAAAATCGATGATAGCGGGGCATATCTCTCCACCATCTCCTTCTAGGGAAGCTCATATCTAGAGACATGAGGATCCTGGAAGACTCATCTCAAGGCATCAGTCCCTCCGATCTCCTTATGATCATATATCACAAGCTCACTAACCACTGGAATACCCAAAATCCAGTATACATCCTCAGGTGTCACCGTAATCTCTCCTGCCAGCAAATGGAAGGTGTTATGCTCGTTGTGCCACCTCTTAGCTAATGTAGTCAACAACACCCTGTTGACCCGATACTGCGGGATCCTCAACAATGGACCCAAACCGCACTATTGGATAACCTCTAGATCATCATGGTACAATCATGGAATTATCTCCCATGTTTGAGGAAATCTCTCTCTAATCTGCAGGAGGTTAAATTCCTCCTTTACATCATCAAGCAATCAAATCAATCAGCAAGTAATCTCTAATCAAATCAGTACATCAAAAGCAAAATTATCAGTACATCAATCAAATAAACATCTATTTGTTTTTCATATCGTATGGAAGAAAATCTATCAATCATATCTATCTATTTGTTTTTCATATCACATGGAAGAAAATCTATCATCGCCTATTTGTTTTTCATACCGCATGGAAACAAATTTAACAGTCAATGTGACTCAATATCTATTTGTTTTTCATATCGCATGGAAGCAAATCTATCAATCATATCTATCTATTTGACTTTCAAGCAAGAAAGAAAATCAATCAAATCATTACTATTTGTTTTTCATACCGCATGAGATAAAATTTAATAGTCAACGTGACTCACTATCTATTTATTTGACTTTCAATCGGGAAAGCAAATCTCTCATTACTATTTGTTTTCATATCACATGGAAACAAATTTGTTAGACTTACTTGTTCTTCAAGCATGCAGGCAAGTTTCTCAATTCAAGCTAATCTATTCTTGATTTTATTTCAGAGCATCAAATCAGTTGGCTAATCTAGCAACAATCATCAAGCACTTATCAATTTTTCTTCAAAATTTCAAATTCGGAAAAAATCCCTAGATGGGCCAAAACAAGCCATCAATAAGCTAAACCACGTATGCGCAAATTTACACCATGGATGTGCCAAAATAGACCTTCTATGTGCTATTTCCCGTATGCGCTATTCTATCTACTAGATGCGCTAAGACAATCACTCTATGCGCCAATTCGCCCTATGCGCTAATCTAGCCTCCTACACGGACAACATTTCTGTATGTGCGACTTTATCTACCCTATGCGTGACTATTTTCAACCCATGTGCTAGTCTAGATGTGTGACTCTATCTACTGGATGTGCTATACTATAGCTTGTATGCGAGAAATCGGGATGTGAAAAATCTAAAAAATTCAAAAAATGCACAAAATCATCAAAAAAAATTTACGAAGAGGATCAGGTTGACTTACCGAAGGTCCGTACGCAGCTGGTCTCTGATACTGGTGAGCTCGCTCAAATCTATGGTGCTCATAATGGATTGACATCATGAATATCTCTCTTAGAGCTCTGAAATTTACCAAAGGTTATTGTTCAAATGACAATGAATTTTCACCTTTTTCACCTTTTAAGGGGATAAAAGTGTGAAAATATTCACATTTTTGCTAAGGGAGAGTGCTATTTCGAGAGCTAAATCACTAATTTTCCTCCAAAAATCATTTTGATTCTTTCATCACATGATTTATCTCTCAAGGGGGCATATAGCATCAGTAAATTCCAACTTTTGGGGCAAAATTCTTTGAAGTAATGCATCAAACACATCACTTCAAACAGGGGCAAAATGTACACATCTAAAAATGGTCACGGTCAATCAAACCTGTTAATTAATTAAATATGAATTATTTAATTAATATTCTTAAGTCGTCTACATATAAATAAATTTAATTATTTATTTATATTGTTCATTTTATCAATTCTTCTAGTTTAATTAAATAAATAAATTTATTTAATATTTTCCTCTTAATTAAATAAATAGATTTCACAATTTATTTATATTAATTATCACAAGTTTAAATTATCAATTTAAATGATATTCTTCATTTCACATTTAATTAAATATTTTCAATATTTAATTAAAATGCTTTCTTCTCTTCCACTTAATTAAATATTTCCAATATTTAATTAAAAGCTTTCTTTCTTCCATAATTAAATATTTCCAATATTTAATTAAATGCTTTCTTTCTAATTCTTTATTCTCCTCCACTTAATTAAATATTTCCAATATTTAATTAAAAGCTTTCTTGCCACAATAATTAAATATTCTATAATACTTAATTAGAAACCTTCTTCTTTTCACATTTAATTAAATACTTCAAATATTTAATTAAAGCACTTTTTATCATCTCTCACACATAAATTAAATATTTATTTATTTAATTTATGGAAACCTCTTCCATCTTTTTCTCAACTTCTTGATCTCTCGCCGTTCATTTTACAGGTTTGAATCTCAACCATTGATCCTCACCAACTGGATTTCTTGCCTTCAAAAATCTATAAATACACCCCTCTTATGAGTTGAAAAGGACACACCTCGAATCTTAGATTTCATATGCAGTTAGTATAGTTGCATTTCAATATTATCAACATTTTAGCATCATAGCATTTCAATTTCATAGCTTAAATCATATAGTCATGCACATGCATTTTCAATTAATCTCATTCTCTTAAGTTGTCATTTCAACAAGTTGTTGCTTACACAACTAAGAGCCAACATATTTAATCAAATCCTTGGAGATAGAGGATGATGGGACAAATTTGAAGAAGCTATTGTCATTAGAGTTTGCATTTATGTTTTCTAGTTAGATTTCTTTAATACAATGTCTCCTTGGTGTGTTAGTTTACTATTTGATTAATCCACATTTTCTAACCACACAATACCAACTAGTGTATCTACTCAGACATCATCAATTGTAAGCACAATCCCTTTCAACATCACACAAGGTTTACAATTTTACTACGGGGGCAACTTCCTCCAGCCCCTTTGACACCAACACTACTGGTAAGAGATCCAAAGTTGGCGGAAATATACCAATACCAAATCAAACCATTCAGATAGGAAGAATTCCTATACCAACTCAGACCATTCAGACAGGGAATATCCCTATACAAAATCAACACATCCTAACAAGATATATTCCCTCACCAAATCACAACCCATCACAAAACATGGTGTATCAGAACACCTACATTGATCCAAATAACACAAACACCATGTCCTTGACACAAGTTGACATCCTTCAAAACCAAATGCAGACTCTACAACAAAAGATGGACGACATGTCTATGTCAGGAAAATGAACTATCTCAACACAAGACCTATGTCTATGTCCATTCGACAAAGTGCTCTATATGACACCTTTCCCCCATGGATACATTATACCAAATTTTCCTAAGTATAATGGGAGGAAGAATCCTTTAGAACACATTAGAGAATTCTCCACAGTGTGCATGGACATATCATATGACCCCACGTACTTGATGTGCCTATTTCCATGAACCCTCATAGGGATAGCGTTGGAATGGTTTTCTAAATTGCCATATGGTATACGATCCTCGGGTGAATTGGCTAAGAAGTTTGTCGAACATTTTTCCTTTAACATAGACAACGAAGTAACCATAGAAACCTTGTGCCACATGACACAAGAAGATAGTGAGACATTCATCACTTTTTTCCAGAGATGTTGAAGTCTAGCTAGTCATTCTCCAATCGAAATACCCGAAAAAAAAAAGGTCACAATCCTCCTTGAAAACATCAACCCAAAACTAAGAGGTGACTTGCGGGTACACTATTGCACTTCATTTCTTCACTTGGTACAAGAGGGGATCATCCTTGAAAAGGGCCTTATTGACAAAGGCAAAATAAAAGTACCAGGCAAGAGCCCAATTGTCCAACATCTAAACGTGCTGAATGATAGAAACAAGTTCTGGTCTAGGAACAAGAATGTCACGAATGACAACATTGTTGACACTAAGCACATACATACTAGACCAGTTATAAAACTTAGAGGATACAACCAACATGAAGACATGATGAGCAGTCCAGATCAAACAGCTAACTATGTCCAGAACTCGCAACAAAGACCTCAAAGGAGATTTCCCATGCGAGAATTTATACCTTTAGGGCAACCAATCAAGGTAGTCTTCAAATAATTGGTCAAACATAATCTCATCACACCTTTAGAACCAAGAGAATATGATCCTGGATAGTTCAAACCTTCATGGTGGGATGATAACGCTTTATGTGACTATCACCGAATGAAAGGGCACAACCTCCAACAATGTCACAAATTAAAGACTATCATTCAAGACTTTGTTGAAAACGGATCCATAGAGGTAAACAGACAGAAAAATACTAAAAAAAGTGATCATAAGGTCTTCACAAACCCATTACATGACCACACAAAAGGAAATGCCTCTGGTTCGGGAACCAAGAACAATCCCTCTGCCAATTACACCAACTCCAAATATGACTATGGGAAAGGAAAGACCATATATAGCCTCCAAGCCGCAAATGAACATGTTGATACAGTCATCATTAAGAAGCACCCAGAATGTAATGTGAACATGCGCAGGACTAAAATAGTTATTACAGGCCCTTCTTCTGAACCACCTACAGAGAGGCCCAAGTATAGATACAATCTCATCGATCAATTGAGTAAAACTCCTGCACAGATATCTATCTTGGAACTATTGACTTTGTCACCAGAACATCGAGCCATACTTGACAAAGCATTACAGAACACTACTATTCCCACAGACTTGGATGTCAATCGCTTCGAAGAAATGGTGGGATATTTGACCAAATCACATCATGCCACATTTTCCCAACAAGACTACTCAACTGAAAAGTCTGATCACAATGACCCCTTACATCTTGAAGTCCTAGTCCATCAAACCAAGGTCAGACAAGTCTTGGTATATGGAGGCATAGGTTTGAACCTATGTACCCTAAAATTGGTTAAGGCATTAGAATTCTGAGAAGACTGTGTAGATACTTCTAAGAGTATAGTCATCAAGGCTTACGATGATGAGGAGAGGTCATCCAAAGGAGTTGTAATGCTCCCTATCAGAATTGGCCCAGTGATCATGAACACTAGCTTCCAAGTCTTGGATCTCACCCTTCCATACAACTTGTTGTTAGATAGACCTTAGATACACGCAATGAGAGTTGTCCCTTCAACATACCACCAATGTCTTAATTTCCCATATAATGGAACAAAGATCACTATTGATGGTGATCCAGATCCTTTCCAATATTGTACAAGCCTAAGGGACCTTCCACAATGACAAGTACCTATTAACCAAGAGGCCTTATCATCCACTTTATCCCAATACGTTGACCCATCACGTCTCACTAAGTCCATTTCATTCAAACCACCATCACCCACTCCTAAACTCGAGATCCAAGACAAGGGTTGTGGTGAATATAATATAAATGCATCATACTACGTCAGTCAACTGATTCCACCTAAGGCATATGGCCTACCCATGGCAGATAGAAGATAGTCAGTGGTCACATTTCATGTTCCCCCTACAATGACATTAACCAAATGGGGAGAGTTAAGTGAGGAAATTGTGGATCGAGGTGATTCCTAGTTATATCAAGAAGAACATGAATAACCCTCCCCGTCTATTCAAATAGCTAAGGACCAGTATGGAAAATGCTTTAGGATAATGCAAAATGAAGGCTATGACAGGCACAGTGGGTTAGGGCTATATCAAAATGGAAGGACATAACCGATCATTGTCTACCCACGACCAAAATACTTAGGGCTAAGGTGTCAAATGATTAGAATTGGGTATCCTAGTACTTTGTCATCTTTTCAAGAGGAAGTGAGTGCTTGTGCAGACATCGAGATATCTCATGAACCACTTCCCCCAGTTTACGAAAAACCTCCAGTTTATGATGAATCCCCTTACTCTAGTGATGGTGAATGGGAATCCCTTTCATCTACTAGTACCATGAACATAGATGCCCTATTTGGAGAATTGGACCTCAACATGAAACCTGTACCAAAACAATATAGTCCTTGTCCTAAGAAACACTTGTCCAAAGAAGAATGGCAAGAGAACTATTATTGGGAAACCCTTGATCATGCATCTTGGGCACCTAACAAACAATCTTCTAATGAATCAGCCCTCACTATAGTCCCACATCAAAGTATACCTACCCCAAGGAGGAAGAACAAGAAGGATTTGGTCCAAAAATTTTGTGACCATGTCAACCATTCTATACTCACCTTGTCCGCAGCTACCTTTAGGAACTCTGATGATGACATGCCCCTTATATATCCCAAAATTATCAACTGGGGTCAACAAGGTACACCTATCATAGATACATTCGAGAATGACGAAGCAATTGTTGAGTTCATGGGACTTAGAGAAGGAATACCAAGAGGGGATCATAAAGTGGGTTTTACCATAGACTTAGATGATAAAGCATATTTCGGGGAGTCTATTTACACCTCTAGTCACAAAAAAGAGAATGAAAAGAAAAAAGAAAATGAAAATAAAAATGATGAGTCCCTAGGTGACAACCAAAAGGTGCCTTTGGACAATGAAAAAGTCAAAATAAAGGACATATCTGAGGGCGAAAACCTCTCTGAGGCACCCAAGGAGAGAGGTTTAAATATTCTCCCCGTTGAACAATAAAAGTCACTAATGCTAGTAAAAGAGGTTGTTGCAATCAACATAGGTACATAAGAGAATCCTCAGCTAGTATATTTTGTAGCTTCTTTAACAAAGACAGAACAACATGACTTTAAGGAATTCTTCAAAAAGAGACAGATAAACTTTGCATGGTAGTATGCTGACATGCCTGGGTTGGATCCAGGCCTAATATTGCATCATTTACCATTATACATAGGTATTAAGCCAATCAAACATAAGCTAAGGAAAATGCATCCGCAAATCACTCTACTGGTAATAGAAGAACTTAAGAAACTCCTAGATGTAGGATTCATAAGGACAATAGACTATGCAGATTGGATATCAAATCCTATACCAGTGACTAAACCAATTGGGGGCATTCACATTTGCACTGACTTTAGAGACATCAATCGACGTGATCATGGATCTAATAGTAGGATATGAGATGCTATCCCTTATGGATGGTTTCTCTGGATACAACTAGGTTAAGATAGCACTTGAAGACCAACACAAAACAACTTTCACATGTCCATGGGGCACATACTGTTGGATTGTTATGTCATTTGGCCTTAAGAATGCAGGAGCCACCTACCAACGGGCAATGACTACTATTTTTCATGACTTTGTACATACATTCATGGAAGATTATGTAGATGACATTATAGCCAAGTCAGAAACAAGGGAAGATCATTTGAAGGTTTTAGACAAGATATTCTAGAGGCTAGAAAATTACAATGTCAGGCTAAATCTGAAGAAGTGTGTATTTGGGGTAAAATCAAGGAAACTGTTAGGGTATACCATCTCTCGAAGAGGCATTGAAGTAGATCTAGAGAAGGTAAGAGCTATCATAGAGATGCCTCCTCCAGTTAGCATTGGTCAACTCATAACCCTACAGGGGAGATTACAGTCCATTAGGCGTTTCATAGTACAACTGGCAGATAAAATACACCCATTTCAACATCTACTCAAGAAAGGAGTACCATTTGTGAGGAAACCTAAATTTCAAGAGGCCTTCCAGAAAATCAAGGAATATTTGCTTACTCCACCAGTCTTAATGCCACCTGTAGAGGGAAAACCATTGATACTTTACATCTCAACAACTCAGTCGGCATTAGGGGCTCTTCTCGCACAACACGATGATCAAGGTCATGAGAGAACAGTCTATTATATCAGTCGTAACTTAGTGGGATATGAATTGAATTATAGCAAAATAGAACGTGCCTATCTTGCGATAGTCTTTGCTACCCAAAAAATTTGGCACTATATGCTCAATCGACAAACAATGTTAATTGGAAATATTGATCCACTTAAATACCTCCTAAGTAAGGCAGCTTTAATAGGCCGATTGGCTAAATGGGTTATGATACTTAGCGAGTATGACATTTAGTATGTCAAAAGGAAGGCTATAAAAGGAAAGGTGATTGCAGATCAACTAGTCAATGCACCTATAAAGGCATACCATCCATTAGTGGTAGATTTTCCAAATGAATTTCTCTTGAACATTGACATTAAAACCGAATGGAAACTATACTTTGATGGGTCACATACAAATCATGGTTTAGGAGCTGGTATCTTATTTGTCACAGCTCAAAGGTGATGCCATTCCTAAATTATTTAGGATTTCTTTCCCTTGTACCAACAATATAGTAGAATACGAAGCCTTAGTGACAGGCTTAAAAATGGCAGCTCAGTGGAAAATTAAGAGCCTACATGTCTTTGGCGACTCTCAACTAGTAATCCGATAGGTAAATGATGATTACAAGACTAAGGATGAAAATATTTCACCTTACAAGTGAATGAATGATAGTTTCAAACATTATTTTAATGATATAACTTTTCAACAAATACCGCGTATCCATAATAGAGTTGCAGATGCTATGGCAACTATGGGTTCCTTATTGGATATTCCAAGTAATGTGCCTAAGTTCGAGTTTTTGTTTGAACAATTGTTGGTCCCCGCTTATGATGTCCCCGATACTACGATAGTGTGTACCATTGTTGGTCTTATGTCTCCTTGGTATAAAGACATATTTGACTACCTCACTGAACAAACCTTACTCCAAGACTTGTCCAATAACCAACGCCAAACCTTTATCCGAAAGTCAGCTAAGTACACCATCATTGGAGAAACCCTGTATAGATGTACCTTAGATAACACCCTAATGAGATGTCTCGATGTTGAAGAAGCACAAAAAACTTTGTGAGTGGTACACAAGGGTATATGCAGATCTCATTCAAGTGGTCCTACTCTAGCCCATAAGATTATGAGACTAGGTTACTATTGACCTACAATGGAGAAAGACTCATACATCTTTGTAAAGAAATGTAGACAATGTCAAATACATGGAGACTTGTTAAGAGTGCTAGTGCAAGAGATTCGTCAAATTACTTCACCATGGCGCTTTGCCCAATTGGGACTTGACCTCATAGGTAAGATACACCCTTCATCATCTAATGTACACAAATTAATCATCACCGCCATCGAATACTTCACCAAATGGATTGAAACTATTCCCATGACCTACATCACCGACACACAAATATCTAAGTTTATGTTAAACTATATCATTTGTCGGTATGGTGTACCCCAATCCATAATCATAGATAATGGCCTCCCATTCAAAAACAAAAAATTATGCCATTTATGTGAAGAATTCTACATCAAACACCATTTATCCACCCCGTATTACCCATAAGGTAATGGCCAAGTTGAGGCATCTAATAAGACAATTGTTAGAATCCTTAAGAAGACTGTCAATGACAATGGTCATGACTGGCGCCTACAGCTTAATCCTGCCTTATGAGCTTATCGCACAAGCATCCGCACTCCCACCAATGCCACTCCATATTCCCTCGTATTTGGGTCCAAAGCTATCTTACCTATCGAGGTTGAAATACCTTCTCTATGGGTATCCTTGAAGGGTCATATCGACAATGAAGAATACCGTGTCTCTAGGTTACAAGAGCTAGAATTACTGGATGAATGAAGACATAAAGCATTAGATCATTTACAAGCATATCAGAATTTTCTTCATCATAGTTACAATAGGAAGGTTCTCAATAGACACTTTGACATTGGTGACCTGGTATTAATGGAGAATCCTAAGAATCAAGCTAAACGTGAAAAGCCATGAAAGTTTGAACCTAACTAGTTGGGCCCGCACATTGTCACAGAAGCCTTTGGATCAAGAGCGTACCAAATCTCTACTCTTGAGGGAGAGTCGCTTTTATCCTCTATCAATAGTCTGCATCTAAAGAGTTTTTATGCTTAGGTCTCTGAGAATCTGTGTCTTAATCTCGAAAAATACAAAAAATAGAAAAAAAAGGTAAAGAGAAATAAATCCGTCCAATAGTGAAAACTGCTTCGGTGGTGCTATGGATAAGTACCATGGTGAAAACTTGGAAAATAGGCGCCATGTGTATTCAAGCTCACCCTTCCATCTACCATCATTCTAATCGGACTTTTTTTTCACCATCACTCATTATAAATGGTTGTCTTATCCATTACTTGGAATGATTGACATTTAGCATCCATTCTGTCATATTACCCACTCCATATTCCAAATCTTATTCCCGAATAGGGGAAAAATCTTATTCTAGGCCCTAACACCTTGTACATAACACCACACCATCGAAAATCTCCTAAAAAATCCCAAAAACATTAGAAAACTCAAAAAAAAAAAAAGTCACAAAATCCCAAAAATAGAGTCAAGTCAATCATGTCAAGTTGGTCATGTTAAGTTAGTCATAGACATAGTCGAACTATGCTACCTCTGTGACTAGGGCATAGGCAAGGCCATCAATTGATGTGCCCCCAAGGCATTAGGTCTGTCAGTATAGGTTTGTCATGTATCACACACATTAAAATCATGACGCTTTGTATATTCAAAGTCATTGGTCGTGTCGAAATATGAGGTCTCTGCATGTACAACGTAGGTAAGGCTAATCAATTGATGAGATCCCAATACCACACTAGGTTAGTCCAATAGGGTTCATTCACAATCACTATCACACAAGTTGCATATCATAGTTTAGGGCATCATTTCATGTCATACATTGTTAATACACATACACACACTTTTATTAGTAAAAGAATCAAAATAAGTCATGCAACAACAAGGCAAAACATCTCAAGGTAATCAAGTCAACATCAAACACATTTTCAAAGTGATCAACCTATGTCTTATGCAAGATATGTCTTTCTTGTCAACAAACATCATCAAATTGTCATAGTCTCGTGTGGCTTGTCACTTCAATGTCATCAGACTCCAATGTCTTATATGGCACGTGTCTTTCTAAAACCAAGATTTTTCATGCCTTATACAGAAGCTTATGCGGTATGTGTTATTCTTTGACATTATGCTATGTCAAACATCAACATCAAACAATCCCACAAGATCAAGTTTTGGCGAATACATTTATTTGGCTTTATGACTTTATATCTTATTTTTTCTTATCTATTTATCAGTTTGTGCAAGATCCTATTACTAGCTTTCTCAAGGATGTCCCTTGAAGGATTTAGAGAAGCAACAATGTCTTAGGACTCTTTTTCTTTGGCTGTTGCTTGTCAACTATTTTTTTTAACATTGGTTTTTGAGTCATGTTACTAGTTTCCTCAAGGATTTCCTATCAAGTATTTAGAGGAGAAATGACGTCTCATGACCCATCTTTTATTTATTTGTTGTCTGTGGTTTGTTAACACAAAATGACTGGGGCATCTTGTCCTTAGTCTGAGTTAAGACACTCCTTGTCTATGACTGTCTGTTTTTCACAAATGTATGAATTTGTACACTATGGTCTATCTCATATCATAGTGTGTACTATCCATTTGTGTCATGTCCCGCCCAATGATGATAACAAGCAAGCATAGCATATTTGGTAATATATCGAAGATTAGATGTTTTTCTCAATCAATAACCATTCTTTTTCAATACTAACTTTTTGAATTATCCATGCTAGCATTTATTCTAGTATGTATCTTCATCATCCTTATCTATTTTTCCCTATTCTTTTGTCCTTCATATTCTAGTTTTTTCATCCATTTCAAGAGCACACTTGTGCTCTTCAAACCCACCTATCCTCTCGAGGGGGCATACCACTACCTCCTCATCATTCTCCCTTTCACTGGGGCATACCCTAACCTATTTCATACTGGGGCACGATCGAGGCATATTTTTCTTTGACACAACGCCATAACAACATTGTATCAAAAAGGGTCAAACTATAGACACTAAAAATTGGTCTACGCCTACGAGTACACATGGAACATAATTTTCTATAGTCCATCATCTTGATTAAATAATGTTAATTATTTAATTTACCTTTCTAACACATATTTCCTCTATTAATTAAATACCCTTTTTCATTAATTCATTAGTTCATTATTAAATAACCTTTATTCAACTTGGTTAATTAAATAAGTCATATTTATTTAATTATGTTGCGAACTAATTAATTCTTCGCCCTTTATCTATCAATTAAATAATTTATTATTTATTTACCCCTTTATCATACCTTTTCTAGATATAATTAAATATATTTATTTAATTATTCATTTAACCCCTTTTATCTATAATTAAATATTTATTATTTAATTATTTATATTATCCTTTTCAAACAATCAAATTAAATAAATTATCTTTATTTATTTAATTAAAGTCTCTTATTTTCGAATGTTGAATTAAATTAACATTTAATTCATAATTAATTATTTATGTCACATTATTATATCAATCAGTTGACTAATCATTCACTCACCTTCTGACTCAAGATCTATTTTTAGTTCTCTAGTTATCTCCGGATTCAACATCTGATTATCTCTATCAGAGGACTCTCTGTCACAACTAGTCAGTTAATTAGTTCCAATTGATATGCATGATGTGTTTATTAATTAAATATATTTATTTAATTAATTAACTCATGTTTGCATTCGAATGCATTATTCTTAGACTTCTAACTTTGTCTTTGACATACAAAGTCTATTTCTTCTATTTTCGAAGATTCTTAACTCAAGATTAAGTTATCGTTCTAACTTAGTCTTTATCCTATAGTCTTTTCTAACTCATGTTCTAACTCACATTCTATTTGAGACATAAGTCACATCGCATGGCATTCATCAATCTCGTCCGTCGATCTCTCTTTCAATCTGAGTTGATCGTTCAAAAACCCAAATTCTATAAAATGGCCTATCATTATCATTATTCCTCCTCCCGAAATCATTTATTTTTGAGAAGAGAGATTCATCTTCAATATTTTTCTTAGACACTCGACAAAACTATACTTGCATTCAAACACATAAATCTAAGGGCAAGAATAATAAAAAGGAAAAATGGAGAAGAGCAATCAAGATAATTCGAAGGGATGAATGCATATTCGGTGAGATCATTTTGGTTTTATTAGTTTAGTTTATTTCCTCATTCTTTGTTGTTAGATTTTAGATTATTGTTTAGATTAGGAGTTAACTTTTCCTATCTAGTTTGTAGAAACATCTATCATGTTACACCACCAAGACAAGAAAAAAGGCAGGCCCAGTATGGCAGTAAACTGTAGAAATGCCAAAATTTCGCCAAGTCATTAAAATATGGGTTTCAAGCTGGAAGTTGAGACACATTTTCTCAACACCTTGGATCCATGAGATGAAGGAAATCCCCTCAACTTACCACCAATATTTGAAATTACCTTACAATGGGAAATACATCACCATTCCATCTAATTCAAATAATCCTCAATATTGCAACACCCTCAAGTCAGTCCAGGATGTCTTTGTGCCCCATAACAGAGAAGTTCTCACTTCCCCATCCGCCACCCCAAGTAATTCAAGCCAATCAAATTCCTTGTCAAAAATATTGGCCACATCCTCAAATGAAGAAATCCAACCAAGTTCCTTGTCTAAATAGCCTAAGAAAAGGAATAAGCTATCCCTTCTATCTCCACCAATCATAAAGCCCAACTCAATGCTTTGTCCAAAAAAATTGAGAAAAAGGTCCAAGTTAAATTTAAATGCATGGGTGAATGTTTTATGGAGCAATCACTATGGCTCTCACAATTATCTTCCCCAAAATCCTATGGTCAACCATCAACCTCAACACAACAATCTTCACAACCTATCACACTCTTTGATGGTAGATTCATAAAATCAAGTACTCAAACCGAGGAATCTGATGATAAAGATTTTCTAAACTGGCTTTATAAGGATGAAGTTGAATCTCAAGCAACAACAACTAATGTACAAATAACATAATATGGAAAAGGGTTTTCAATCTTGGAGAAATTGCAATATGAGGGACAAGGACTTATTGGAAAGAGAAACAAAGGCATCATGGAACCAATCCAACCCATCTTAACCAATCCAAAAGATAAGACAAGACTAGGATATAAAGAGGAAACAAAAGAAGAATCCACCCAGATGGTTTTTGAATGAATCCTACAACTATAAGCTAGTAACGACTATGAAACTAAATCAAATGAATATGAGTGGTATTCATTATCTCAAGATTCTTTTCATGATAAGGGAATTGATGTGAAAAAAAAGTATGCACCCATACATGAGGAGGGACAAAGTTCAGGGTTAAGACCACCTAAATTTGGATCACAACCTATCGATGTCTCAAGTGAAGACAATTAGACTCCTAGTGAGATAGATCATTCAGAGGAGATTTATACCATAGACCTTGAAATTTCTATAGGAATTCTTGAAGGCGATTCCATCAGTACCCTCATTTCCTTTGACTTAAACCAATCTGATGATTCCCTACCTCTAGTAAATCTTGAACTTATCGACTAGGACCAAATCGTGCCTCTTGAAATCCCTATCTTTTCCAATGATGATGCCATTTTCAACTTCCTCTGTGCTGACAACCCTAAAACATGTTCCACTAGTGTATCTCAGAATGAGGTTCTAGTCAGGGGAGTGTCAAATCTCTCAAATGCAAATGAATAATATATAAAATAGATCTAATGGCGAAAACCATTCTATGGTAGTATTAGATAAAGAAAAATTAAAAATAAAGAGTGCATCCAATGGTGAAAACCTCTCTGAGGTGGCGAAGGATGGGAGATTTGACACTCTCCCCAAACACTTTCAAGATAGGTCAAAAGTATTGATTGAGCCCAATAAATCCATCAACATCGGCATGATAGAGACAATGAAGACTCTACATCTAGTAGCATACCTAACATAACAAGAAAAACCAAGCTTCACCAAATTCTTTGAAGAGAGACAAGTCAACTTTGCTTGGTCCTATGTAGACATGCCAGGGATAGATATAGATTTAATCATGCATCATTTATCCTTACCACCAAATGTAAAACCAACAAAGCAGAAGTTAAGTAAAATACATCCACATATTTCCCTCTTAGTAAAGGAATAACTAAAGAATCTATTGTACGTAGGGTTCATCAGACCTATTGATTATGCAGAGCGGATCTTCAAAATTGTACCAATTTCAAAACTTGACAATAGTATCTAAATTTGTAGAGATTTCAAAGATCTCAATAAAGCTTGTCTGAAGGATGATTTTCCTCTACCCAACATAGACATCAGCATGGACCTAATAGCAGGGCATGCCATGTTGTCACTTATGGATGGCTTTTCAGGATATAACCAAATCAAAATCGCACTTTAGATAAAGATAAAATGGCCTTCACATGCCCATGGGGTACATTTTATTGAAACACCATGCCCTTTGGGTTGAAGAATGCGGGAGGTACTTATAAACCAGCCATGACGAAAATCTTCCATGGCGTGATTTATACCTTTATGGAAGACTATGTAGATGATCTTTTGGAAAAATCATACACCGGAGAGGGACACCTAAAGATCCTAGATAAAATATTTACGAGAATGGAAAAATTCAATGTACAACTAAACCCAAATAAATGTGTATTTGGGGTGACATCTGCAAAACTCCTGGGGTATATAGTTTAGGAAAAGGGCATTGAGTTGGATCCCACAAAAGTTAAGGAATTCATGGAGATGTCACATCCCAAGAACATTAGTTAGCTAAGATCACTCTAAGGAAGATTTTAGTCTATCTGAAGATTCATCTCACAACTAGAAGACAAGACCCATCCTTTCACTCACTTGCTACACAAAAATGTTTCCTTTAGATGGGATGAGAAATTTGTAACCACTTTCAACCAATTGAAACAATATCTAATGATTCCACCCCTCTTAGTACCACCACTAGAAGTAAAACCAGTCTTACTATACATAGCAACAACTAAGACATCATTGGGAGCTTTTCTATCATCAGAGGATTGAACAGGAAAAGAAAGGGAAATCTATTATATCAACAAAATTTTAAATGGCTATGAAATAAATTGCACATCCATTGAAAATTCTTTCCTAGTGGTAGCGTTTTCCACACAAAAATTCTGACATTATATGCTAACTCATACCATCAAGTTAATATCCAAAATTGATCCATTGAAATATCTACTCAACAAGGTAAATCTAACAGGAAGACTGGCAAAGTGGGTAATGATACTGAGTGAGTTTGACATCCAGTATGTTGATAGGAAATCCATCAAAGGTCAATTAATCGTAGATCAACTAGCTGAAGCACCATTGCATGATGATCATCCTCTACACATTGAGTTTCTAGATATTGATGTCCTTACCATAACAATAAAACAATGGATATTATACTTCAATGGATCATACACTCAACACGAATTGTGAGTGGGAATTTTATTTTTCACCCCTCAAGGGAATACCATTCCAAAATCATATAGACTTATGTTCTCCTACACCAAAAACATGGCAGAATATGAAGCACTCATCATTGGCATCAAGATAGTTGTAGATTAGAAAATCAAAGAGTTGCAATTCTACAAAGATTCTCAACTGGTCATAAATCAAGTTAATGATGACTATCAAACAAAGAACGAAAAACTGATGCCCTATAAAAGAATGATTGATTACTTTAATAAATAATTTGTTACTATTAAATTTGAACAAATCCCAAGAATAGACAACAAATTAGTTGATGATATGGCTACTATTGCTTCTCTATTACAAATTCTAGATAAATGGAGTCATTATGAGTTCATGATGGAACAAGTGTTTACCTCTGCCTATGACAATCCCAAGTTGTTTTCCATTTAATTGACATTGATACCTGAACCACCAAAAATTGATATTCTAACAAGGGAAAGAGGATTCCCTTTGCTAGGCCCCTAGGGTTTTTCACCTAGGAGCACTTGGTGTAGGAATGATACTCTTTCCACTTGGTGATATGTTTATTTTTGGTGGTTGCATTCAAAGGGAGTATGGACTTATTAGGTTGTGATGTGTGTGTTAAGTGTGGTTGAATGCTAGAAATAAAATGAAAATAATCCAACTAAGAAATGTAAACAAAGAAAATGCTAACTAAACTATATGCCCTAAATGTATGTAATTATGAAAGTACACTAGAAAACACGGAAATGGTGCACCTATAAATGGAGAGTTAGATGAGAAGCCCCAAAATATTTAGGAATTTTCCTAAAATGTCTAAAGGGACACTTACACCAAGTTGGGCAACCTATTCTTTCTGTTGAGAAACTTTGTCGGATTGGGTTTCAGGGAAAAGGGTACCCAAAATATAAAAAACCCTTTTTAGGCCCAGTACAAGGACAAGGTCTCCAATAGTGGTGACCTAGTCCTCTTGTTACTTTCATATTCCCGAAGGTTTGATTTTGTGGGTCCCAGCTGGTACTTCCCTTCTCTGCAGCAGCCCGTGTCTGAATCTCCAGAAAATGACCTGTAACTTTTCCTTTTGCTCCTCCTAGGGTTTGGTATCTTGTGTTGACTTGAATGGAATGATTATAATTTCCTCAACACTTTGAATTTTGCTAAATCTAAGTACAACCTAAAAAACACATACATAGACAAAGAGAACTTTTGGATTAGGGAATAGGGGTTTCCCTAAGTCAAACCCCTTTGATGGTAACTTAAACCCAAATGAGAAAAAATGAAAGGAAAGGAAGATTGAATGATGAACTCAATACAAACAATTACCAAACATTTAGTTGTTAAAGTCTACAAAATGCAAGAACCAACTCCAATGGAGGTTTCTTGAGATTCCTTTGTGCTTGATTGTTTTCTTGGGAAGCTTGAGCGCAAGAGTCATTGTGAAGAGATGCAAAAATGAGCTAAAAGGGGGGGAAATGAAGGTGAAAACCCTTATTTATACAAGATATTCCCTAATTTATGAAAAATATCACATGATAGGCCGACACTAGCATTTTGGAGATAAATTCCCGTTAAGAAATTATTTGAATTTTGAATTTTAAGCCAAAAGGGACTAGGTTGCCCAAGGTGGCAACCTAGTGCACTTGAGAAAATTGAAGAGGTGGTTGGGAATAAAATGGTGATTAATGATGTTTATTAGTCTTGCCTCCCGAAACACGCTTAATTCGGGCCTAAAACTACATTAAGAGGAAAATTTAGCATAAGAAAAGGGTTAATTGGTTGATCATAAGCCTAGGAAGATGTGAAAATTCATAACACTTTACAACACCCTAACAGAAGGCATGGAAAGGGGTAAAAGGGGGTTGTTTGGGTGAATTATGATGGAAGAGTCTTAGAAAAGAGAGAATATGTGTTACAACACTTCATAACACCTTAGTAAAACACCGTTAGATTGTTGTTGAATTGCAAGCATTCAAGACTAAATCAAGGCAAAACAAGGCAAAACAAGGCCAAAATCCAAGGGAAAAGGCCCAAATAAGTAAAAAAGTGTCAAAGACTACACATTTTGGTGACACATTTAGCCCCCACTTTGGTGAGAGGATCAACTTTTTTCAAACTCACACTAAAGTAGTTGAATCATGCATGTTGAGCTGGATCTAATGTAATCATGCTAGTAAGGTGAGATGACTATGATCAAGAGAGATGATCAAGCCCCCAAGATCAAGATCCCATGGAAAATCAAACATAAGCACAAAATATCACACAAGGAGTGATATTAAAGGGTGAAGAGAGAGAAAATTTGGATCAAGCTTCGATCGTTTGTCCAACTAGTTGTGGACCGGATCTAGGTTGTTTATCTCGAAAGAAAGAAGGTACTCACTCTAGGCCGATACGAATTTTAGTTTTTCACCAGGTGAGAATGCCAAAAATGGTGAGAAACATATGCTCGGTTGGTATGTAATCACACATGCACAAAGGTGGCTATGGGGAAATTCATGCCACTAGTTGGGCTTCCCACTCAACCATACCGAAGTTATACCTCTTGATAACTTTGATAAGACACTATAAATGACAAGGTTGTGGTTCATGAGACAAGCAAAGCCTTCAATGCTTAGAACTAATGAACAAGTGCAATATGGAACCATGGGCATGCAAGTTGTGTTATGCAAGGTGGCCATGTATGCACGAATGCAAAAGTGCAAAATGTAAAATACAAAAATGCAAAAAATGTAAAATGCAAAAAGAGTGTTCCAAGGATTATTGTTTAGTTCATATCAGTTCTTTGACTTATGGAACATTGTGTTTAATGTCTTCAAAAGAGGACCTATTGAAGGTTAGAATATTCACAACTTAGGGGATGCAGTGTGTTGCATCAGGCCACTAAGAGGAATGCAATATGCTAAGATAGGTCACACTTATTAAGGATATTACACCAAATTTCATCCAAAAAGTGAGAAAAAACATCATATGAAGTGATAAGGCTGCACTAAGAACCAAGGAAAAACAAATTCAAATTCAAAATAAATAATGTCAATGTATTCCCCCACTTTAAAGGAATTGCTACACACTATTTTGTGAGCATTTACTTTGAAGTAAAGAAAGGAAAAATGAAAAAAAAAAAAGGAAATGAGAGCCTACTTGAAAAGCCCTATGTCAAGTGTTAAGGTGTCCAAGAAAGGCTACGTCATGCAAATGAAGAAGGAAAAGAAAGAGAAAATGGGTTCCCCCCAAAATGAGAAACACAAAATACATAAGGGATCTATGGATTTGGGATCAGTATGTTCGTTTTTGTAATGTTTATTTAGAGAGTGTAGAACTATCATCATTCCCCCATATACATAGAACTAGAAGAAGACGCAAAGAGATTGAAAGAAAATAAAAAGAAAGAGTCAATTTGGGTCAACATGGAAGAGACATAATATGTCTCGACACTTTGCATCATCCCCAGAAGGACAACAAAAGAAAAAGAAAAAGACAAAAAAAAAGAGCCTTGTTTTTAGTCAACATGAAGGAGACATTGTGGTCTCAATGCCTTGCATCATCCCCAAATGAAAGGAAAAAAAGGAAAAAAAGAGGAAAAGATTCCATGTGGGTCAACATGAAGGATACATTGTGGTCTCAATTTCTTGCATCATCTCGAAATGGAAGGAAAAAAGAACAAAAGGAAAAGAAAAAGAGGGGTCCATTTGTGTCAACATGAAGGAGACATTGTGATCTCAATGCCTTGAATCATCCCTAAATGGAAGGAAAAAATAAAATAAAAGGAAAATAAAAAGAGGAGTCAATTTGGGTCAACATGAAGGAGACATTGTTGTCTCAATTCCTTGCATCATCTCTAAGTGGAAGGCAACAAGGAAAAGTGAAAAGTGAAAAGAAATGCACAACATATAAACGAATAGAGGTACATATAGAAGAATGTCACAAAGAGGGGAGAAAATATCAAACATGGCAATACGGGGAACACATGTCACATAACGCAAAAATAAAAGAAAATACTAGTTAGGCACATGTGTGTCACTCAACATGAAATTCATCCACCTCCCAATCTTTCTCAATATAAAACTCAGGGGGCGGGAGGGGGGGGGGGGCGACTAGTGAGAGGGATAGCAGCGATCGTCAAACTAGCATCAAGATCCATAATTTTTTGAGGAGAGTTTTCATGAATGCTCATGGAAGAGGAGAATAGTGAATTAAAATTTTGGTGTACGTCATCATCTATTCTAGCATTCTCCTCGTCATCATCATCTAGATTAATGATAATGGGTAGACGAATGACAATATCAGTAGTAGAATGTAAGATGGGTAGTTTAGGAGGTATAGGATTAGGCTATAGGGGTGGAGGAGGAGGGTCAACATGCACTGCTTTTGGTATAGGTAGGTTATTATTTTCAATGTTTTCTTCATCACGAGATTGGCAAGTAAGAGAACGATGGCAACGTCTACGCTCCCTAGTTTCTTTATTACTTTTTTATTTTTTTCAAGGTGTATTGGGGAAGGATCAGGTTGGTCCACCATAGGTTTCTTATCATCCCTAGGAGGAGGGATGAGAGGAACTAGGTGTGGCTCATCCACTTTCTCCTTAGCTTTATATACTTTTTTGGTGCAGGGAGTCATAATGAAATTGTTGTCATGATCCCTAGGCCTCTTGGATAATGTGGAAGAGGTTTCGGGTGTGGTTTGGTTAGGCATGTCAAAGTTGGGTTAAAACATAGCTTTTTCAAGGATATATGATGCCTAAGTAGAAGGGGGTTGGTTGCAGAGAGAGAATTCAAAGATTTTCTTTGTTTTAAACTTCTGATATGCAATAGAAAAGAAATCTCATCTAGGGGTGATAGGTTCCATGGGCTCAAGCCAAAAGGCTTCCAAAGAAAAATTTCCTTTAGAAGATAGAGGATTGAAACCACTATGGTGAATAGTGAATATTTCATTGTCAACAGGGAACTTCACATATTTGTGAATAACATATGGGACCACTTTCATTGAATGAAGCCACGGGTGGCCTAGTTGCAAACGAAATTGGTGTGATTGTGGGATGATAGAGAATGTTACATCCAATGTCTTAGGACCTATTTGTAATGGCAGTGTGATCGATCCAATCGTAGGGCATGTGAAACCATTATGTATTTTGATCCATGCAGTCGGTATACTATTAACATCTTGAGCAATGTCATGTAACTAAAAACTCTTTGGTGATCACGTTCTCACAACAGGTGGGAACTATGAGTATCCCATTAGTGGGCTTGTCATAGATTCTACTAGCTATGTAGAGAGGACCATTAAGAAGGTTTTTGAGAAAATATTAAGATGTAAAAGTAATATCAGAAGATGTCTTGGTATGGCCCTTATGATGCATGGTGTTTATTGCACCCACCATCTCATCCATAGGATTGACATGGGTGGCATTCAAAAGAGGATATGAATGTGCATGTTGTGTATCAACATTCATAATATCAGTTTGTGAAGTTTCACCAGCTTTGAAAAAGGAAACATTGTGTTTAGGCATGGGGTTGGTAAAAATTTGTAAGTTCTCGTTGGGGGGTGCCACAAACTTATTGCTTTTATCATTGGTACCAGCAATAGATAGATGGACCAAGTCAATTAGGTCTTGCACAAGGTGTTTGAGACACTTGCATTGTTTGGTATCATGCTCGTTTTGTAGATGAAAATAGTAGTAAGTAGTGAATTAATAAGATGGAGGTAAGGATATCATTTTTTTTTGGAGTAATTGAGTCATGGTGCTATGAAGGGTGTCTGGTAATGGTTTGAAGGTGCATTTAGGATCTCCATAATTGAAGGGCACAATGGATCAGATAATGACCACTTGGTTATTAGTGGGTGGAGGGGTTTGGGATGGAGGGTTAAATTGTAAAAACCCTTTGGTTGGTTTTTCGAATGGTTGAGAATTAGGTTGGGTGGAAGCATCAGACTTCTCAACTCTACTAGAAGTGGATCTTGTATCATGACTACTAGGGGAGTTTTGATAATCACAAAGTGCTTGACACAAGTGCATAAAGAAATCGAACTTCATTAGGGTGATCTTGTCTAGGAGAGGTGTTAATAGGTTTTTAGTGAACATATTTTGCAGATATGTGTTAGGTATCTTGACATCGATTAAGGAATAAAGTTCCTGATAACAAGAGATAAAGCCTATTGTCTTCTCATCAGTTTTTGTCTTGCATCTCATGAGATCAACCAAGGTTTTCTTGGATGTCATGTGGACATGGAAGTGGTTGATGAAGGGATCCACCAATTCATTGAAGGAACTAATGGAATTATGGGGTGAGGATGAAAACCAGTTTAAAGCAACATATTTGAGGGTCTTAGGAAATAGTTTAGCTAGCAACTTGTCATCAAGAGAAAATTCACTACATAAGGCAGTATAGGAATTAACATGATTAGAAGGGTCACCCTTCCCTGCATACTTCTTGAATCTTGGAATTTCTATTCCCTACGGAAAGGGTTGTGTATGATATCGAGGGATAATTGATTTTTGTAAATGTAGTAGGTAGGTGAATCATGTTGGCTTTGGTTGATAGTGGATATTTGTTGTTGCATGGAGGTGACAGTGTGAAAACGTTGGGTGATAAGGGGATCAGTGTAAGTGGTATGAGGTGGAAGGGAAAGTGGTGATGGGGTGAAGGTGGTGGAAGGGTAAGTAGAAGGGATGGTAATAGTAGGGATGGTGGAAGAGGTTAAGGGATGTGATGCCACAAGGGAAGGTACCACATTACTAATTGATTGTATGTTTGTTGTCACACTAGGTGATGCATAAGTGGAGAGGAGTGGAAGTTACTCCTTGGCCAACCATAGGGGTGGGTGAGTGAGATATGCTAGGTGTGGAAGAGGCATTATTTTGGTATATTTTTTTAATCTTCTTCATAACACCTAGACCATCTTCTTAGTCAAGGTTCGCTATGGTGGTAATGGTGGTGCAAAATATGTTCTCAAGGATTAGTTCATGTTGAAGGTCACCCAAATAATCATGGATGTGGAATATCTTGTCATTTGGGAGTTCATCAATTTTTTTGTCACCACGTGTGTCTCCTATGTGTAAAGAGTTTCTAAGGATAGCCTCTAAGCCTAGTATACTATTATCGATACTTATTTGAAGCCTGTAAGATCCGAAGAATCTACAACAATAGTGTTTTCATTAGATTCCATGATTCTAGAGCTTTGTCTCACAACAATATCAGAAAGAGAACACCAAATTCTCATGCAAGGTTCCCTAAGGGTGGGGTGGATACTAAGGCAATGTAAACAAATGAGACTAAATCTCTTGTAACTATAATTCTGGAATAGAAAACAAAAATGCAAAACCAGGGAACTGTAATGCAAAAAATTCTTTAAAATTGATATAAATTATAGAGTGAATGGTGTCAAAGGACTAGGTTTCCCAATGTGGCGACTTAGTCCCAACAATGTTGTTTTTGACAATTTTCAGAGATTTTAACTAGTTTTTATGTTGTTTATGATTTTCTGAAGCAGGAAAAGAATGGAAATGCAATTCTTTTTGTATTTTCTTAATGAAAATGTAATGTAAAATGAAATCTAACATGAAATTTCACTAATGCATTTTTATACAAACCCTAGGATGCAAACAATACAATTTTTCAATACAATGCAAGCTATTTCCTAAGATGAAATGCAAAATCAGAAATTTAACAAGTGGTCTGCAGTTGAATTCACCAAAATGAACCACCAAAAATTGATATTCCAACAAGGGAAAGAGGATTCCCTTTACTAGGCCCCTAGTGTTTTTCACCTAGGATCACTTGGTCTAGGAATGACTCTCTTTCTGCTTTGTTGATATGGTTATTTTTGGTGATTGCATTCAAAGGGAGGATGGATTGATTAGGTTGTGATGTGTGTGTTAATTATGGTTGAATTCTGGAAACAAAATGAAACTAATCTAACTAAGAGATGTAAACAAAGAAAATTAAAGCTAAATGCTAACTAAACTATATTCCCTAAATGTATGCAATTCTAAAAGTACATTGGAAAAAATAGAGATGGTGCACTTGGAAATGGAGAGTTGTAGATGAGAAGCCTTGGAATGATATGGAATTTCCTTGAAATGTGCAAAGGGACACTTACGCCAAGCTAGGTGACCTAGTCCTTCTATCAGGAAAAGTTTTTGGTTTGGTTTTTGGGAAAAAAGGGTACCTAATAATATAAAAACCCCTTTTCAATCTTGGTACAGGGACAAGGTCGCCAATAGTGATGACCTATTCCTCTTGGTAATTTTGGAAGCCTAAAGGTCTAATTCTGTGGGTCCTAGCTGGTACTTTCCTTCTCTATAGTAGCCCTTGTCCAAATCTTCAAAAAATGACCTGAAACTTGTCCTTTTTCTCCTCCTAAGGTTTGGTGTCTTGAGTTGACTTGAATGGAATGATTGTACTTTCCCCAACATTTCGAATCTTGATAAATTAGAGTACAGCCTGAAAAACACATGCAAGTACAAAGAGAATGTTTGGGTTAGGGAATAATGGTTTTCCTAATTCAAACCCCTTTGATGGTAAATTAAACCCAAATGAGAAACAATGAAAGGAAAGGAAGATTGAATGATGAACTCAATGCAAACACTTTCCAAACCTTTAGTTGTTGAAGTCTGCAACATGCAAGAACCAACTCCAATGGAGGTTACTTGATATTTCTTTGTGATTGATTTCTTGCTTGGGAAGCTTGAGCGCAAGAGTGATTGTGAAGAGATGCAAAAATGAGCTAAAGGGGGGGGGGATGAAGGTAAAAATCCTTATTTATATAAGATATTCCCTAATCTCCTAAAAATGTCAAATGATAGGCTGACACTAGGATTTTTGAGGAAAATTCCCATTAATAAATTGTTTTAATTTTTAATTGTAAGCCAAAAGGGACTAGGTCACCCAAGGTGGCGAACTAGTCTACAAGGGAAACTTCAAGTGGTGGTCAGGAAAAAAATGGTGATTAATGATGTTTATTAGTCTTACCTCCTGAAACACACTTAATGCGGGCCTAAAAGTACATTAAGGGGATAAATTAGCATAAGAAACGGGTTAATTGGTTGATGATAAGCCTGGGAAGATGTGAAAATGCCTTACAACACTTTACAACACCCTGATAGAATGCTTGGAAAGGGGTAAAAGGGGGTTGTTAAGGTGAATTATGTTGGAAGGGTCCTAGAAAAGTGGGAAGATGTGTTACAACACTTCACAACACCTTAGTAAAACACTTTTAGATTGTTGTTCAATTGCAAGAATTCAAGAATAAATCAAGGCAAAACAAGGCCAAAATCTAAGGGAAAAGGCCCAAATGAGTGAAAAAGATTCAAAGAATACACTTTTTGGTGACACAATACCTTAATCTATGGGAAGATCTACACCTATCTAAGAGATAACACACTTCCATCCAACATATCACAAAACAAAAAATTAAACTTCATCCTTCAAGCCACCTGACACACCCTTATCGTGGATGTACTTTATCGATGAGGTCTCTATGGAAATCTCCTTCGATGTCTAGAACGTGACTAGTCTAAAATGACCTTACAGGAAGTTCATAGGGGTATCTATGGAACACATTCAAGTGGTCTTACCCTAGCAAAGAAACTCCTACATTTGGGGTATTACTGGTCAAATATGGAGAAAGAGTATTTCTAGTTTGTCAAGAAATGCAAGAAGTGTAAGATCCATGGTAACCTCATACATGCACCAACATAAGAAATCCAACCATTTGAGGTATTATCTTCTTCCAAAGGGCACAAATTCATAATCACAGCCACCAAGTACTTCATGAAGAGGGTTGAGGCCATTCCTTTAACTACCATGACTAGTAAGCAGATCACATCCTTCATTCTAAATTACATCATCTATACATATGGCATTCCTCAATCTATTATCACTGAAAATGGTAGACCTTTCAAAAACCAAGATTTCAAAGAACTTTGTGAAAGGTTTCATATCCAACATCAGTTTTCTACACCATACTACCCTCAAGGAAATGTCCAAGAAGAGGCCTCAAACAAAACCATCTTAAAGATCCTTAAAAAAACCATCAACGATGTTGGACATGACTGACAAATTCAACTAAACCCTGATTTATGGGCATACCACACCATTATTCATGCCCCGAAAAGAGCCACACTATATGCTCTTGTCTATGGATCAGAGGCCATTTTACCTATTGAGGTTGAAATACCATCCCTTCGTGTGTCATTGAAAGGCATCATCTCAGATGAAGATTACCGAGTATCTAGACTACAAGAGCTGGAACTATTGGATGAACGTTGTCATCTTGCAAATGATCACCTGAAATCATATCAACAAAGAATGTCAAGGAGTTATAATCACAAGGTCAAACCAATAACATTTCAGGTCGGTGATTTGGTACTAAAGGAAAACCTGCGTAATCAGTAAGACAAAGAAATGAAGGGAAAGTTTGAACTGAATTGGCTAGGAACCTTTATCATTGTATCAGTCTACAGATCAAGAGCATACCAACTATCCACACCTAAAGGGGATCTATTTGGGGAACCTATGAACAAACTCCATCTCAAAAATTTCTAAACATAATCCATTCAGTGCATGGTGGAAAATGTCTCAAAGAAATCCAAACAAAACTAGAAAATGTCCTGAAGAAATCCAAAAAAAATCCAAAAATGCCCAGAAGAAATCCAAAAAAAATTAAAAAATATCCTGAAGAAATCCAAAAAAAATCAGAAAACATCCTGAAGAAATCCAAAAAAGAATTTAGAAAATGTCTTGAAGAAATCCAAAAAAAATCAGAAAATGTCCTGAAGAAATCCAAAAGAAAAAATAGAAAATGTCCTAAAAAATGGTCGCCCTGATGAAGACCTGACAAACAGGCATCTTGGTGACATAAAAAAAAAATCAAAAAAAGAGAAAAATACAAAAAAAAAAAAAAAAAGAGAAAAATTAAAAAAATTGTTGCCTTGATGAAAACTTGACAAACCGACATCTTGGTAACAACAAAAAAATCTGAAAATCTGAAAAGGTGCAATAAAAACAAGTAGTGGAAACCTAGAAATAGGAAATATTTGTGATGAATTGGCTTCTCCATCTATTTGGAATGTGGGTTGGTCGTCCAATTTTGCTATCATCACGAATACATGCCTATCATAAAATGAGCTTCATGAACATATCCGACTGCTATAGTCGTGTCCCACTTTAGCTTGGTTATCAATGTACATATTCATAATAATTGGTTTGTTTTCACTGGGGAAAAATCTTGAACACACTGGGGGCAACCTATTTTGAGCTCAAAACAAGACACAAGCAACAACAAGGCAACTTGGCAAAAACAACAATCACACTAAACATCAAATTGAACATCAATCACAATCAATCAAACAATCGAGCATCCAAATCAGCATCGAAACAAACAAATCACATCTTAATGGATGATCATCTTTTGAATCATGGTCTAATTTCTTTGACACATATGTTCAACTATCGTATTTTGATTGTTGTTATCATTTCTTTGGAGTACCTCGATGATTTCTCAAACTAGAGGGACTAGGAAGGAGAATGATATTTTTCTTTGTCTATTGTCTGTGAGTCAATCATTGCTACTATGTAAATTGTCGCAAGACATGCTCTAAAAAGTATCATTGATGACATTCTAAATTTGGAAAACAATTAACTCTTGTATGTTTACACAAGTGATTCTCAAGTCATCTAGATCCAACTATACCTAGATGCTTGTATTACCTTGCACTATCAAAAATCAACAAAAGCTGTATGGAAGTTGTACTCAGGTCATCATGGTCTAATTATACCATCAGTGTTTGTACTAACTTTCAACATAATAAAGGCTTAATGATGATAAAAATCACAACAAACAAAATGACAACATTGCATTTTAGTTTTGCATGGTAGATTACACTGCATCCATATTAGTTTTGCATCTTTATTTCAAGATTTTCCAAGGCGAGAACAATTTTCAAATGATGTTGCCTCTATCATTAAATGGATTAAGTATATTTGACATTAAAAAAAACATAATCATTCCCATATGGTTGCATAATCATTCCCATATGGCTGCATAATCATTCCTATATATTGGCATAATCATTCTCATATAGTTGCATAATCATTCACATGTAGTTGCATAAGCATTTTAAATTTACACCATGCATTGAAAAACATTATCATATCATATTCATGCATTCATCATACCTTTTACATTGGAAAAATCCAAAAAGATTTTTTTTCATAGGCCATTCATTATCATAAAATCATTCATCCATACATTTCTCACATATTTTCATATCATACATCCATCCATACATTGCATCATAATATTTGCATTAGAAAACAAGAGAAATAAATTGCATCACATTTGCATAATTAAATTCATCCCATCTAGTATAGCAATATCATACATTTGCATCAGGAAAATACAAAAATAAGTTGTATCACATTTCGTTTGCATCCATCTCATAGCATAAAATATCATTCATAAAGCATCATAGAGTCCATGCCTTATCATATCATCATTACAACCATACATAATCATTCCATAATCAAAATAAGCAATGTATGAACATCAGATAAGTGTTGAGAAAATGTGTCTCAACTTCTAGCTTGAAGCCCCTGTTTTAATGACTTGGCAAAAATTTAGTGTTTCTGCAGTTTACCGCCTTACCGCACCTGGCCCTGTTTTGCCTTAACCGCTTTACCATGGCAGTCAAATCATGCCTTGGTGGTACCATGTTGAAGGCCCTAGCAGTTACCTCATTACCTCTCAGGGTCTCTTCCTTGGCCGCGGTGACTATGGTTGGCTTCAATTGGCCTGTCTTGTTGGTCACCGCCATACCACGGGCAATTAAGTCCTTGACCATGGTGGTGGTGGTGAGACCACCTGTGGTCACCTTGGCTACTACCACCTTATCATGGGCGGTGGGTCCACTCACCATGATGACTATGGTGAGACCACCTACAGTTTGTCTAGCAGTTAGTGCCCTACCGTGGGGTGGCTTTTCTGCCCCCATGGTAGCACAGTTTAACCGCTAGTGATTATTCTCGGTGGTCACCATCATACTGTGGGTCTTCACTAGCCAGGTCGACTCGGCTAGTGCTCTGGTAGCACGGGACAGTCAGTTGGCGAGCTCAATGGAATTATAGGGTGAGCTCGTTCAAGCTCACTACATTACCGTGGTTTGAATCGGGTGTAGCTGCGGTAGCATGGGGAAGCTTGAGGGAGCTCGGCAAGGCTCACTACATTACTGCGGGTGGGTCATCTCAGTTTGGCAGTGGAGCGGTATGAACGTAGGGATCTCGGACGAGCTCAAGGTTGTTTTTGACCAAGTTGGACCTGGTGAAATAAGCGATGGACAAACCAAATGTGGACACATGGTTCAGTGTCATATCAATGATTGGTTAGAAACCAAAGAATTAATTACAGCAGGTGCAAGCTGACTTAGGCTAACAAACAAGACTGAATTTGGGTGGTGGCATTAATGCCTAGGTTGCTCGATGCAGGGAGATTGACATGGGTAAATCGATTACGTGATTCGATTCTTGATTGATGAAAATTGATTGCATTGTATGACTTAGTAAGTTGAGTATGATTTGTAGACACAGTGTGAACTTTGAATTGTATTTTTTGAGAGAAAAACATTGTAACAGTGAGATACATCGGTAGTGTTGTTGTGAGCTAATTAGAGAAGACTGAACATTGTATGTAACTATTTTGTTACTTTAATACAATTGTCTTGACTTTGTGTGGTGGGTTTTCTTACCTGTAAAGGTTTTCCCACATATATTTTGTGTCAACTTTGAATGCTTAATTTTGTTATCTATTTTACTTGTTGTATTCATCTGAAGTAGTTTTAGAAAGCTATTTGAACCTGTTTATGCTCTTCTCCTCTATTGTATTAGTGTTAAGGGAATGCATTCCACACTATTGGGTCATTAGATCCTATTTTTTTTCCCTTCAATAAGCATCATAGCATAGGAACATATAGAATCATAATCACATCCACACATCATTATCATGTAAGCAGATAAACATCGCATAACATATAAAGCATAGAAATTAAATACATCCATCATAAAAACATATCGATCAACCTTCTTCACTGCATATCATATAAATCTCAAAATAATCATAATGTCAAGTGTACAAGGATGTCCAACAATATAGAGAGATGCAACATAAAAAATGTGGTAGTATCATAAATGCCTCAAATCGATGTATACAATCAAATGTCTCAAAATACATCAAGTATGATGATGGAAGCTATGAGGTGCTCCCCCTAGACCTCGCTGGCCTCACTAAACCTACACTTGATTTACCTGCACCTGTTGCCCCTGTACCTAGGTCCAGACCGGTATCTCTATGTGGTGGTTGATTCACACTCATGTTGGTGGTTCGAGAGTGGTTGTGTGTTGATCTAGACTAAGCATAACTAACTCTCTACTCTACAAGCACAACTACATGATATCGACCTATGTAGTACTCTACCTCCCTGGTGACCCATTTAACCTCTCTCATCATGTCACCTTTTGTGGTCCCCTCTATCACTCTCTACAATTTGTTGGCTAAAGCCACTACCTACTCACCCTACTCTCTAGCCACATCTCTCTCAAATATCAATGTGGCTACCTGAGCCTGTACCTATACCAGTAAATCCTACACCTATGCTAATTGGCCCTATAATGTCTGAACCTACACCTATAAAGAAACTATCTGTGTCTACTACTACTATGAGGGTGGTCCAATTTGCACATGTTTTTTTATTGTGGCCACCAAAGACCTCCTTCGCCAAGGTACCATAGCCTCCCTAACATCAAATGGTATATCACTGCCACCTCTACCACCACCATCTCCACCATCATATCCACCATCATCTCCACCATAATCATGGTCTCCCCATCACTGCTCCTCATCCTCCTCATCATCTCCTTTGCCTCTCCTCTTCCTAGGTGCACATGGTGGTGCCCTCTCATAATCATCTAATACTGGCATGGGCTCATCTAGGGTTGATAGTTGAGGAAAAGGATGGGTGAAGAAGAATTTTGCATAATCCTCTAAGCAAGCAACCTCTATAATCTTTGGGTGATAGTCCCATATCATTGGTTGTAAACCAAGGTACTCCTAATAGGCAACATCATAAGATAGTACAGGCCCCCACTCTAGTATGTCATGTCATTGTCACACATAATGTGCCACTCCCTGGGGCATTCCCTATACCCTATCATATTGTCTATGTACTCTCCCTAGAAGGAACCTCTCAATGATAAAAGGTGTCCTCCTAATCAGATATCTAGCTATGCAAGCATAGGGCATCTTTGTATCATCCTCTAGCCACCACTCACAATCAAAATAAGGCCTCCATGTCATAGAGTATAAATCATCAAGCACTCTCCTACAATACTCTATTTTTACCAACTTATGTTGGACAATTAGACCTATGTAACCATGAACATAGGGTCTCCCAGCTGGACAATGTCTCTTCATAGTTAGTCTCCTAACAACTATATGCTCCCATGCCCATATCTGTAATAATGTCACTCCAGCTGATAAACTAGATGCTCTAAGGTATACAACCTAGCAAAGATCATGATATAAATGGGAAAGCATGTAGGATCCCCAAGAATATCGATTTTGATGCAAGATCAAGCTCTCTAGTGTCTAGCCCCATCCAACTGACAATCCCTTCAACCTACGGCTTGGACATAAGAATCCTCTAATGAATCCAACAAGCACACACAACAGTGTGGCATAGGCATCAACCATATCCTACCATGGGATCTCATAACCACAAAATTTGGTCATCCTCAAAGACTCTCCTTAGGGCATCAGTCCCTCCCTACTCAATGATATCATACACAACCAAATCTCAAACAATGGGAATACTCTCAAACAATGGGAATACACAGAATTTGGTAGACGTCCTCTAGTGTCACGGGAATCTCACCAGTAGGTAAGTGGTAGGTGTTGTGGTCTATGTGTCACCTCTTTGCTAAAGTTGTCAATAGTCCTTGATTAATCCTAATCTAGGGCATGTCTAGTAGAAAATTCAACCCACACCATCCAATCACATGTAGATCAGCTTGATCTAAATGTGATATCAAATCCCAAGTCCTCAAGAATCGCTCTTGCGACATCAAGGTCGATGAAGGCTCCTATCATCATAACATATCCAATCAACAATCAATCAATCAAACATCAGTCAACCTATCAATCTAATCGACTTTGATGATATTTTGATTACATCTCATGAGCATTTATTATTGATCCTCACCCATCATGAGGTCAATCATCATCAATCAATTAGCCTATCAATCAATCAATCATTGAACCTCACCTATCATGAGGTCAATGATCATCTTATTATTGAACATCACCTATCATGAGATCAATCATCATCTAATATATCAACATCATCAAACAAAATTAAATCAAAGGTTGATGCGATAAAAAATCATTGAATTCAAGGAGTTTAGTCAAAAAGTCATCAATTTGGCCTAGATGCACTAAAACAGTTTATCTATGCACCAAAAACGTGGATGTGCTAGAATAATTCATTGATACACTAGAATGGAGTCTCTATGCGCCAAAAATTGGGATGCACCATTAAACCTACTGAATGCACCATTTCAAGGTCCCTATGTACCAAATTACTCCATGCGTTAAGGAACTTACCCAATGCGCTAACCTATGGCATCAAAGCACTAAATCACCAAATGCACTAAAACCTAGCATCAATATGCTACATCTAGCTATCAATATGATAAAATTCCTTATGTGCTACAACATTAACCCTATGTGCTAAAAACCTAACCCTATGAGCTAAAAATATGAATGTGCTATTCCTATGCACCACTTCGGCGACCTAATGTGCTAAAACATAAAAAAATAGTTTTTAAATGTAATTTTTTTTGAGAAATTCAAAATGCACAAATCACAAGGAGGTTTCTAGAAATATGTCTAAAAGGTCCATACATTGTTGGGTGGTTGTGACAACGGATGTGCTTGAATCGACGTGTCTAAATGAGGATCACCCTCTTGATCAAATTGCTCAAAATCACTCACTCTCTCAAAATTTTCAAACTTGCAAGTGCACAAATGAATTCCTTTTCACTCCTTTTTACCTTTTAAAGGGTGATTAAGTGGGATTTTCATGGGAGTGATTTATTTTATTTTTGAAAGGGGCTTAATTCATCAACTCATCAATAGGGGCACATTTCACTATTATTTTCAAGAGATAAATAGTTGAAACGTGCTAAAATTTTCAAAATCATCACAAATTTAAAAAAAAATCAAAAAAATCTGAAAAATTCAAAAATTCACTGGTTTATCTCTTGAGGGGGCATATATCACTCCTTTTTACCTTTTAAACCTTCTTAATTTGTCTACTTATAAATAAATCAAAATCTATTTATATAGTTCACTTTCTAATTTCCTCCTATCTCAAAATCATTTTCTTCCTGATTTATTTAAATAAAAAAATTTAAATAATTTTTTTTATTTGATTGATTCCCTCTCATTTAAATTTGAATTTTTTAATTCAATTTTTTCACATTTATACATTTTCTTCTAGCTTCCTTCCACCTCATCTGCCATCTCAACATGTGTCACATGAATTTATATATTTCTAATTTGAAAAATGGGAATTTCCATCAACAAACTCCTAACAAGATTGGAGACACGTGGCTTCTTCCTTCATTTGAAGCTCTTCAACACTTGGTAAAGTTCTCTTTTAAAGGGGACAACCTCCATGATTCTCTCTAACTTATTCTTCCTCTACCGTCAATCTCTCTGGATCATAATCTCGACCATTGAATCCTGCCACATCACAATATTCCTTGGAAATCCTATAAATACAACATCATGTTCTAGCTTTTCATAACACATCTTTTAGTAAACTTACTATACAAAAATCATTTGAGATCATTTGAGAGAATTAAGAACATTTAGAGTATTTGGTAATTAGCATAGTATTTGCATAGCAATTTAGAATCATGGCTTAGTTGTTAGTTGCATTTCTTTTATTACAGTAGTTTTTATATAGCATTTGCATCATAATATTTAGTTTCATATCCATCATAACATCACTATTATCATTTGCAACATATCATATAGCTTATCAAATCATGTAGGAACTTGGATTCTTGCATTTTTACATCCATTCTCTAGGTTGTCATTCTAAAAATTCATAGTGTAAAAAAAATCTAAGAGCCATTATGTTCAAGGAATCCTTAGAGATAGGAGACAATGGAACAACTATAGGGATTGATTGTGGTTTGAATTTGATTAATTCTATGATTTCAATTCTTTAATATAATGTGTACCATTGGTTGTGTGTTAATTATTCACTTTACACATATTTCACATGACACATTTTGTACTCTCCCTTAAAGGAGGGTGTAAAATCTAATGAACCCCAATCATCCCTAAAAAGATGAATCATTTTTAATTGACTCTTTGGACTTTGAGCGTGAGATATTGGACTCTTCTTTGAAATGAGGTATAAAATCAAACAACCCCCAAAAATCACATAAGATTTTTGTTGTAGGTGAAAGACAATTAGGATTAACATCAACTTGCATAGGAATTACTTTTTAAGTTGGAATTCAAGTATTAGGGGAGGTAGAAGTGTTATGATCATGTTGAAATTGTGATTTATAGATTTATTCATCTAATTCAATCGTGTATATCCTATTGTTGTATTCAAATTTCATTTCATGATGAAGAGTATACGGGACTCCTTTCATAGCATGAATCCATGGTCTCCCTAGGATAAGGTTGTATGAAAGAGGTCCTAGCATGATATGGATAGGGGTAGGAAAAACTACAAGTCCGACCTCAATAGGTAATTTGATCATTCCTAATGGTTTCCTATTAGTATTATCAAAGCCATGAATACTAACATTGTTGAATTGAATAATATTATTTTCCATATTAATTTTATCTAGGAGATCAATGCTACAAACATTAAGACCTACTCCATTGATTATGATAGTGCACCTAACTACAATTTTATTTATGCTCACCTTTATCATTAAGGGCTCATGTTTTTTTGGTATCTCAAGCAAGGTTATTTCATGTCAAGGGAATGTGATATCTAAATTTGTCACTTACCTACAATCAAAGGAGGTTGCTACATCATTCAATTTCACATAAAATTGGATATTATTATATTTTAAAATTTCTTGCAGCATCCTATTGTATGTAGGTGATGTTTGAATAAGATCCCATAAGGATATGTTAGCGGTAGTATTTTTAAGTTTTTCAACAAAATCATACTGAGGGGGTATCTAATGTGAATTTAAAATATTCGTTTATAACACCCATCTTACTATTTGTTGGGAGAAATGTAGCATTAAAAGAGGGACAAACAAATTTCTCATGACACTCAATAATTGGGTCTTCTAACACCAAAATAACTTTGTCACAAGTAGGAGAGGTATTGGGAGAAGAGAAACTATTATTATCATGATTATCTATGCTTGCATCCTCTTGTACCAAAGATTTAGTGGATGATATAGGTGAGAAAAATTCCTCAAGGGCTTCATCTAACATGTCAAAGTCCAACAAAAGGTTGTGTGGGTTGACCCGCTTCACTATGAAGTTGGGCCATTTTGTCACTAGCACCTTGTCTAATGCCATCAAGGAGGTGTTGGAGGGAAACAACAGTTAGGAGAATAAAGATTGATTGGGGATGAGGTCATGGACCTCCTGCTGAAAAACTAGGATAACACAAGTTTTTTGCTGTCGATGTTGGTGTCCTATCTATCTACTGCCTCTCTGTGGTCTTTGTATTGATTGTGGGTTGTCTTTGTTTCTAGTTACTTTAATGTTTTCTTTAATCTTGTTTCTTTTTGGCCCTTGTGGCTCTATGTGAAGGGTACGATGCCCTAAAAATGCTGCTTAACATTTCAAAAACCTGTCAAAGCCATCACAATTAAAGGGTTTGAAGGGTATGCTTTCTCCAAGGTTAACCATTTTAGTTTTTGTTTATTTTGTTTGATGTTTTTGGTTTTTTTAATGCTTCCTAATAATTACAAAATGTAAACTAATCTATCTAAGCTATGAAATGATGTTGAAAGTATTGGAAAAATGTAGAAATTTAACACTATCCTCAATTGAAATATGTAAGAAATGGTTTCCAAATGTTGCAAGATCTAACTAAAGAAGAAACATCTTGAATTCAAAAATAGACAATTTCAGGAAACTAATTCTCAAATATGAAAACAACAATAGAAAGACAAAAAAGATAGTAAAAATCACCCAAAAAATTGTTTGAAATGCCTGTATAGAGACTCATTCACCCATGGGTGAATGGGTCCTTACTTAGAGTTTTAAAAAGGTGAAAAATGCAATTTTTGAGTTGTCTTATGTGTTTTCTATGCCAAGTTTCAAACTGTAACTTCTGTGACAATCTTTTCCAAAATTTGATGTCTAAATGCAGGTGAAATGAAGGAAAAATGAAGAAATACATGAAACTTTTCAATTTTGACTCAATTTGTTGATTTAAGTGACTAAAAGTATGCTATCATGTAAATTCTATGCAAAATCAATCTAACATTATGTAGTTTTTGTTGAATTTTTAGATTTAAAATGAATGCAAAATGCAAGTTTACACCTAAAATGCAATGCAATTTTATGCCAAACTTAGAAACCCTAAATGTAATGAATTAATTAAAATCCTACATCTAGGGTTTGAATGCACTCCAAATCAGAAATTATTATGTTCAAATACTCAAGTTCACCATAATGAAACATAGAAAAATAGCATAGGGGTTCAAAACACATGATTTTATACTAAATTTGGAATGTCACACCAAACTTACTATAAATAGAAAGTGAAAAATGGGGTGAAATAAACCTACCTATTTTCTATTTCATTCAAGAAATGAGATCCTCCAAGATAGAACAAACTTTCAACCCTTAGGTGAGTCAATTTTATGGAAGATCTACAAATTTCCTTTATGTGTGTGTATGGGGTAAATACGACTGAACAAAAAATTTCATAGATGAAAATAAGATAGAAAATGACCTCAAATATATAACCTCAAACTTGATTCATGTAGATGCAACATAAATCTAACAAAAAAAATCAACTTTATGCAAATTGGATGAGTGAAAGACACCTAAAACCTACCTCAAAATCAGTTGTTGAGCATCTTTTGACAGAAACCGTGACAAAACTAAGTGAACAATGGTTTTGGGAGAAATATTAAAAACACCAAATGCACTCATTTATGACATGTAAAGGTTGAATCTGATAGATGAATCATGGGGCTATCATAAACAATAAAACTTTTGGCAGATCTGGGAATGGAAAATATTTTGTACCTATCACAAAACATTGTTTTTGGAAGCTATCTTGGGAATCATTCGTCCATAGGTGAATGGTTCCTTGTTCACCTTTCCAAAAATAATTTATGGGTCCTATGGTCCTATGTTTACACTTCCAGATCCTCTAGGTTTCACACTTAGACAACAAAAATAAATTTAGGATCTAACTTTTCATGAGATGACAACAAAGGTGACAACAAATGCAACTTTGCAATTTTTCAATTTTGAGATCTTCAACTTTTCTTCAACCTATGAACCTAAAAAATTGCAACAAAAAAAAAGATGGGGGTAAATTTATTTTTTTGGTAAAAAATGTGTTTTCCTTTTTCAAACCTTGTTTTTTTAATTAAACCTTGAAATGAAATAACATGAAAGAGGGAATGATGAATGAAAAAAGCAATGTTTCAATTCAAAAAACCCTTAGATAAACCTTTGGAAATCTGAAATATTGATGTGGATCTTGCATGAAATGGATTCAATGGATGTGGATTTTGATGATTGAATCTTTCTTTTAATCTTTGACTTGAATGCTTGGATTAGATCTTGAAACCTACATCACAATGTTGGAAGAGAATGCCTTTTGGATTGTCCAGTGTTGGGGTATCCTTTGAAAGGGAAATGGATATGGATTTTCATGGCCTCATGTACAAGATTTTTCTTGTATACTTGGATGATATTATTATTTTCTCCAAGGATGTAAAGGAAAATTTCACCCACCAAAGGAATATTTTTGATAGGTGTAGAGAGTTTGGGATAGCACTTAATCCCAAAAAGTGCATTTTTGTAGTGCATTAAGGTAGGTTACTAGGTCATGTGGTTTCAAAACATGGTGTGACCATTGATTAGGAAAAGGTGAGTGCTATTTTGGCTTTGCCTCTACCTAGCCATAAAAATTGTTTGCAAAGTTTCCTTGGAAGGATAAATTTTGTTAGGAAGTTTATAACTGATATTGTTGATTTTTTCAAACCACTGATAGCTATGTTGAATAAAAATGTGAGTTTTAGCTGGTCAAAGGAAGGAAAATAAATTTTTGAGGCCATCAAAGAAGTCATAGAAGCAACACCTACATTGGTAAATCCTAACTTTTTTAAGGATTTCATTCTCTATTCTTATGGAAACATGGATGTCATCTTAGCTATACTAGTGCAGAAGAATAAAGAAAATTTGGAGAAGCCAATAGATTTCTTCTAGTCAAGGCCTAGAAGGTTATAAGAAAAGGTACTCTTTTGTTGAGAAGCATGTACTAGCTATAATTAGGATCCTCAAAAATTTATACCATTTTGTTTACAATAACAAGATTCAATTAATTATTGCTCAACCAAGCATGAAATATTTCTTGTTGAATAAGGATTTGAGTGACAAGAGAGTTGGGTGGGTAACCAAAGTAATGAAGTATGATTTGTAAATCAAGGTCAAAAATCTTGTAAGAGGTAAAGGTTTGTGTGAACAGTGGGCTGGTGACATGGTAAGTGATTAGAAGGAGGTTGCAATGGTCATCCTAGCCATCCAAGAGCAACCCCAATTAGTTGCACATATTTCTCCCTAGTGTTGGTATGCGATATGGTCTAGTTTCTCCAAATAGGAGAGTGCTCACAAGGAATGGAAAGGGCTAAGATAAGGTAATTTAGGCTGAAATCCATCCCATATGTCTTTCTAAATGGTATGCTATTCAAGAAGGATGTCAATGGTGTGTTGCTCAGATGTATTGGTATTGATGAAGTTGATAAAGTGTTTGAGGAGTTCCATGATGGGGTAGCTAGTGGATATTTTGTACCCAAAACAATAGATCTAAAGATAATGATGGTAGGCTATTATTGGACTAGTTTATTCAAGGACACACATGAATGGGTGTAGTGTAGGAAAAAGTATCCCTTTTTCACACTTAATTTTGGAATGAATAATAATAAATAAAATGAGCTTAATGATTCCTTAATTTAGTGTTGTAATGTGTATTTTACATGTTCACATTAAGTTTAGGGCCCTTTTAATTAAAATGGACTTAATTGTGCCTTATTTTTGGTGTTGTAAGGTGTACCTTTACACTTTCACACTATTCTAGGGATTTATTATTTAATTGAGATTAATTTTCCTTAATTGGCCCATTTAATTCAAATTCAAGCCTAATTAATTATAAATTTTGAGGGATAAAACCTCACATTCATAAATGCCATGAAATAAGGTTTAGCATTGAGTAATGTGTATCATAGGCAAGTGGCCTAGGACCCATTCACCATATGGTGAATGGGTCCTCACTTGCTCCTAGTACCTAAATTCAAATTATGTTTTTAGTATTTTTTCAATTATTTAAAATGTATGTTTAGATGTTGGCTTGTGATATTTGAATTTCAGGGATTAATGTTAAGATATGTAAAAATAAGAGGTCGTTTCACTATGTTTCACCTAGCAATTTTAATGAGATAATTCCTAGAGAAAATTTTATGATATCAAGAGAATTCAAGATCATTTCAAGGCATTCAAGGGAAAATTTGTTGAAGATTATTGTAGTAATCAAGATTACATTATAATTTCAAATATTTCTTGCATCATGCATGTTGTTTGAGTTAATATGGTGATGTAAAGCTCAAGATATATTCAAGCATATCAAAGGCATTATCTCTATTCAAGTTTCATGATCAAGATCTACATTCATTGAGGCCACTTCATGATAGTTTGTAGATCTACATTCCAAGGTTCAAATAAGCTCTGGTGAGTTTCTACATATTATTGTTCATTCATCATTCCTTCATGCTCTTTCATTGTTTCATTTCAAGGCTTAGTTACCAAAATGGGGTTTGACCAAAGAAAACCCCCATTCACTAACAAAATAACATTTTTCTCTCTTTGATGTGTCATTGCAGATTTTAGGTTGAAGATCATTTCAAGATAAAATTTGAAGAAATTTGCAAAGTTGTCAAAGCTGCAAGAAAATTTGTCATATCACGGAAACTCCTCTACAAAATTCATTTCCAATTGTTTGATAGTGAACATTGGGAATATGGGAGTGCTTACAAAATAGAAGAGAACCTAGAAAACATTTTTTAGGAACCCCTTCTAGGATCCATTCACCATAGGGAAATTGAGCCCTCAGTGAGCTTCAAAAGGTGACTTTTGGTGAAAGGTACACATCTTTTCCCCCTTTTCAGATCTGACTTTGGATTATTGTTTCTATCAGGTTTGATTACTATTCGTCATTTGCATTTCATATCTTATATTTTGAATGAGATTAGGGAAATAGGTCTTTGTGGTCAACCCCTCATCATAATCATATATTTCCTCATTATTTCATTTTGGTGAACTTATGTTTGATCCTTGCATCTTCTAATTTTGGAGTCCTCTTTCACCCTATATTTAGATTTTACATTCATTTGCATCTCATTGCATTGAATTTTGTCTCATTTAGGGTGTCTAGATTACATTTAACTTTGCATTTCATTTAAGGGTTTTAGGATTGCACATTTTGCATTCTTTAAATCTGAAAAATACCAAAAATCAACCATCTTTCATATCATTTATATAGCATTACATCATATTAATTTACATTTTGAAAATTGAAACAAAATTTCATATCAAATTAGGTATTCTAGGTTGTCATTTAGTCACATTTTGCATTTATATTCAATCCTCATTTCATAGAAAATAAAAACTAAAACTTGTTGTATTGGACTAGAATCTGAAAAATACTAAAATTCACTCAAAAATCTGTAAAAATTTGTTTCAAAACCCTCGCCTAAGACCCATTTTACCTAGGGAAAATGGGTCCCTAATCAAGGTCATATTCTAATTTTTTGGGCATTAAAACATTAATTTTTGTATTCCTATTGGTTGTTTTCAGATTTTTGTTTCTCTTTGCAGAATTTTTCTTTCTTCAATTTGGTCATATCTACATTCATTTGATAAAGCTAGTGCATTTTGTGATTTCAAAATTGCATTTACAAGACATAATTTTCAGGTTTTTGCATAGTGTAGTAAAAAAATTACCTTGTTTAGAATCTAAAAATTACATTTACATATTGTATTCAAGGTCATTGCATTGCATTTTATCCTCATTACATTTTGGGTTGACATTGAATTTTTGAAACCTGTATGATCTTTAAAACATGGTGTCCTATTGGCAACACTATTGTGAGATATATTTCATGACTCGTGTCATCTCGCGATACACCATTTATCGTGGATCTTGGGTTTTCTAACTATCTTTCTAATAGTGTTGATAATCAACCCCCTATGGATCATAACCTACATACCTCATTTCCAATGACTTCCTTACCTATAACCAATGTGCATGATGTTCATATCATGCAAGAAAACATAAGAATGATAGATGAAGGCTTAGAACAAATGCAAAATCTTGTGAGTCTTGATGTGGCTACTACACTGGCTAACCTAAGAAATGTTCTTAAGAGTGATAATGGAATATAAATTTTAGATGGCCTTGGTGACCTCCTTAATGAGACCTTCAAATATAAAGAGAATGATAATATACATATATTTATTTCTCACAAAATGACATAATCAAACATGCACCCGATGGTCCTCTTTACATAGCTAGAAGAATCAATGACAAGCCTACCAATGGGATATTAATTGATCCCGTCTATGTAGAGAATTTGATCACTAAATAATTCCTATTTTTGCATGAAATTTATTAAGATACATATGAAAGACCGAAAGCATGGATAAAAATGCATAATGGTTTTTCTTGCGCTATGATTGGCTCAATAAATCTCCCTCTAAAATTCAGACCAAAAACATTTAGATCTTTATTGTGCACCATAGTGGATTTAATCGTGTGTCTTCCTAAGGGAAATTTTCATTGAATTTATTTTAGCTTGAGCCTATTGAGCCTATTAGACCCTATGAAGACTTATTTTTCAAATCATATCAAAAGTTTTAAGGAAAATCACATAGTAGAATTTTCCCTTAGAAATACACTTCAACCTATGATTGAGATACCTATCCTAGACGAAACCATGATTGAACCAAAATCCCTTCCAAAAATCCAAGAGAAACCTATGAGAAATCCTCCTACCATTTCCTATAAGAGAGCACAATACAATCAAAACACTCATATTGTGCCTCCTAAAATCAAACAAGTTTACAAATCTAAAGAGAAAGTTTGTGCATTCCTCTATTTGTATCTACATTATTCTCTATGTTGTAAAAATTTTATCTTTTATTTGTCTTGTTTTTTCCTTTTGGGGGTGATGCAAGGCATCAAGAAATTTATGTCTCTTCCATGTTGACCCAAAAGGATTTTTCTTTGTTTTCTCTCTCTTTGTGTCATTCTTCCAGATCTATGTGTATTTGGGGAATGATGATGTTTCCGAGCTCTATAACAACATTGTAGCAAATATATACTAACCATGAATCCATAGATCCATTAGGTATTTTGGGGGCCAACCCCTCCTTCCTTTTTCATGGGGTAGCTTCATTTTGGAAACATGTGACTTGGCATAGGGTTTTCTGAATAAGCTCTCATGTCTCAGGATTGAACAATATTGGATAATTTTAAAAAATTTCCCACAACAATGGTGTAAGCAACTACTTTAAAGTGGGGGCATACATCAATAATATCTTTCAATATTTCTCATGTTTCATAGTGCGATTTTCTTTTTTCTTGTGATGCATCCTTTCCTTGGTGGTGTCTTTGGTTTTGATGTCCTCCAAGAGTGATATTTCTTAGTGTACGAATTTTCTCTTAGTGGTGATGTGATTCACTACATTCCCTAAGTTGTGAATCTTTTACTCTTGACTTTTCCTCTCTTGGAGAAATTAGACACGATGTTACCTAAGAAGAAGGCCTTACACAAACTAGGAAAAATCCCTTTGAACAAAATCATTTTACTAGCATTATTGATCATAAGTTTTAGCATAATGCAACTTGTTAGCCTTATGAATCTCGAACCCTAAAATTCAAGACCAACTAGTATAGCAAACCTTGCTTGCTTATGGAGGATTTCCTTGTGCATAGTTTTTTAGCATAATGTAGCTTGTTAAGCCCTATGAATCTTGAACTCTAAAATTCAAGGCCACTTAGCATAACACACCTTGCTTACCTGTAGAGCCTTGCCTTATCTTGTGTCACCTTATTGAAGTTTTCAGGAGGATAGATTTGATATGGTATTGGAGCCTAATATGATTCTCTCATTTTTCACCCTTTTGGGACACTAACCTAGTGGATTTCTTGAGGTTACACTACCTCAGAGTGAGCGTAAAACCAATGGATTAGATGTTTTCCAAAGTGATCAAACCATCTAGGCTTGATATTATTGGTCTTTGATATTGTATGATTGTGTATCTTTGTCATTGTTGCATACATAAGTGTCTTGAATGTCTACTTTAGTGTGATTTTGTACTTGTATTCATCCTCAAACTAAAGTGGGGAAAAAATGTAGTATAGGAAAAAGTATCTCTTTTTCACACTAAATTTGGGAATGGATAATAATAAATAAAGTGAGCTTAATGATGCCTTAATTTAGTGTTGTAATGTGTATTTTACATGTTTGTATTAAATTTAGTGCCCTTTTAATTAAAACAGACTTAATTATTCTTTGTTTTTGGTGTTGTAAGGTGTACCTTTACACTTTCACACTAATCTAGGGCTTTATTAATTAATTGAGATTATTTTTTGTTAATTGGCCCATTTAATTCAAATCCAAGCCTAATTAATTACAAATTTTGAGCGATAAAACATGACATTCATAAATGCCATGAAATAAGGTGTCACATTGAGCATTGTGTGTCCTTGGAAAGTGGCCTAGGAACCATTCACCATAGGTCAAATGGGTCCTCACTTGCTCCTATGACCTAAATTCAAATGATGTTTTTAACATTTTTTCAATGATTTCAAATTTATATTCAAATGTCAGCTTGTGATATTTGAATTTTGATAATTAATGTTAAGAAATGTATAAATAAGAGGTCATTTCACTATGTTTCACCTAGAAATTTTGATTAGAGCATTCCTAGAGAAAATTTTATGATTTCAAGAGAATTTGAGAGCATTTCAAGGAATTCAAGGGCAAATTCATTGAATATTATTGCAGCAATAAAGATTCTATTGTCATGTCAAATATTTCTTACATCATGCATGTTGTTTGAGCTAATATGGTGATGTAGAGTTCAAGTTATATTCAAGAATATCGAACGCATTATCTATATTCAAGTTTCATGATCAAGATCTACATTCATTGAGGCCACTTCATGTTAGTTTCGATATCTACATTCCAAGGTTCAAATAAGGTTTGGTGAGTTGTTACATTTTTTTTTTCATTCATAATTCCTTCATGCTATGTCATTGTTTTATTTCAAGATTTAATTACAAAAATCGGGTTTGACCAAGGAAAACTCCCATTCCCTAACAAAACAACAATTTTCTCTCTTTGATGTGTGATTTCATATTTTAGGTTGAAGATCGTGTGAAGAGAAAAATTGAAGAAAGTTGCAAGAAAAGTTGTCATATCATGGAAACTCCTCTACAGAATTTATTTTCGGTTGTTCGATAGTGTAGACACAACAAAAGAGAACCCATAAAGCATATTTTAGGAACCCTAGCCCAGACCCATTCACCATAGGGTGAATGAGTCCTCAGTGAGCTTCAAAAGATGACTTTTTCTGAAAGGTACACATCCTTTTCCCCTTTCCAGATCTTCCTTTTGATTACTATTTCTATTAGATTTGACTACTATTCTTCATTTGAATTTCATAGCTTACATTTTGAATGAAATTAGGGAAATAGGTCTTTTGGGGAACCCCTCATTATCATCATCATCATCTATTTCCCTGTTGTTTGAATGGGTAAGGAAGTGTAAGAAATGTGTCTTTTTCTCAGGAAAGGAAATATTAGCAACTCTTCCTTTACAATCTATCCAAGTTGAACAACCCTTCATGAAATGGGGTATTGAATTTATTGGAGCCACTAACCCACCTTTTAGTGTAGGTCATAAATGTGTCCTCACTACCACCGACTATTTCACTAGGTGAACTAAAGTTGTAGCATTGAAGGAGGCTAATGAGACTATTGTCCTAAGCTTTTACGAGGAGCTGGTGACAAGGTTAAAAGTGCCTAATTCTATTATTTTTTATAATGCTTTGGCTTTTGTGGGCATAAAAATAAGTGAATAGGATGTCAATAATGGTATCTATCTGAGTATGTCATCAAAATATTACCCTCAGGAGAATGGTTTGGTTGAGTCAACAAACAAGAAATTGATTGAGATCATCAAGAGGACTAGGGAAGATAATCAGATGACTTGGCATACCAAGCCAAAGTCTTCCCTTTGGGTAGATAGAATTACCCCCAAGAGATCCATTGGAAACTCCCCATATATGGTTATGTATGGAAAAGAAGAAAGGTTTCCCTTGTCAGTTGAACTACTAGCTCTTGAGTTGGCTAATTAGTTGGAAATTTTAGAAGGGGAGGACATAATGATGGTCAAGTATGCACAATTTATGGATTTAGAAGCCAAAGATAAAGTGATGAAGACAATAGAGGAGTATCAAAATCAAGTGAATAAGTCTTTTGATAAAAGGGCCACCCCTAGGGTCTACAAGTAAGGGGACATAGTCCTCAAATGGGATATACTAAAGAGTAGACCTAGAAGAAACACAAAATTTGATGCCATATGGAGTGGACCTTACATCATTTCTGAGTGCAAAGAACATAATTCCTTCTAATTGTCAAAAATGGATGAAGAAGAAGTACCAACCCCAGTTAATGGTATTCACCTCAAATGTTGTTTTTGAGGTATTATCAGTATTTTTTACATATTATTTTAGGTTTCTTCTTTCTAAGAAGTGATCTTGCACACCCTTAATTCTCCTTAAGGGAATGTATGCTTTGAGTTTCATGCTTTCCTCCAAGTGTAGTTTACACATGTTCCATTTTACCCTAGGATGAGCCTAATTACTAAAAATAATTCCCATGACTTTGTGCCAAATGGGTTGATAAGCCCCCTTGGACCCCATGATTTGTAAGAAATCATCTCACAAAGTGACCAATAATGTTGTCATTTCATGCCATCCTTATGACCCATCATTGAAAACCGATCTAAGAGATCTCAGATGGGTCATACTACATGAGTCTCCCTTGAAAATTTCCTAAATTTGGCTAAGTCTAGGTACTGTGGATTTTTAGGCTATTGCTTTCCTCCTTCCCAATCCCTTATCCCTAACACCCAATCCCTTCCTTCTAAAAAATAACTAAGTTTTGATGTTTTGGAGGTTGAGCTTCAGAATTTACCTTTACTTCTTACCTTTGTTATGGTAAGAGGTAAGACCCCCTTCCGATCTTCAACCCCCAATGTTCTCTTTAAAAATATGACTAAGTGTTGACCTTTCAGGAATTGAGGATTGGGAATCCCATTTATCCTTTCCTCCTATCTTCATTTTTGTTGTTCCATATGATTGATCTTTGACCTCTTATGTCTCGCTTTTAGGAATTAGCTTTTGGTCATACTCCTTACCTCTTCCCCCCTTTTCTTTGTAGTCATTAAAGAATCCTCTTGATGCCTGACTCCTGAAACTATCTCTTCCCTTTTTCCTTCTTCTTAAGGCCCCATTTTATTCTTAAAGGTTTTAACCTTCTCTCTTAGGGTCCCCTTTTCTTCAAAATCTATCTAAGTCCTCTGTTCAAACTTTCAGGCTTCACGCTTTTTTTTTACCCTTACCACTTTATGGTAAGCGGTAAGAGGTAGGATGACCCTCCAACCCCCATTCTGCAATGACCTTTCAAGGATTGGGGATCATATTTCCTCCTTACTTCCTTCCCCTTCCCCCTCATGAATTAACTTTTATGTAGTAATTGGTAGGCTTCTTCCCCAATGCTTGATAGGGAGTAGCTTCTGAACTTCATAGCTTTGTTCTTCTTTCTTCTAGTCTTCATTAAGCGGAAAGTGGTAAGTGGTATGAGGTATCCCCAACATGTGATCTCTGATAGGAACACATTTTTGGAGTTTCAAACCATTTATTTAATGATCAACCGAGGGTTCTTTTCAGGCCGATGCCCCAACATTTTATGTTTGGTCGTGTTTTTTTGGGTTGATGCCATTAATTCTTGAGCAAGCTTCTCACTTGTCTGTTCAACTTTTGAGGCTCAAGGTGGATGGTATTTATTTCACTTCTTGTTGGTTGTGATTGATCTTATGGGAGCTCGTTCTCATTTATTGTTGATTATTGTCCTTATTTTCTTGCCCTATATCTAGATTGTTGATTTCATGGAGACATTTTAGAGGGATTTTTGAACAAAATTTATTGAAAAGGTATAGGGTACAGGTATTTTCACATCCAAGGTTCATACTTCAATAAATTTTCTAAGATCTAGTCACCTCAAATCTAACTTGGATTAATTTTTTTATTTTCTAACCCTAGTGGTGGTTAGGGTTTGGGTTAGAATCAACTAAGTTATGCCTAAACTATAAAGGAAACACTTGGATTACTTTCAAGGGTTTTTCCCCAAATTATTTGGAGGCCAATATTCTAGATCCTAAGGAAGATGTTCTTCTTGCTATTGAATGGAAAGATTTGGAAGAAGGATAAATTATATCTTCAGCCTCCACTTTTTCCTTGGGGGATATGTCATTACAGTCTCAGAAGGAGGCTAGTAGCCTGAGTGAATCCCTGGCCATGTTCGGATTTCCCCCTCACCCCAGTGATAGAGAAGATGAGGATGATTGGTTACAAGCTCCAAATAATTCTAAAAATAAAAAGAAGCTAAATGTTGGAGGTGGACACAAGTTTGGAAAACATTCCCAAAAGGAATCCAGAAACAAAGATACTACGAGGAATGTGGTTGCTGGTAAACAAAGAACCTTGGATTCGATCACGGGATCGAAGTCCAAAAATAAGTAGCCCTGGTTGCTATTCTTTAAGCTTTTGGTTTTACTAGACCTATTTGGTATCCTTAATGAGGTTTATTTCTTGGATTATTAAGGGCCTTAATAGCCCATAAAAACAAGTTTTAGTTAAAACCTATATTCTAGACAATAAAGTGGATATTTTTCTCCTTCAAGAAACCAAAATGAAGGAGACCTTTGACAAGGTGATTTTGAAAATATGGCCTGGTGTGAATTACTATGCTAGTGAGGCTAAAGGAGACTCAAGGGGTATCGCAACCCTTTGTAATCCCTCAAAATGCAAAGGAAATTTGGGATCTACTAGAAGGAATAGTTTAATGGTTTCTTAGGAAAAATGGAACTTAATCAATATCTATGCCCCCAATTCAAATAGGGGTAGATTGCAGCTATGGGAGTATCTAATTGATGTAATTAAAAATAAATAGGATGAATATTGGATGTTGGGAGGTGATTTCAAATCTCCTCTCCTACCCTCTAAAAATTTGGGGGGGTTGGATGACTATTCTTATAGTATGATGGAGTTGGCTGGATTCTTAAATTATGTTGGGCTCTTTCATATTCCTTTACATGGCTCCAAATTCACATGGTCAAATAGAAGGCTTGACAACCAAATAATTAAGGTTAAGTTGGATAGGTTCTTTATCTCTTCTAATTGGAACATCTCCCAATATCTCTCTCTACTCTCCCAAGATTTGGATATGACCATAATGCTATTGTGCTTAAAATAAATGATGACCACAACAAGGGTCCTTTCCCTTTTAGATTTGAAATAATGTGGAGCCTTCATCCAAAATTTGTTGTTTTAATAAAAAATTGGTGGAATGAACCCATAGGAGGCACCCCCATGTTTTGCTTGGTGGAGAAGCTGAGAAGAATCAAGCAAAGTGAAAGGTTGGAATAAAGTTAACTTTAGTAACATATTCACAATTATGAAATTGCTAGGAAACAACTTAAAGGAAGTTCAAGGAAAAATGGAAGCTGACCTTATGGATGAGAGATATGCATTAAAGAACATGATCTAAGATCTCAATAGTTTAAGGTAAATAAAAGAGAGGATTTTTTTGGAAACAAAAGTCTCGGGTCCAATGGCTTACTGAAGGAGACCATAACACTAAATTCTTCCATCAATATGCCTTGAAACACAAAAGCAGGAACAAGATTAGATCACTCAAGAAAGAAGATGGTACCATAGTCTCAACTGAAAAATAAATTGTTAAGGAAGTTGTTAACTTCATTTCCTCCTTCTAGAATACCTAAGGTGATGCTAATTAGGTGCATGATGATTTCCTTGAAGTGATTCCTAAAGTTATATCTAATCAAGACTTAAAGACTATGTTTAATACTATTTATATGGAGGAATTTAAATAAGATGTTTTCTCCTTTGGGGCTTATACAACCCCTAAACTTGATGGGTTCCCTCCTTCCTTTTTTAAGACTTATTAGGATATTGCTAAAACTAACTTATTCAATGCTGGTAGAGATTTTCTTAGATTGGGTAGGCTTCTAAACCAATTGAATGTCATTTTTAATGACCTTATCCCCAATAATGATGAGTCCTCTTCTGTATCAAGGATTATAGACCCATTAGCCTTTGTAATACTATCTATAATTTTTTTCAAAGATCCTTGTGAACAGACTTAAAGTTGCTTTATGCAAAATGATTGCCCCAAACCAGAAAGGATTTGTCCATGGAAGAAACATTTTAGATGTTTTTATCTCTACCCATGAAATCATTCACTCTGTGGATCTTATTAAAAACCCTAGGATGACCTTGAAAATTGATATGTCTAAGGCATATGATAGCATTTCTTGGTCATTTCTCTTTTCCATTCTTAGGAGATTTTGGTTTAAGGGAAGATTCCTAAAGTTTCTCACTGCTTGTGTTACCTCCCCTATGTGCTCGATTCTAGTTAATGGTGCCCCCCAAGGTTTCTTCTCATGTGGTTAGGGCCTAAGACAAGGAGACCCCCTCTTCCCCTATTTTTTCATAATATTTGTTGAGGACCTTAGAAGGAATATCCAAAAGCTAATTGACTCTAAGGATCTTAAAGGAGTTAAAGATACTTCATCTCTCCTACCTGAATCTCACCACCATTTTTTGATGATACCATCCTATTTGGTGAGGCCTCAGTGGGGGAAGCTAGCCTCTGGAAATCTATTTTAAATGACTATGCTTTTGTCTTTGGTCAACATATTAACTATGAAAAAAGAAAGATATACTTATTTAATGCAAACCAACTTGTGAAGGAAAGAGTGGTAAGGATCTTGGGTTGTTAGGAATTTTTTTTACCTACTTCCTACCTTGGGTTACCTCTGATATCTAGAAAGTTGGAAAACAATTATACGAACCATATGATTGAGAGAGTTCAAAAGAAGTTGGTAGGTTGGAAGGTTAAAATTCTAAGCTTAGTTGGGAAGATACAATTGCTAAAAGCCTCCCTATAGAATATCTTGATCTACTATTTGTCCCTCTTTAAAATCATATCCTTCATTGGGAAAAAATAATAGATTCAAAGAAGATTCATGTGGTCTAGAATAGAAGAGAAAAAAATAATTTTGCTTGTTAGTTGGGAGAAAATGTATACTCCAAAAAATGTAGGAGGTTTGGGGATAAGGAGAATCAAATTTCTTAACAAAGCTCTTACAACTAAGGTGGCATGGAAACTCTTGGAAGGGTCTAAGGATTGGGTGAATATTTTCCAAGCTAAATATCTAAAGAATAGAGACCCTTTTTGTTTCCTCTCTACTACAGATCTTCCTAGCGAGTCTTCCCTCTGAAACCATCTTATTAAAACAAAAAATGTGTTGAAATTAGGGATGAGAAAGAGGATTGGTAATGGAAAAGACACCGATTTTTGGAAAGACCCTTGGACTGAGGATTCTCCTCTCTCTGCCTTGGAAGGATTTAATCCCCTTAAACAATTCTTGTCAATAATATATGGTAAAAAGGTAGTAGACTATATCAATTGGGAGGTGGAAGAACCAAAATGGAAGGAATTCAACATGTTAAGCAGTGTCAACCTGAGAGGTTAGAAACATATTAACTGGGATCCAACTCTGTAAAGGTTACACAACCTCATAGGGGAGGTGATCTGGTTTCCATTGAAAGGGAAGATTAATGGGTATGGCAAGGGAAATATTTAGGCTATTTCTTAGTTAAACAGGCTTATAATGAATTGGTGAAACCCCTAACTAACTATAGAGACCCTCACTAAGACAAATTGTGGATTTTAAACCTTATCCCAAAAATTAACTATTTCTTGTGGGCTACATCACATGGTAGAATTCTAACAATTGATAATTTGGTAAGGAGATGATTTCAGCTTGTTAATAGATGTATTCTTTGCAAGCAGGATGAAGAGTCATTTATGCATCTTTTCTTCCATTGTCAGTTCTCAAGAGAAGTGTGGTCATTCTTCCTTCCCTTGTTTTTCACTGACTGGGTGTTTCCCCCAACTATGAAGTCATTTTTTGAAAGATGGTCCAACTTTCCTTTCTCCCATAAGGTCATTGTGGATATTTGGAACCAAATTCCCCCCTTTTTAACTTGGTGAATTTGGAAGGAAATGAATAACAAGATTTTTAGGGAGGCAAAGAGAAGCAACTATGAGGTTAGTATGTTCATAAAAGCTCAAATACAGGAAAATATGGAAGTGGTAGGATATAGGTCCACAAAATTTTGGTTGACCTATAAAGAGTTGAGAATTAAGTAGGTTTGGGGTCTAAATAAGGAACTAACTAATCTAAATTGGGCCACGATCTCAGCTAGGAAGGCTACTGTTTTGGTTCCTCCTGAAAAAGAATGGATTAAATGCAATTTTGATGGGTCTTCTAAAGGTAATTCAGGCATGGATAGGGCAAGAGGTCTACTAAGAAACCATCTGGGGGACTGCATTATGAGTTATGGTACAAATTTGGGAGTCTTCTCCAATAATAAAGTTGAGGCAATGGTGGTTTGGGGGGTAAAAAGACTCTAAGAGAATATGGTTTTAAGAAGGTAATCATGGAAGGAGATTCTAAATTACTTATAGATATATTAAATGGAAGTGTTGTGACCCCTTGGGAATTAAAAGGTTCATCATTGACAAATGCAAGTCCTTAATGAGTTTCTTTACTCATTGTCATGTGCAACACATGTTTAGAGAAGGAAATTTATCATCTAACTATGCAACCAACGAAGAACTTAGGTGTAACAGATGGAACCATTGGGATAATAATCATTTTAATTTTTCATTGAAAGACAAAGTGCTCAAATAAAAATATGAATATGTGTACAACTTGCGAAGATGAGAAAAGGGAGTGGTATAGGAAGTTGATGCGATCTTGTAAAATAAAAGGCTCTCAGAATTATGTTGATAAAAGTGGTACGAAATCAAGTATGAAGATCTCCTCGAGTGTTAAAGGAAATTATTATTTCATTCCTGAGATTTTAATGGATCACATGGGTTTATTCAATACAAAGGATGGTGTCAAATCTATCTACCATTGTGAAGATCAACTTGTTACAAAAAATCAAGTCATTTATTATTTGTAATAATAATAATGAAGTCTTGGCCCAAGGAAATGTGATATCGGCTATCTCTTTAAGAAATTTCTTGAGCTTCATCTCTGAAAGTGATTATTTCCAAATCAAATGCAATAGTGTTCCTTGCAAGTTTGGAAGTTTTCCAGGGCAGAGTAGGATTATGAAGAAAAGGTTGTAGAATCCTAAAATCTTATAGTGTACAAAAATGGGTGGGTTGAGAAAGTGTATTGAACCATCGAATTGTCAAGTTCTAAGAAAAAATGTGAACCTATGGAGGAATTTTAGAAGAGCGAGTATGGTTCCTTTTTTTTGGAGCCATGAAAGGCTTCAAAAAAATTCTAACTACAAAATTTACCAACTCATGGAGAAAGGGGAATGTGGCTACTGGTGCCGTTAGATTTGAGGTGACAACCCAGTTCATAATGAAGGCTAATAGTTTGCAAAACCAAGGAATTAAGGTGGAAAAGAAGAGTGGAGTGACTTACCAGCCTTTTGTTGAAAAGTTCCTCCATGACAATGAAAATATAACTAGGTTTTAAAATGGGTATGTGCGGCTTGAACTCCTAACTCCCTATGCTCTGGTTAATATGTTTGTGATGTGATATTTTGTACTTGAAGGTAGATATATGGCTATTCATGCATACCACTTTCCCTTGTTGAATCATATCTTTCATAATGAGAATATAAATTTTCTATTTTATTTGCTCTCCTCTCTGTAACAAAACATTGAAAAGGGTTTGAATCCTCCCCTACATCAAGGTTTAATTCTTACCATCTATAAGCATGTATTAGCTTTGAAGCCACATGGTAATAATTTATTTTCAAGATAGGAAATTGAGAATCAAAATGCCTAGGAAAATGGGGAACCTTTAGTAGAGGTTAGCCCTATTCAAGAGCCTATCCATGGACCCCCTCCCCTTATTGTTGAAAGAAATGTGAATACCCCTACTAAAATATCTTTCTCTACTACTAAAATATCAAACCCTTCTACCCCTGTGGGTATGAATAATCCTACTATAATCCCCTTTGAGCTCGAGTTGGTTAAAGCTACCCTTGAGAAATGCAAGCATTATCTACTTCTTCTTGAACTGCCTAAGTTAAAGAAACTAAAAAAAAGAGTTGAAAATATAAAATGAGGTCATTACCATAAGTGAAGAAAAATAGGGTATTCAAATAGAGGATATGGAGGATAGGAATTTGATCTAGGGCATCATAGGTCGAAGGCCTACTCACCTCACAAAGGCTACTTCCTAACATAAGAAGGGGAAATAAAAATCCACTGCTCAAGAGGAGGAATATTTGGAAGTGGAAGATTTTGAGGCCCAAGTTGATGAAGACAGTGATGGTATGGAATTTGAAGAGAATTCCTATGAAATGGGCAAGGAGGAAATGAAGGAGGAGAAATAAGAAAATGAGGAGGAAGAGACCAAAATTGAAGAAGAGCCAAAGAATGAAATTTTGACAACTCCTGAAATTGGGAACATTACTAATGATACTAATATTGTTGATGATCCTATTATTGACTATATGAAAAGTAGGTTGACCTACATGTAGGTTCAAATGGATGACATGGAAAAATACATTATCACTCTAATGAAGGTGATGAATGGCCTCATGCGTAGAGAAATGATCGGTGCAGTCTCTGGCCAAACCAAGATTACTAAAAAGTTGAAGAAGATGGGAAAGACTGATGATTTGATGGACCTAGATGAGGATGAGGGGCTTGATTGGAGAGAGTATGTCTCCTATATAAGAGAATAATGGGACATAATTTCAAAATCAAAGTAACGATTTTTTACTTCTTCTGGTTATGGCTATCATTCTTTTTTTTTGTTTTGTTTTAACATCCTAGGCTACTATTTTATATAGCACTATTATGGTTGAGAACTTGCTAGATTCTAGTTGACCTTATAAATGGTCTTCGTAGTATTAACTTCTTTATTAGTAGTATTCATTTTTTGATTAATTATTGTGGTTCTATGTTATTGTTCTGTTAATGGGTTTACATGCCACCCTAGATTTGTTGTTTCTAGCTACTGGCTGGTGTTGTTCCCCCTAGCTTGTTTCCTTTTTTTGAGTTATTTGGCTTGTAATCATGGGATCAAAACCCTTCCCCATCTTAACTAATCAAAAACATTCTTGTGCCTAAAATGATTTAAAATAATAAATCTACTTGAATCTTTCTTCAAGTGTGACATACCTCATTAATCACAACATAATTTCTTTTGTAAGTGTTTCCCTGATCATCTTGTATGACTATAATTAAAATTTATTAGTTCCTCACCTAGATTTAATAACTTCAAGATCACCTCATATCTAACCCTTTGATCCTTTAAAATATTTGTTTCCTTTACGGATAGAATAGTAGCCTCCACTATTATGTCCTTAATAACTTTGAACACCATATCATGGGGATTCACCTTTCAATTCTCCTATTCTTTGGAAAATTCAATTGCCAAAGGGGTATCATAACTATTCAAAATTTCAAGGAAGTGATCTAGCTCCCCACTCTTAATTATTATCCAAAATTATATTTTTTTCTTGATATTTATATCAAATCAATGTCTCAATCCTATTCCTTTCTCTTCTCAGATTTATATAACTATAGAAATGATGAACCCACCAAATCCCAACACTTACTTCATTTCCCAAAATATTCTCACTAACTTTATAATTTAATGATAAGATGGTGCCACCACTTATTTCACACCTTAGGCTATTAGTTCTAATGTTACATTACTTTGAGTGAGGAGTAAAATATTTCGTGTAGGAATGCTTAGTTGGAAAAGGAGATCCTAGGTCTAATGACTAGATCACTAGAATCAATCATTTTCCAAAAACATTGGGTAATATAGATTGGAAAGGATATGAAGTTGACTTACAATAAAAAATGTGACTCAATAAACCCTAGATCTAGATTCTTTTGGGAGTGGTTAAACTATGAAAATTAAATATTCTATAATGAATTATAAGAAACTAAAAGTAGGAAAAAATAATTGGAATCCAAAATTGTAGAAGGTAGACACAGAAGAACTTGGGATTTGAATTTGAGCTAAATTTAGCTAGTCTAGGATGCCCTGCACCCTAGACTAAAAACCTAATTTCTAAAAAATGATTTCATAGGACTGATGTCCTTGGTCTATAGCTTCTTTCTTCTAGGATTGTTGTCATAAATTTGTCTGTTTATTAGAAAATGTTGATTTCGTGACTTAAGGACTTGGAGGATTTAAGTTCAAGGATGAACAAATGGCCTTCAATATTCCTCCAATTCACTTTAGATCTGCAATCTAAAGACATGAAAATATGGGAAGGGTTATGCCATATAGTATCTTGCCTAATTCAAACCCTATGTTGGTATTCCTACACCCACAATGGAAAATATGATGATAAAATAGAGCTTATCCTTGTGAGTGATAGAGGCTAAATGATAAACAAGTAATAAATTGATAATTTTCCACAACTCACCACTCATAATTGATCTCCTTGATGGACTAAAGTCACACTCATCACCTTCAAGTATCAATTGTTACTTGACTTTATTTGATTTGAAGACCTACAAGTGCTAGTGCTCAAAAATTAAATGCATGTAAAACATGAGCAAAACTCACATAAAACTTGCATTATGCTCGAATGACATAATGTTGTAATAATATTGACAATTATGCTCTTGACTACTCTTGAGTTGATTTTAAAGTATAATAATTTCTCTCCAAAATTGATTTTTAATTCAAATGGTGAAAATACTATGTATTTATATGAAATTGATATAATTTCCCAAAAAATAATTCTTGATAAAAGATAATTAAAAGTTAAATTTCAAATAATAAATTACTAACACAAACATATTTAAATTTGGAGCCAAAATAGGCAGTTTAAGGCACCTTGTTCCCTAGATTGGATTTGTACTTTCTAGGGATCCAAAGTTTTAGGGAGAAAATATTAAATTCCTACTTTGATTTCCAAAGTTTGATTTTTTGATAATTTTTTTAATATGAGAAATTAAAAACATAATTAGTAAATTAGGTGCATAATTAGGTCCAAGCACATAGGGGGAGAAAAACCTAGTGTGAAATTGTCAAGGGTGACAATTTTTGACATTACAAGGTGTAAATATTGATGATTAATACATGATTAAATTTTATCTATGTATTTTTAATGGGAAATCATGGTTTCATTTCATTAGTCCCTTTTCCATGACACTCCAATTGGCCAACCTATTGGCTAATCTATTGACCTCTCTATAGATGTGGGAAATCTTAACAATTTTAAAAATATACTTAGAATTTTAATGGATTATATAATCAAAGAATAAATGGTCTAACAATGCCGGGATTTATCTTTTAAGAAATTAATAATATTCAAATAACCCCATTTGATGATAAGATAATGGATATCCTAGTTCTAAATCAATCTCAATGGATGAAACACTACAACAAATTCTACATAATGGTTGGTTTGAATGCCAGGATATATAGCATATGTAGCTATGAGGTTCCAATTTTTGTCTCCTAGAGTTGGACCTCCTACAACCAGACCAGGGTTCCCTTTGGTAAAACCATCATAATTTAGTTTGAACCATGAAAGAGATAAGAAATACCAAGAATAGTTGCTTCTCTTGATCTTCATCCCCTTGGTCAAATTGGCAATGCCAGACTTAATGACCCTTCCCTTAGCCACATCCCAGGAAAACTTAATCACAAGTGCAAGGAATAATTTACCTTGGCTAGCACATAAAAATTCACTTGATAGAAAATATAATGTTATCAAATACTCTATTAACATTAGGTTTCATCTCTCTAAAAATTATGTTGTAATCAAACTAAATTGTAATGTTCATGATTGTATAATTATATAAATTATTTGATGAATATAAATAAATTATTTTTGTAGATAATATATATAATATGATAATGCAAATATATAATAAGAAATCTCGAGTAAATTCCAATAGTGGCATGGTGTGATGGTTATAGTTTTTGTATTGTTGTTCTTTCCATCAAGGTTCAAACCCAATTTGGGTGTATTTTTTGAGTGCTTATGTTGGGGATGAGGTCCCATGTTTGTGACCTCATTGGTTCATAGCTTTGAGTCAAAAGTGTTTACCCCTTTTTAAAAAATATATATAAATCTTGAGTAAATATCATTGATGTTGTGATCTTATGTTTAAAAATAGTTTTTTATAGGTTCAAAATTCAATAAATAGAGTGATTAATACTAATATTGTATTATATTGCATTTCAGTGTGTAATTTTTAGCTACATAATTAATTGACGTAGATAATTATAATTATTCTATAACATTTTTTATACATAGGTGTATATGATTAGTCAATATACAACATATTTTAACAAACATTTGTTAAAAAACATGTTATTTTAATCAAATTAATAAACATTAATTTAAAATATTATGAAAATTTTGAAAATAGAATTTAAATTATTTATTTTTGTGTTAGTTAATTGAAATATGAATAAATTGATTTTATAATAATTTTCTTCTAATAAGTAATAAAAAATAATTTTCACATATCTATGTAAGATACACAAATTTTAATTAAACAATCTGAAACTATTAACCTTAAACTAAATATCATTTACAATTATTTGTCACCTAAATTTTAATAGATATAAAATTTTAAAAAGAAAAGTTTGAGATTTAATTCTCTTTTATTTTATCTAAAAAAACCTAAAAAAAATTAATGTTTCCTTGTCACATTAAAGAAGCAAGAATATTTTCATAATTAATGAAAAAATATAAGTTACAAAATAGATTCATCTTCTCTTTATATCTCCTCTTTCTCTCTCACACTCTCTCTCACTCGCTTTCTCTCTCTCTTTGTATCTCACTCTCTCCTCTCCATCACTTTCTCTCTATATCTACCTCTCCTTAACTCTCTCTCAATCTCCCCACCTTCCTCCCCTTTTTGTATCACATCTTAGTGCACATGAGAGAGACAAAGACAGAGACCAAGAGAGAGGAGGGAGGGTGGGAGAGAGAGATGGGAGAGAGGGAGAGATAAATGGGTATAGGTGAGATAGAGAGAGGGAGAAGGGATATATAGGTACAGAGGTAGGTAGAGAGAGATTGATAGGTATTTATAGAGGGAGAAGAAGGTAGATGGATGGATATGGGAGATATAGAGAATTAGAGAGGAAAGGAGAGATGGAGGGAGAGGTATGGATGGAGAGAGAGAGAGAGGTAGGTAGGTAGGCAGAGGGATGGAGAGAGGGAAGGAGAGAGGGGGGAGAGGTAGGGATGGATGGAGAGAGGAGGAGATCTGAGAGAGAGAAACAAATAGAGAGAGGCATAGTTGAGATAGATAGAATTTGAGAGAGAGATTTAGGTAGAGAGAGGTGAGGAGAGATGGAAAGAGGGGAAGAGAGAGAGAGAGGGAGAGGTGGGTAGAGGGGGATAGTGTTACAATTATGTATATTTGGTGTTGTCATTGATGTCAATAGGCTTATGTTTGTGTTTTCATTTATGTCAAATGGTGATGGTTGAGAATTTTTGATGATGCTTTGATTAGTTTCACTATGTTGTTATTAGTAAGTGTTACTAGTGTCATCCTCTGATGTTGCTTTGATAAGATTTTGTTTGTGGGTATTGTTTGATCAAGTTGTTGTGTTGCAGTTGATTTGGTGATGATGAGGAAGTGGTGAAGATGATGAGAATGTGTTTATGGTGCTTGGTTTCCAAGTGCTTTTGAGAAAATTTGAATAAAAGAGGAAACGGTGTGTTGTAGAGGTGTTCTTGCATACAAAGTGGTGTTTTGGTGGAAATCTTGAAGATGAGGAGGTGGTAAAGAAGGTACTTATAACTCTACCTAAATCTTATAGTCATAAGGTTTCTTCTATTGAAGAATTTCATAATCTAAATAATTACTCTAGAAATCAATTACTTGGCACTTTAACTGCTTTTGAATTAAGAGATTTTGGTTCAAGTAATACAAAATTTGAGACTTTTTTTAAGGATGGGAGATTAGAGAAGACTGAGGAATTAGATAATGAGGCTCCTGATGATATTGAATATAGTTTTTTGAGGAGAATGAAAAAGGGTACTAGTAAATATAGAGGAAAGTTACCTTTCAAATGTTTCATTTGTGGAAAGATAGGTCATTATGCTTCAATATTTCCAAATAGAGATTTAAATGACAAGAATAAGGAGAACAAAGGTTAAAAAATTAACAATTTTTTTATGTTAGAGAAGATGCCAATATATCTGATGATGAATCTAACTAAGGGGATGCTGAGGATAGTGAATGTTTTTTCATGGATATAAAAGTTGAATATAATTCTACTAACTTTGAGAGATGTGTGAAGGAAAGTGCTCTAAAAGTAGGTCATAATGCTATGGTGACTTCTTTTCATGCTAGAGAGGAGAAGAACTACTGTATTATTGATAATGGATGGTCAAATTGTTAGAATTGAGAAATATGAAGGAGGTCTAGTTAATTTTGGTGATGATACATTTGCTAAGATATTTGGAAAAGGTTCTATCAATTTTCATGGCAAGCATAATACATATGATGTTATTTATGTTAAGGGTTTAAGGCATAACCTCTTGAGTGTTGGAAAAATGTGTAGCAAAGGATATACTCTTATATTTTAGGATGATGGATGTGAAATCAGAAAAGTCTCTAGAATTGTGGTTGTTGTTGGAAGAAGGACAGATGGAAATGTTTATTAGCTTAAAGGTTCTAATGGTCATTGCTTTATGACTCAAATTAATAAAATTTGGCTATGGCATAGAAGGATGTGTCACATCAATTTTGATAGCCTAATGAGAATCGGTTAAATTCAAGTTGTGAGAGATCTAAAAAGAATTACAAATCCCATCAATGTTGTCTACAAGGAATGTCAGATTGGGAAGCAAGAAAAAAGAAGTTTAAAAGTCAAAGAATAATCTAATACCAGATTGTTGGAGTTGGTGCATAAAGACCTTTGTTGTCCTACTAGAGTAAGAATTCTTCAAGGTGACATGTATTTCATGCTATTAATTAATGATTAATCTAGAATGACTTGGGTTACTTTTCTTAAAGAAAAATAAGAAGCTCTAGATAAGTTTAAATCATTAAAAGCCATGGTTGAGAATGAAATGTAGATGAAAATCAAGTGTGTAATTTTTGAAAAATGTGTCCACAATTCACCTCCAATGAGTTAACATTTTTTGTGATAATCATGGAATAAAAAGGTATTTATCTACCCCTGGGTCTCCTCAATAGAATGGAGTAGTTGAAAGAAAGAATAGGACTATTTAGGAAGCTACAAGAACAATGATCAAAGAGGTAAACCTATCAAAAGTCTACTAGAGAGAAGCAATTCATACTGTTGTCTAAATTCTTAACAGAGTTCAAGAAAGAGAAAAGAGTGCAAAGACTCCCTATAAGTTGTGGCATGGAAGGATTCCTACCATCAAACACTTCAAAGTGTTTGGAAGAAAGTTCTATATCAAAAGAGATGAAGAGAACTTAGGAAATTTTGATACAAGATTTGATGAAGGTATCTTTCTTGGAAATTCTACAAGAAGAAAAGATTATCGATGCTACAAAAAGAGACTAAAGAAGATTTTTGAGAGTGCAAGTGTCCAAGTGGATGAAGACTTACACAAGAAATCGGTGGTGATAGATGGATATAAATCATATGAGTCCTCTTGTAGAGAAAATTATAGAGATGAAGGTAAGGAAAAATAATTTTATATTGAAGAGGAAGAAGCTCTAGAAAGGATCCCTAAGACTCCTAAGTATGTACAAAAGAATCATTCTAAAGATCAGATCATTGGTGATGAAAGAAAAGGCATGTTGAAAATGAGAAAATATGCTATTATAGAAGAATAGGTAAAACTTTATTTATTTTCTAAAGTTGAACCTAAAATAGTGATTAAAGCATGCAAATATGAATACTAGATCAAGGCTATGGAAGAACTATTGTAGATTCAGAAAAATAAGACTTGGGAACTTGTCCCAAGACTAGAAAACAAGAATGAAATTATAACTAAGTAGGTATTCTAGAATAAACTGAATGAGAATGGAGAAGTGGTGGGAAATAAGACAAGACTTCTGTGTAAGGGATACTCACAAGTAGAAGGAATATATTTTGAGGAGACATTTTTGAAGGGAAAGACAATAGTGTGGAATACATTCCCTTAACACTATTACAATAAGGGGGAAGAGAAAAAAATGAGTTCTATAGATTCTCAAAACTACTGAGATGAATACATACAACATAAAAGAGATAACAAAACAATCATTCGGAGATTGACACAAGTATTTATGTGGGAAAACCTTTTTAGGTAAAAAAACCCACCACACCAAGCAAAGACAATTTTGTATTACAACAATGGAAATATTACATACAAAATTCTTTAGTCTTGACTCTCTAATCAGCTCACAGTAGAAGTCTCTAAAGTTCACTCACTATTACAATGATCTCTAGCATACAGTCACCTTTTGGTTACAAAAAATGTACATTGTAATCAACTGTCAAGTCTTACAATTTCATTCTCTATCATAACCCAAATGCAGATTTTAGGTTCATGCACCGATCATCCAATCATGCCATCTGATCTTCACTGATAGATCTTCTTGCATCGAGTCACTCGGGCATTCAATTGCTTGCCTAAATTGGGTCCTGTCTCTAGCTGAAACTCAGCCTACAATAACTGTCATTAAATGTTTTGGCTTCTAGCCAATCAACAACTTGACACTTATCCATGTGTCAAATTTCTATTCTCCTATCGCTATTGAATTTTGGTCCAGCTCAGACAAGCTCGGTCAACCGAGCTCCGAGCTCGCTCTTCTTGTTACCGTGTCACTGCACCAAGCTCAGTCACCCACCATGGTATGACAGTGAACACACTCGAGCTGACCTTGGCCTTCCTGCATTACCGCTGATCATTCTTCAGCTTGTCACAGTTTGGCAGTGAGCTCACCCGAGCTCATCATCTAGTCGCCCCGTGCTACCACCAAGCTGATCCTACTCGGCCACAGTATTGCGGTGAACTCATTTGAGCTCACCCAAACTTCCCCCCCCTACCACCGAGCTGACTTCCACCTGCCACGGTATATCGACGAACTTATCTGAGCTTAGCTCGAATTTACCCATGCTACCACCGAGCTCACAAATTCACCCTGTGGTGTGGCGATGAACTCGCTCGAGCTCTGTCTATGTCTGCCCTACGCCACCCAAGCCCATCTAGCCTTACCATGGTGTAGTGGTAGCCATTAGGAAAATTACAGACAGTCATACCACACTACCATGGGGGCCACCAGACCACCATATAGTATGGTGGCAATAGCCTAGAAAACTGCCAATGGTCTCACCTTAGCCACCACGGTGAATGAACTCACTACCAACGGTGTGATGGTAACCACTAGGAAGAATGCAGGCAACCTCACCACAACCACCATGATGAGTGGACTCACCACCTATGGTGTGATGGTAACTACCAATTTTCCACCATAGTACTGCCAAGTCAAGACCAAGCCGTCACAGTAAAGTGGTTAAGGGAAAAAGCAAGTCTTTTTTTGCCAAGTCCTTTTTTGAGAGAGGTCGAATTTGGTAATTGAGGTACCATTTCTCAACATGCTCCCACTTGACGAAGATCCCAGATTCTTCTTGACTTCAAAAAAGTACTGATGGTCATAGGCCCCAAGGCCCATAGATTATGTGCACCATTTGAACTTGTTTGTGCTCACGAGCTTCGTTAATGCATCTACAAAATTCTTCAAAGTGTCAACCTTTTCAATACAGACCTTTCCATCCTCAACCATGTCCCTCACGAAGTGATACTGCACATCAATGTGCTTTTCCCTAGCATGGAAAGTTGGTTTCTTTGCCAAACAAATGGCACTCTGACTGTCACAATAGATTGTAATCTTCCCTGCATTAAAACCAATATCTGAACACAATCTACTCAGCCAAATTGCTTCCTTGTAGGTGTGATTTACTTCCATTTACTCTGCCTCTATAGTGGATAGAGCAACTACAACTTGCCGCTTGTTCATCCAACTGATTGCTCCACTATTTAACGTGAATGTGTATCCCTTGGTGGATCTCTTGCTATCAATGTCCCCTACCCAATCAAAATCAATATATCCTTGAATGTTGAGATTTCTTTGTGATGCAAACAAACTGCCATGGTAACACAGAGCATAGTCTAAAGTGCCCTTCAAATATCTGAACACTCTCTTTATAGCATCCCAAAGTGATCTTCCTAGATTTTCCATAAACCGGCTGAAACTCCCACTGCTTGGGCAATGTCTGGTCTAGTATAGACCATCTCATACATTAAACTTCCAACAACAGTTGCATAAGGAACCCCGGTCATGTCCTCCATCTCAGTAGTAGACTTTGGATAGTCTTCAATACATATTTTTGTTCCCTGCATAATTGGAACAACTAACTGCTTACAGTCATTCATACGAAATCTCTCCAGAACAATATTGAAATACTTACTCTGACTTACCCAAAGCTTTGTATTTGTTTTGTCCATGCTTATCTCCATTCCCAAAATATACCTTATTGCACCAAGATTTTTCATTTCAAACTTTGCAGACAACTGAGATTTAAGATCAAAAATCATAGTATTTCTATTTCCTATGAATAACATATCATCCACGTACAGGGTAATAACAAGCACATGATCATTTCAGATTTATAATAAACACAATAATCAGATTTTGATCTCACAAATCCCTTAGATAACACAAATGTGTCAAATTTCTAGTACCACATTCTAGGAGATTGCTTCAAGCCATATAGAGATTTCTTTAACTTACAAACCAGATTTTGTTTACCTTTTTCAACAAAACGCTCAGATTGGGACATATAAATTTCTTCTTCCAGGTCACCATGGATAACATTGTCTTCACATCCATCTGTGCAATCTCTAAGTCATATGCTACTACCAATGATAACAAAAATCTTATGGATGTCAGCTTTGCTTAAAGGGAAAAAATATCTCCATAGTCAATTCCCTCAATCTGGGAGAATCCCTTTGCAACCAATCTTGCCTTATACTTCTCAACACTACCATCAAGACCAATCTTATTTTGAATACCCACATACAACCAATATTCTTTCACCCTTTAGGAAAAGGTACCAAATCCCAAGTTTCATTCTTCTTCAATGAATCAATTTCTTCATTTATGGCTTGTAGCCAAGAATTTGAATCAGACATGTTGATTGCTTCTTTTATAGTCCTAGGCTCATTAGTGCTAGTAATTAAGGCATAGGCACAGTTTGAATCTAACATTGAGAAACCATACCTTTCAGGTTGTCGTTTTTCTCATGTATACCTTCTTACTAGTTGAGGTTGTGGTTCTTCATCATCAAAACTCTTAGAGCTACTTGAACTCTCCTCAGTATCAGGTACACCATGTAGTTCTTCCTTTTCTGGAGTTTGAGGAATCTCAATTGCATCATTCTTCTTATCTCTTTGATCTATCTCAAGTTTTTGATCACTTACTGAAGGTTTCAGCTCATGAAAAATCATGCTTCTGTTGTATAGAACCTTCTCAGTAATAGGGTTCCAAAGATTGTATCCCTTCACACCAACTCCATAGCCAATGAGAATACATTTAACAACCTTGTTATCCAACTTTGATATTTTCTCATTTGGCACATAAGCATATGCCTCACAACCAAAGACGTGAATATGTCTGAGAGAGGGATTCTTACAAGACCATGCTTCCAAAAGTGTCTTATCAAAAAGATCAGAGAAAGGAGAATGATTTACCAAATAACATGTTGTAGCCATAGCCTTAGCCCAAAACTTCTGCTCCAGATCAACACCGCTCACCATACTCCTCACCTTTTCCATCAGCATCTTGTTCAACCTTTCAGCAACTCCATTCTATTGTGGAGTATAAGGTTTTGTTTTATGCCTTTTAATTCCATGATCTGTGCAATACCTTTCAAAATATTCAGAACAAAACTCACCACCATTGTCTATCCTCAAACATTTATTTTTCCTTCCAGTCTGATTCTCTACCAAAGTTTTAAATTATTTAAACTGACTGAATGCTTTTGATTTACTTTTAAGAAAGTATACAAATGCCCCTGTCAAAAAGTCATCAACAAAAGAAACATAATATCTAGACTTTGATAATGAAAGAATATTAACTAGACCAAACACATCAGAATGAACATAATCCAGTATACCAGAAGATTTATGAGGACTCGTGTAAAAATAAAAACGATGTTGTTATCCATAAATATAGCGCTCACAAAAATCGAACTCAAGGTTACAATCATCAAGCCCTTCTACAATATTTTTATTCTTCAAGGTTTTTAAACCTTTCTCACCTATGTGACCTAGTCTATGATGCCACAACATAGTCCTATCTGCTAGGAGTTTTACCTCCAAAGCATTTGCAGCCAGATAAGTGTCTTCATCTTCCTCTATAGGAATAGTTTTTCTTGACATTATAGAGGCACTATTACATTGAATAGCGTGTGCATCCAGCTTGTACAGAGTTCTAGTACAAACACCCTTAGCCAACATCATTGCACCTCTATCTATTTTACATCCTTTACTTGAGAAAGAAACTTCTACACTAGCATCATTTAACTTACTAATAGAAAGAAGATTATGAGCCAAACCTGGTATGTGCAGTACGCCACCAATTCCTTTGACTCTTCCGTCAAGAAACTGGTTTTTGACTCTTCCTCTACCAGAAATCTTCAGCGTTGAATCACTTTATAGGTACACCTTTCCACCATCATAATTCTTGTACTTAAAGAACCATTCTCTATGGGATGTCATGTGAAAAGACACACCTGGGTCAACCATCTAGACATCACCTGGTGCTTGAGTTGTCAAGGATTCTACAATGAAGGAGTCTGCATCACTTTGAGAAGAGTCATTATCTGAAGCATTCTTCTTCTTCTCCTCCTTACAATCCTTCTGGATATTACTAGGTTGCCCACAATTCCAGCATCTCACCTTGAAATTTTTACCAGGAGACTTTGATCTCCCTACAAATATAGATTTTGACTTCTTGTCCTTCTTCTTTCCTTTCTCCTTTGGTCTACCTCAAACAACAAGAGCCTCTTTCGGCATCTCAAAAGACTTCCTTTCAATTTCTTCAGACATAAGCGAAGCAACCATGTCATCCATATTGAATGTAGTGGTCGTGCTTCCAATAGCCATCACTAGATGATCCCAGTTGTCAGGTAACAAACACAACAGGAGAATGCAATGATCCTCCTCCTTAGTCTTTACACCTACAGATGCCAGCTGAGTAACACTCATGTTAAACGAGTTTAGATGTTCTACAATAGATGCACCTTCTTCCATCTTTAAGGAGTACAAATTATTCCTCAAAAATAACTTATTTACCAGAGACTTTCCTTGATAAATATCACCAAAATTCTTCCATAATGAAGCTATAAACTTCTCCTCATGGACGTTCAAGAGTACATAATCAACCAAACTCATTCTTATCAGACCTCTTTATTTTCTATCAGAAAGGTCCCAATCCTCTTGCATCATACTTTATGGCATAGTTCCAGACATTGCTAACCAAAGGTCTCTATCCACCAGCAAGTCTTCCATTTTGAGTTTCCATTACTCATTTTCTGCCATTGAATTTTTCAATCTCTACTCTACCTGATGTACTCACTGTTAGAGTAAAGTAATTAATTAACTTTACTCTCCTCTTAAGATTTCGCCTTGCACACATATTAGTCATTTAATAATTAATATTAATTATTAAATGCACTCACCTTTAGGGTTAGTTTTTCCTTTTAGGTTTTGATCTCCTTTTATAAGGATTGATCTCTTGTATTTTCTTTGATACTCTATTCATTTTTCTGGAATACATCTTGCACATTGTGAGAGCCAAACCCTTGTCTTGATCCCTCTGTTTCTCTGTGACAAGTCTTTTGCATGCAGGTATTGATCGGGTTCTGTGGATTTGTATTTCTCAAATCCTACATGGTATCAGAGCCAGATCTGCTGCAGCTTGTTCAGTTTTTGAAAGGATTAGATATCTAGGTTTGGTTGCATCAGATTTGTGTTTATTTTCTAGTTTTTATTTGGAATAGGGGCTTTATTTTTTTGGTGCACTTTGAGCTCAAACGGACCTCACCGTTGAGCTTGCAGCATCCAAAAACCCCTATTTTGATATAAAATTCATCAAATTTGGCTTCACGGCATTAGATCTACGAGGGTTTGATGTTTTTTGAGGGTTCCTAATCTAGAGCGTACCTGCAATTTTGAAGCAATTTCAGCCCAAACGGACCTCACCATCGCATTCAGAGTGCCCAAAAACCCTTAAATCGACTATCAAATCGTTGAAATTCGACACAGTGACTCCGGGAGGCAAATTTTTTTCATTTTTGGGTCGTACGGCCTAGTACGGCACGCAATCCAAGAAAAAAATTTAAAAATCAGAGTTATGGGCGCCGTCGTCAGTTAACCACTAGTGGTTAATAGCTAGCGGTTAGCCTAACCACCAGGCTTAACCCTCAAACCTTTTTGGAGCAGTTTTGGTATTTTGGCCATAACTTTTGCATACGAACTCGGTTTTTCAAAAACAAAATATTGTCAGAAAGCTGGTTCCGAGCCCATTCTGATGGTGTAGGAATTTCTTCAAAAATATTTAGTTTACATTCATTTTTTCGTAGTCAAAGTCAGATGATATTTTTGCACTCCGAGGGGCATAACTTGCTCGTTTTTGCTCCATTTTTCGAAAGCGAATAGGCGTCGGAAAGGTGGTTCTGTGCTCTTTCTAGATCTGTAGTTTATTTCACCAGAAAATTCTTCAGGTACACAAAGATTTGTCTCAACCAATTTCTGCTTTCTATTGTTTTCTAGCTTTCAGTTTGTACTGGGGATTGGATTTTTGCATTGTGGGGGGGTGTTTTTTCCTACTTTCTATTATTTAAATCAGAAAAACAGAATCTACAAACAACAAAAACAAAAAACCCCTTCTGCATCTTCTATCTAGTTCTGAAAGACCACTTAATAATTAAAAAAAACACATTCAGAGCAGTTGAGGCACAGTTCATAGCATGGCCGACAGATCTATTGAGCTTCTCACACCACATAATTATCACACTTGGAAGGGTCGCATGATGACACTTCTTCAGTCTCGAGGGTTATTGTCCTATTTGGATGCGGTTCAACCTCCATTGACTCGCGCCTTCGAGGTTATGCAGCACAAGAACAATATGGATCAGGCTATGGGATTGATTGCTTTGCACATTTCAGATAGTATCTTGTTTCATCTTGAAGGGTGTCTCACACCTAGGGCCTATTGGACCAAGTTTGAGGGACTTTTTGGCACTATCAACGAGTTTAGAGCATTGCAGATTGAGGCAAAGTTGACTTCACTTGTACCTGATTCTTTTCCCTCCATTGAGGACTTTTTGATTAAATTCAAACAACAAAGATCTCTTCTACAGGGTTGTGGTAAGGTTAAGACTGATACAGAGTGTATTTACCTGATTTTGTCAAAGCTTTGTGGGAACTTTCAGATATTCTCATCTACCTTCCATTCCACTATGGATGCCTTGGGTGCACGTTTTACCATGCCTTCTTTTGAGGTGTTTTGTGATCATTTGACACGAGAGTAGGCTAAGATATCACAGTTGGATGCTCTCACAAGATCACCGCACCAAGCGTTGGTAGCACAGTCATCTCAGGGGAAGCAGAAGCAGAAGCAGAAACATAAACCATAGACCACAGAGCATTGGAAGGATTCTAGTTCACAGAAGACTTCTGATTCACCTTCTCCTAAGGGGGAATCATCGAAGAAAGATAGACCTAAGTGTGCTTATTGCACTAAGCTAGGACATGATGAGTCCAAGTGTTATGAGAAGAAGATAGATGGATATGCAAAACAAGTTTTAGATTTGACAGCTCTTCTTGAGAAGAACCATATTCATCACTCTTCTTCATCTACTTCAGGCGGGTCTTCTTCTTCACCATCATTCCAGATAGATGGACAGGCCCCACATAAGGGTCATGCATTATGTGCAACCACCAGTTCACATTCATCTAGATGGCTACTGGATTCAGGTGCTTCACACCATATGGCATCTTCTCAGGACATGTTCTCATCTTTCGAGGCTACATCCTCACCACACATCTTGATGGGTAATAACACTTATATGAGTGTATGTGGGAAAGGTTCTATCAATATTGATGATGGTACATTCGATGATGTACTATGTGTTCCATCTTTGTCCACTAACCTTCTCTCCATCTATCAGATTGCTCACAATGGGACAGGGAAGACAGTTGAGTTCACACCTGATTCAGTACACATCAGAGACATTCAGACTGGCAACATTGTTCCAACAGGGACAATTGATCATTCTTCCCGATTGTATGCATTCACACACTTTGGTCCACCATCTCCCTCTCTTTCTACAAGAGAGCATGTAGTATTTGAGGAGAAGTTCAGTCACTTGAACTTATGTGTTCTTCCATCTGTTCATGAGACTAGTGTTGATACTTCTACACCTCTTCCTCCTGTTGATATCACATTTTTTCAGCAGGATACCTCTTCAGTTGTGACTGACATTGTTGCTCCACCCATCGAGGCATCAAGTATAGTTGTTGAGGCCATATCTGAGGATATACCTTTCCTCACAGATGACAGATTCAGCACACATGTTATCCCTTCTTCATTGGAGATTCCATTTCAGGATCATCTTGAGTTGTTTGATTCACCATTTTATTATTCATACACTCATGTTGCTATTTCATTCTTTAGTGCGCATCATCCAGGACTTCCATTTTCACCTCACATCCAGGGATTTCCTCTTCTTCGACCGTTGGATCTATTTCTTCCTCTGAGGCGACACATCGGTTTGATCATTGGCACAGGGGTTCTCTCATTCTGGGGGGGCTTTGGAGTCTCCACTCTCTCTCATGGGGGGGTATCTGATTGTATATCTGCATATGTTCTTGAGAGAGTCTCTTGAGACATTTCATTTGTACTTTCTTTTTGCATCTCTTTTTGGAGAGGAGTTTTTTCCCACTGGGTTTTCTCCTTTTCTCCATTTCATAGAGATTTCCTTGTACTTGGGTACCTGATCAAGCCTAGTTGCCGGGACCCAATTTTACCTTCATGCATTGTAGTTACTTTTGCTTTCTTGCACTAGTTTGTAGCTGCACTCTTGCTCATCTTAAGGGGGTGTGTTAGAGTAAAGTAATTAATTAACTTTACTCTCCTCTTAAGATTTCGCCTTGCACACATATTAGTCATTTAATAATTAATATTAATTATTAAATGCACTCACCTTTAGGGTTAGTTTTTCCTTTTAGATTTTGATCTCCTTTTATAAGGATTGATCTCTTGTATTTTCTTTGATACTCTATCATTTTTCTGGAATACATCTTGCACATTGTGAGAGCCAAACCCTTGTCTTGATCTCTCTCTTTCTCTATGACAAGTCTTTTGCATGCAGGTATTCATCGGGTTCTGTGGATTTGTATTTCTCAAATCCTACACTCACCATCTCAAACATAAACAAGTTTTAACAATGCAAGACTCCCACTGAAACAATATTAGCACAAAAAATTGACCTTTAAAACAAGGATAACAAGAACTGGCCAAGCTTTGATACCACTTGAAGGGAAAGACAATAGTGCAAAATACCTTCCCTTAACACTAATCAATAGGGGGGGAGAGAAAAAAAAATTCTATAGCTTCTCAAAACTACTGCGATGAATACATATAGCATAAAAGAGATAACAAAACAAGCATTAACCTATTGCCACAAGTATTTACGTGGGAAAACCTTTTTCAGGTTAAAAACCCACCACACCAAGCAAAGACAATTTGGTATTACAGCAATGTAAATATTACAAACAAAATTCTTTAGTCTTCACTCTCTGATCAACTCACAACAATAGTCTCTGAACTTCACTCACTGTTACAATGCTCTCTGGAAGACAATCACCTTTTGGTTACAAAAAATGTACATTGTAATCAACTGTCAAGTCTTACAATTTCATTCTCTATCACAACCCAAGTGCAAACTTTAGGTTCATGCACCGATCATCCAATCACGCCCTTTGATCTTCACTAATAGATCTTCTTGCATCGGGCCGCCCGAGCTTTCAATTCCTTGCCTAAATCGGGTCTTGTGTCCAGTTGAAACTCGGCCTGCAATAACTTACATTAACTATTTTGGATTCTAGCCAATCAACAACTTGACACTGAGCCATGTGTCTATTTTCTATTCGCCTATCCCTATTGACTTTTGGTCCAGCTCGGACAAGCTCTAAGCTCGCTCTGCCTGCTACCGTGTCACCGCACTGAGCATAGTCACCAACCGTGGTATCGTGGCAAGCACACTCAAGCTGACCTCAGCCTTCCCACATTACCATTGATCAGTATTCAACTCATCATGGTGTGGCGGTGAGCTTGCCCAAGCTCATCCTTTAGTCGCCCCATGCTACCGCCAAGCTCATCCTACTTGACCATGGTATTGCGATGAACTCACCCGAGCTCACCCAAACTTCCCCGCACTACCACCAAGCTAACTTCCACTTGCCACGATATAGCAGTGAGATTATCCAAGCTCACCCTAACTTTACCCACGCTACCATTGAGCTCACAAAGTATCCCATGATGTGGCGGTGAACTCACCTGAGCTCTGTCTCTGTCCGCCCCGCGCCACCACTGAGCCCATCCAACCTTACCACGGTGCAATAGTAACCATGAGGAATATTATAGGTGGTCATACTGTGCTATCATGGGGGCCACTAGGCCACCCCATAGTAGGGTGGTGACTGCCTGGCAGACCACCAGCGGTCTCACCATGGTGAGCGAACTCACCGCCCGCGGTATGACGGTAATCGCCAGGAAGAACACAGGAAGCCTCATCGTAGCCACCACACTGAGCGGACTCACTACCCGTGGTGTGAGGCTAACTGCTAGGTTACCACCATAGTACCACCAAGGCAAGACAACACTGTCGCGGTAAAGTGGTTAGGGGCAGAAACAAGTCATTTTTTGCCAAGTCCTTTTCTTACAGAGGTCCAAGCTAGTAATTGAGGCACCGGTTCTCAACAATTTTCTCTAATGGAAAGAATGGAAGATATTAGAATGTTTTTAGCTTTGTAGCACATAAATATTTCAAATTTTATCAAATGGATGTGAATTATGCCTTCTTGAATGGTGAATTAGAAGAAGTATACATTGAACAACTAGAAGGATTTTAGTTATCAAACAAACTAGATATGGTTTGTAGGTTGAAGAAAGCACTTTATGGACATAAGAAAGCTCTCAGAGCTTGGTGTGCAAGGTTGGATAGGAACTTGATTCAACAAGGATTCAATAAAGGTACCATAAATAGCAATCTTTATTCTAAATTTGAAAAAGGTCAAATCTTGATTTTGGTTGTGTATGTTGATGATATAATTTTTGGAGGAAGTGAAGCTATGTGGAGGAAATTTTTAGAAGAGATGCATAAAGAGTTTGATATTTCTATGTTTGGGGAGATGAATTTATTCCTTGGATTACAAATCAATTAGATAGAAAAAGGTAAATTCACTTCATAATCAATGTATGCCAATGAAATCTTGCAAAATTTTGGAATGGAATATTCTAAATTGGTATATACTCCTATGGTTACTAGTTGCAAGTTGTGAAAGAATGATGAATCTCCTAAGGTTGATCAAAGATATTATAGATCAATGATTGGAGGATTTCTATACCTAACTAATACTAGGTCAGATATCATGCATGCAATTTTTCTTCTGGCCAGATTTCAAGAAGATCCTAGATAGTCACAATTTCTAGCAGTGAAGAGGATATTCAAATAATTGAAGAGCATTCTTGAAACATGGTTTGTGGTATCCAAAGGATACTATTTTTTCTTTGAGTGCTTACACAAATGCAGATTAGGTAGGTTGTTTGGATGACAAGAAAAGTAAAAGCGGTGGTGCATTCTTTCTTGGATGAAAATTGGTGTCCTGGGTAAGAAAAAAACAAGATTCAGTGTTTTTATCTACTATAGAAGAAGAATATATTGCAGCAGCATCTTGTTGCCCATAGGTGTTTTGGATGAGGCAAACCTTTAAGGATATCAAAGTGGCATATGATGAACAAATTTCTATCTTTTTTGATAATACAAGCTCTATTAAAATTTCAAATAATATGGTGATGCACTCAAGGACAAAACATATCTCAATCTGGTATCACTTTTTGAGAGAGAAGATTGTAGAGAATGAGGTGAAGCTAAAGTATGTGCCTACAAAGGATCGGGTTGCTCATATATTCACTACGGCTCTTCCTAAGGATACTTTTAAGTATATCTAAAAGAATTTAGGGGTTATTACCCCTCCTTTGAACTATATGTATAGGGATATGCATTAGTCTAGCGGATTTCAATATTTATTCTTTATTCTAGAGTGATTTTGGACTTGGAGGCTACCTCTCAAAGGGAGTGGGTAGTGGAATTTTTGGTTGTTGTAATTAGGGGGAGTAACTATTGGTGTAGGCTAGTGTTATCCTTTGTTATCCCTATTAGAGGATATGTGCAGTGGTTGTTGGTTGATAAAGTTTTTTGTGTGCTTCTAAAGGGAGAGTATACAAAGTATAGTAAAAATAAAAGGTAGTTATAGAGCAATTGTTGTCCCTTATAGTTATTTCCTTTGGGAGAGAGAGAAAATATTTATGATTTATTTCAAATAGGGAAAGTAATGCAAATGTGTTTCCCTTTTCCTTTGATGTTAAAGGGAGAGAGATAAAAAAATCTGAAAAATGATCAATTTTCGAAGGGGGAGAGAAAGTAAAAGGGAGAAAGAGAAAGGGTTGATATAAAGTAGTGTGTTGGTGATCGGACCTGTTTGATGTTATGTTTTTTGTTGATGGTTTTTCACATCATGTGATGCCATCAATGAAAAAGGGGTAGATTATTAAAAGTATGTGTAGTTGGTTTTTTCATTGATTTTAACAGTCTTATGTTTGTGTTGTCATTAATTTCAACTAGTGATGGTTGAGAAGTTGTTAATGATTCTTTCATTAGTTTCATTATGTTTTCATTAGTAAGTGTTACTGATGTCAACCTCTAGTGTTTCTTTGATAAACTTTTGTTTATGGTTGAAACATAGGAAAATGAGGTGGATCAAAAGTGGAATAAGGGTAACAAGGGGGTATGATGCACCTATCTTCCTATTTTCATTAGGAAAATGAGATCCCCTAGGGTAAGATTGACTTTCAACCCTTAAGTGAGTCAATTAAACCTTGAAATGAAATGAAACATGAAAGGAATGATTAATGAACAATTTCTATGTTGGAACTCACCAAACCCTTTACTTGAAACCCTTGAAGGACTAAAACTTGGTAGATCTCTCTAAGCTCTTTATCTTACATGAAATGGCTTGATTGATGATGTGATCTTGATGCTTGAAATTTGACCTGAATGCTTGAAACCTACATCACAATGTTAGCTCTAAAAACATGCATGATGCTTGATAAATTTGACATGATGTCTGAGATCTTGAATTCTGCAAAAAACACTTGAGAAATATTCTCTTAAACACCTTTAAAAATAATCTTAGCTCTTGTGAAGTTTGGATAATTTTTTTGATTAATTAAGAAGGGAAGGGCCCTGATCCCATGGTTACAACCAACAAAAATAAATGAACCACAACAAGGTGGGAAACAACACCACCCACCCAAGCCAAAAATCAATAACCAGATATGAACGTAGGCTATCATTTAACATAGTAACCATAGTCCAACTAGTAATAATAAAAAAAACAAGTAACTACTAGCATACTTAAAATTGTGTAAATCATTAATCAAGTCCATAGTATCCCATGTGATCTACCACTAAAATAAAGTTATAATAAAATAACAATCAAAGATTATGAATCAAAAGGAAAAAAAACTAAAAGTAGTCATCGATGTAGCAATAAGAAGCCATTACTTGGCTTTCTTCAGTAGGTTCTCACAATCGCCAATGAGAGAGATATACTCTTTATATTTAGCATCCTCAACCTCATCCGACCTCTTAAGAACATCCGGCTTTCCTTGTCTTTTAATCTTCCTGGAAATTTTGCTATCTCCAAAAATAGCTCCCAACATCGCCCTCCTCATCATTCTATTAGTTACCTTCATAAGCGTAACTAAGGGCTTTTCCATATCATCAAATTGAACCTACAAAAAATTGAGTCTACTCTTCAATAAATAAATGCTAGATTCATCAGTGTTAGTTTCCATCCCTATATTCCTATCCTCCTACACATTTTAAAATTCATTCTTTTGTTCCTCAATTATCTCTATTTGTTCTTCTTCATCTTTTTGTTCCTCATCCAAATCTTCCACCATATCATAATAAGTTTCCTCAAAGTCCATATGCTCAAAATAATCATCATCATGTGCTTCAAACTCTTCAAAATCTAGTAATTCCTCCTCACCCACAAACACAATCTATTTTCATTTTTATCCTTAAAGGCAATTTTGGCAAGGTGTACAGACCTTCTCCCACTGCTACCACCACTCCCTTGCCCCTGCAAAGTCTCATTTGGCTTGTCAATATGAACTTATTCCTCAAAAATATTGATAATTTATTTAGGTTTAATATCTCTTTTGAGTTTCTTCGCCTTGGTAAGTTCCAGCAATAGAGGCGAGTATTTTCTTTTGTATAGAGTATTCTTTAAAATATCCATCTCAAAGACTCTATTTTTCTCTTTTTTCTATGACATAGGGGTGGAGGGATTTGAGAAATTGGCCATAGACTAGCTCTTCATAGAAATTAGCACCCTCCTAAGTGTGACAATAGGAGGTGGGTGGGGATGGGGTTCCATAGTAGGAATTCCCTCAACTACAGGGTTGACATTAACAACAGGATTATCCTCAACAATAGGATTATCATCAATAGGTTGTTCCTCATTATTCCCCTCAAGATGGTTGGGGTTATCATTTCTACCATCCAAAGGATTACCATGAGGATTGAGGGCCAAAGCATACTTGTACAAGGTTAATATCATGCCTTGGTGTAGGGGAGGATTGGAACCCTTTTCAATATTGAGTTTCATATAGGACAACAGAAAGAAGGGAAGATTATTTCTCAGGCCATGCCTAATGTGATTGAGCAGTTGAAAATGGTACACATGTACCGAAATACACCTACCCTCTAAAGTAAAATACTGCATGAAAAACAAGCTAACCAAATCAAAAGGAGGGGGGAATTCCAGCCGAGCATACCCATTTTGAAATCTTTTTAAATTCTCATCTTTAAGCACGAATTTGTCCATGAACTTCTAGTAGTCAGACCCACTTTTCTTAGAAACTTGAATCCCTTGGTTTTTCAATCTAGAAGCTTTGGAAATGAACCTTGAAGTGACCTCAAACTTCACTGTGCCAATGGAAACACAACCATTCCTCGAAGAATTGGTGAACTTAGTCGTAAGATTCTCATTATACCCTTTTAGAGATTGAAAGAGCGAAACCATCTAAGCATTTTTGAAAAGCATCCATAGGTCCACATTCTAATTAAGAGCCAAGAAATTTGGAGGCTTTGTGTGCTTTTGTGGGCCTCCCATTTTTCTTCTCTAGAAATTATTAGGTTGTTGCGATATTTTCTTCATAATCCACCACTCCTTACATTGTATTTCCTTAATGTAGAAAACACTCTTCCGCTAGATAAAAAATAAAGCTGATAAAAAATGCAAAGTTGAGAAGTTTCTTTTTGTGAACGCTAATGACATAATTCTGAGAACCATTAACCCATTATTATTCTTACAAGTATTAAAATCCTTAATAAAAAATTTACCTTGCTCAACATCACAAATAATGGAATAGATTCCATAAGGAAAATCAACATGATTAGAAATGACAACCCTTAACAACTTCAAAAGATCCATGTGATCATTCATCACCTCAGGGAAGGAAGAATAATTAATTTTCCTATCAGTTGAGATCCTCATTAAAAATCCCATACTCCCAATATCATCATTACAATGTGATCCTTTAAAAACCACATGACATCCGTGTGTACTGCTTAACTCCATCATTTTATCTTTGCATCTTATAATTATTTTCAAATTTCTCATTTAGAATCACATCTATCAAATCCTTTAGCATATTACCTTTTTTGCATCAGGTCCACCCCGTACAACTTAGAGCCACATTAGCAGCATAATCAGTAGATTTTTTTCCCTCTCTATAGACATGTTGCACCCTGAAATTGGTAAAGTAATTCTTTAGGGCATGGCATTTATCAATTATATTTTATAACTGCCAAGGTGACACCACCACTCCATTCAAAATATACACTATAAGATTGGAATCTCCTTCTAGTATGAAATTTTTTATTCCAAGCTCCTTAAGAGTATTTAAGCCCCCTAATGCAACCATAGCTTTAACTCTATTATTAGAATAAACACCCAAATTCACACCATAGCACACTATGCATTCCCCTTTGTGATTTATTAACAGACCTCCAACCCTTATAAGACCCGGGTTGCCTTTTGAGAACCCATCAAAGTTACACTGTATCCAATCCTTCAACAAAGGGCTCCACATAGTAGCCATTTTGATTAGCATCATGTCCTAATTTAGTTTGGTTAGCTCCTTCCTTATACCCCAGTTTTGCTTAATCCTCAATTATTTGTAGTTAGGCCAAACTTTGGAGAATCCATATCTTCTAGCCTTAATGTTTTCCTTTATCTAGGTTTTAATAATCAAAATCACCTCTCGACTACTTCTCTCCACTTCCCTAAAAGTCCTATTATTTATTTCCTTCCATAAACCCCTGGTGACAAAGGAAGGAACTTGATTCCAGAGGTCAACAATTACATTGTGGTAAAAAGAACATTTTGACTAGCCTTCTAGAAACATCTTCATTGAGTTACAAAACACCAAGTCAGAAGACAACAAAGGCAAGAAGTAGGACCACACCTCCCTTGAAAATTGGTAGTGGAAGAAAATTTCCATTTCACCCCTCTTTCAAATTGCAAAGGGAACATCTATTCACCATGAGGAAACCCCTCCTAACCAGATTGTCAATAATAAGAATTTTTTCATAATCCGTGGTCCACCAGAAATAGTTGATTTTAGGAAACAAGTTCTTAAACCACACCTTATCCTAGAAATGGTCTATCAAGACATCCAAAGGTTTCACCATTTCTTCATAAGCCTTTTTTACTAATAAACAGCCTAAAGAGCTACCTTTCCATACCTTTCCAAAGCCATTTGTATTCCCTTCCCCTATCAAACCACTTAGCCTCCCCAATCAAGTTATGCATCTTAAGAAGAATTGGGTCCCAACTAACCTACCTTTGACCTCTTATATTCTCCCTCCTTAATAGAATTTTATACTCTTTCCATTTAGGTTCCTCTATCTCCCAATTAATATATTCAAAAACCCTTTTGCCACAGATTTGGTTTAGGCTTAGTTTGAGGGATTTTAGTTCTTCAACTGAGGACAAAGAAGAGGTCTCTATCCATGGATCCTTCCAAAATTTAGTATTATTTCCATTCCCAATTCTATTTCTTATGCCCTGCTTCAACACATTTTTTATTTTGACAAGGTGATTCCATAAGGTTGAACCACTAGGTTGGTCAAACATAGAGAGAAAACAACCAAAATTCTTATTCCTCAAGTACTTAGCTTGGAAAATTTTAACCCAGTAATTAGAGCCTTCCAAAATATTCTAGCCTATTTTTGTAGAGATGGATTTTTTAATCATGGATATTCTTCTTATTCCCAACCCTTCTCTCCTTTTGGGAGTGCAAACTTTTTCCCAACTAACAAGGGACAGTCTGTTTTTTTCTTCAATTCTTGACCATAAAAATCTGCTCTAAATCTATTCTATCTTTTCCCCTATGAAAGAAGGAATTTTGACAAGAGATAGGTAGTATACCAAAATATTTTGAAGAGAGGCTTTGATCAATTGAACCTTACCTACTAAGCTAAGGAGCTTCCCCTTCTAGCCAACAAGCTTTTTTTGAACTCTGTCAATCAATCAAGTCCAATAGTTATTTTACAAATTCTTAGAGCTCAAAGGTATCCCTAGGTAGGCATCAGACAAGGAAGCTTCTTTACATCCCAAAATTCTTACCACCCTATCCTTAATCTATTGATCAATATTGAAGAAGTAATTTTTTTTTTTTTTTCATAATTTATACATTGACCAAAAACAACAACATAATCATTAAGAACCTATTTCTAGAGACTAGATTCAGCAACTGAGGCTTCTCCGAACATTAGAGTATCATCCAAAAATTGTTGGTGGGAATTTGGCATAAGAGATGAATCAACTTTAACAGCTTTCAAAGCTTTAGAGTCCACCAATTTTTTAATATTTCTGCCAAGGAATTCAACAACAATAATAAAAAGGTAGGGAGAGAGGGGGTCGCCTTGTCTAAGAACCTGGCCACAAGAGAAGAAACCTTGGGGAACACCATTAACCATAACCAAGAACATGGTGGAGGTAACACAAGAAGAGATCATCTTTAGGAATTTTCCTTCTATCCCAAATTTCTTAATAACAACAAAGAGGAATGACCAAGAGACTCTATCATAGGCCTTAGGAATATCAATTCTAAAGGCCATCCTAGGTTTCTTATAGGGGTCCATTGAATAGATAATTTCATGGGTAGAAATGATAGCATCAAGAATATTTCTTCCCTGGACAAAGCCTTTTTGGTTAGGGGTTATCATTTTAACAAGCACTAGTTTGAGCCTTAACAACAATATTTTTTAGAAGATTTTATAGACCGTATCACAAAGAATAATAGGTCTATAATCCTTCATATCCAAGGAATCAACATTTTTATTAATAATGGATATAAAAGTATCATTCAATTGATTAAGCATCCTACCTGACCTGAAGAAATCCCTAGCAACATTGAAGATATATTTTTTAACAATATTCCAATAGGTCTGAAAAAAGGTAGGAGGGAACCCATCAAGGCCAAGAGCTTTATAAGGTCCAAAGGAGAACACAACCTTATTAACTTCTTCCATATAAACAACATTATTCATCATCTTTAAATTGAGATTATTAATAGCTTTAGGAATCACCTCAAGGAAGTAAAAATTTACCTAATCAACATTGCCCTGAGCCATATGATAGGTGGAGAAGAAGTTAACATCTTCCAACTCAATCTCTTTTTTAGTGGTTGCTATTGAACCATCCTCTCACATGAGCGATCTGATCCTATTTTTTCTTCTATGTTTCAAGGTAGATTGGTGGAATAATTTAGTATTCCTATATGCTTTAGTTAGCCATTGGACCCTTGAATTTTGTTTCCAAAAGATTTCCTCCTTTTTTTTTATCTTAAACCATTGAGATCTAAGGTCTCTTTCCTTTGTACATATCTCTTCATCCACCTGATGATGCATGAGCATCCTTGGTTCTTGACAATCTTGCATCAACCAAAAAAACAAATTCACTCAATTTTTTTCTTGTTCAGTTCTTTTTAGTTCAAGTTGGAAGATTCAGTATTTCATCATGTTTTCTCACCAGACGCTACGGATCTATGTTTTCATCGAGGATATGTCCATTTTCCTTATTCCAAGTTTTCAGCTTGATTGGATCTTTTTCCGGCAAGTTATCGCTTTCAAATTAAGTGAGTTTTTGGAACTAGCCCCAAAATAATTTAAAAACCTAACGGCTAAGTTTATCGCTCATGGATCTTTCTTGTAGCTTGTGAATCCTTGCAAGGCGTTTAAAATTTTTCTATGGAGTTTCCCTAACCATAATTTTAGGTCCACACTTCATCATATGCACCTTCCATGGAGAAATTCAAATTTGAGGCCGACCTACTCATGCACACATTATGTTTCCTTCATCAGATATTGTAATGATCTTTAGCTGACACAAATGTTTCTAGATCTCAGATATGATATAAAACATTGTAATAGATCATTAGGATAGAAATTTTAGATGATGAATAAGAATATAGATTTCGATCTGTAATTCACTCGCATGTAAGAATAATGTATTTTGAGCATGTTGTAACAGGCTTGTGAGCTGAATCTGTAGGCCCAGATGTTGTCGACCAATTGTAATCAATATTTTTGTTAATGAGAATGTTTGAATCTGAATTTTCCTCCATATTTTGTGTTGTTTCTATTGTGCAACTCTTATTGCATGGTCTAGACTATTCTCTTTGAGGACCCTCCTACCATGACTACACTAGATTGGTATCAGAGAGAGATTCATTCTATGAGAGATCGCCAGAGTTTGCGAAGTCTTGTCGAAGATTCATTATGGGGTAGCGGACTGAGGATCCGACCTGTAGCTATAGATTAGTTGTGTAAATATGGTGGGAATAATAAATGGTAGATAAAATGGAGCACATGGAAATGCAAACCCATCTATAATGGAAATTTTAAGAGGAATTATTGCTAGATTGGAAGCAGTCGAAACAAACCAGAGGAGAGGTCGACCAGTTGATGATGTGAGTGATGAAGAGGTAGAAGAATATGAAGAAAGGGAAAGAGAAGATCAACCTGGCCTTGATCAAGAAGAAGAGAGATTCATAAGATCCCTAACCAGATTAAATACTAAACCACATTTCAATCCATCGGATTATAATGGTAAGTTGGATTCAAATGAATTTCTTGATTGGATAATAGAGGTGGAGAAGTACTTTCATTTTGAATGTACCACAGAAGACAAGAAGGTGAAATTTTCTTGTACAAAATTGAAAGGACATGCATCCCTTTGGTGGGAACATTTTTAGACAGATAGGTAGAGAAGAGGAAAGGAGAAGATAAAATCATGGGATTAGATGGTGAATAAGTTAAAGACAAAGTTCATGCCTACAGACTATCAAATTAGTTTGTTTCAAAAGTTGCAAAATTTGAAGCTGAAGGAGTCAAGTGTGACAGAGTATACTAGGGAGTTCTACAAGTTGAATATTAGATTCATACACTCAGAGGATGAGATTGAGCAAACATATAGATATGTGAATGGTTTGAGGTTGTCTATACTGGATGAGATTAGTTTGATCAAGTTGTTGAGTGTGGAGGAGGCATACCATTCTACCCTAAAAGTAGAAGAGAAGTTAAATAAAATACATGAGCAGAGATAGAGAGGAAGAGGTGAAATTTTTTAGAGAGGAAGCTTTTTTATTGGAGGAAGAAGAGGATCTTTTGTAGATTAGAATAAAGATAAGGAAGTCAGTAAGAATGATAATTCATACCATAGAGATGATGGAAACTCTTACCAGAGAGGAGGATATGGTGGTCACCAAAACACAGATTATAGAAAAGCTGATAGAAGAAAGGAGAAAAGAGTATTTAGAGGAACTTGTTTCAAGTGTGGTGGAGAAGGAAATAGAGAATTTGAGTGTAATTAGGGAGAGACAAGAAAAAATATAGAGAACATTAGAAGAATAACCTTTGTTGAGGATGATTATTTTGGATCATCTAATAAACCGAAAGAGGGAGAGGTGTTGGTGAATAGAAGAGTATTGTGTCAAAGTGAGATGGAGCTGAAACCATTGCAGAGAAAGAATTTGTTCCGAACCAAATACAAGGTAGTTGGTAAATACTGCAGAGTGATTATTGATAGTGGAAGATTTTAGAACCTAATTTCTAAAGAAATGGTGACCAAATTTAAACTAGAAAGATTAAAACACTTGAAGCTCTATTAGATAGCATGATTCAAGATGAGAATAAGATACTGGTAAGTGAATAATGTCTGGTGAAATTGAAGATAGGAAATTATCATGATGAAGTTTTGTGTGATATCATGCCTATGGATGTATGCCATGGTTTGTTAAGAAGGCCTTGGTATCATGATAGATAGGTTATTGATGATGGAAAGAAGAACATATATACCATTGTTGCAAATGGGATGAAGTAGAATTTTTTTCCCTTGGAGGATGTTCCTAAAGTTGAGGTTTATAGGAATGCTAGAATTTTTTTGGTTGATGGAAGGAGGTTCCTGGATGGATTGAGACATGAGAACATGTGCTATGCTTTGGTTCCTAAGAAGGCTAAAGACTTGAAACATGTAGAAGAAAAACTAGAAGAGATAAAGGAGTTGCTGGAAGAATATGAAGCTATCATTTCAGATAATGTACCTGATGGATTTCCACCTATGAGGAGTATTAGTCATTGTATGGATCTGATTCCTAGAGCCAGTTTTCCTAATAAAGAAACACATTGCATGACACCAACAAAGAATGAAGAGTTGAATAGACAAGTACAAGAATCGTCGAGAAAGGGTTTGATCAAAGAAATATTAAGTCCTTGTGTGGTACTTGTTGTGTTAGCACCTAAGAAGGATGGATAATGGAGGATGTGTATATATTCTATAGCCATAAACAAAATCATTTCCTTCTCCTCCTCCTTGACAATATTTTTCACTGGTTCATCATCTTTCACTGGAGCAGACTACTCTCCCTTTTTACTTTTGCACACCTTTGAAATATGTCTCAATTTTTTGCAATTGTAGTAGACAAAATTTCTCTATCTTGTTTGACTTCCATCAATCCCTTTTCTGCATTGATTCCCTTTATTTCCAAACATGTTACAGGTATAGCAATATCCATCAAAAGATTGATTTATCTTTCCTCTATTGAATCTATTCATCATCACCTGACTAACAATCCTTACTTAAGATCTACATTTAGTAGCTTTATGTCCTATCTTCTTGCATGTATAACATTGTCTAGAGACAGGACAAGAAAACCAATTCATCCTAATCCTACACTCAGTTGCCTTATGACCAAATTAATTACATGAAAAATAAACACTATTGAATGATGAGTACCTTTGTGCATTTGGTTGTCTGATAGGTGGTCTCCTTCCTAGATTTATTTTTTTCTTTCTTTTATCTTGAGTCTTTTGATTATTTATTGGATTTGAGTTATGTATCATTTCATCAGCTTCATTGCCTAAGCCACCTATGTCATTAGAATTTTTATTTTCATTGATCAATTCATCAAGCTTAGTGGAGGTTGTCTTGAAATCATCTTAAAATAGTTTTAATTTCTCTAATTTTTCTTTTAGATTCATCACTTCCTGTTCAAGCCTAGAGAAAATATCATCCTTGATTTGTATCACTATTTCAGACACTCCTCAACTCTCTACTTTTCATCCATTTTCAACTTTAGTCCAGTATTCTCTTAATTTTCTTGTTTCAATTGATCACTCACTTATCTATATCTTTCTTTGAAATTATTTAACTACCCTTTCAATTTTTGGATGCATTCATTTGCTTCATCACAATTTTCTTTTAGATCTTTTTTTCAATTTTAGACTTGTCAAGATCGTCAAGGGTAGTTTGGAGATCTTCTTTATCCATTTTTTCAATTTTATAGGTTCTCCCTCAAGATGTTAGACTTCTCTAGAGGAACTAAGGCTCTGATACCAATTGTTAAATATTTAAGATACTGAGAGAGGGGGTGAATCAATATCTCCTATACTTATTGAACAATGACCTTTAATTACTTTACTGCATAGAATATATAAGATCAAGAACAAAACATGAAATTTCACAACACAAGAACACCATATATTTACTTGGAAAACCCAATGAGGGAAAAACCATGGTGAGGATTAGCTCACAATATATAGCTATTTCAATACCATTTACAAGAGAGGCTCACTACTAGATACAAAATCTCACTACTTACAAGGACTTACTATCTAGACATGGAGGCTCACTACCTAAAAATATTATAGAAACAAAAATGGCTAATCACTAGAATTTGAACTGATCAAGTTACACCACAAGTGCAGATTCAATTCCTTTGATGCTTAGAGTATTCACTCGCATGAAAAAAAATAGATTTTCACCCTTCTATTCACACACTTCGCATACATACTCACATGCCTTCTTCACTCCACATACATTCATCTTCAAACCATCTTGTGTATATACCTGATATATTCGCATGCATCAATTAGGTCAGCCTAATTGGATGCAATTCACATTTTAAAAAAGATAACTTTTCAGGTTCCAAAACTAACTCAACTGTGTCATGCAAATACTATGTCGACTGGGACCAAAGCTAGGTCGTACATAAAACCGTAATTCATGTAAAGCTTTAAAATTATTTTTAGGTCAGCCTTGATTAACCCAATAATGAAATGCAATCACAAAATTTGATGCCAACGCATCATCCAATCATATGATAATATATGAATACATATATAAATTATTCTAGTGATCATAAGCATTTTTGAAAAACCTTTAACCACAATAATTACTAGAGAGAATATGCAGACCAAAATACTAGATCAAATATCAAATGAGATAAGCTTGTTTTGCACACCAATTCAAGGTACCAGATCAACATGGTGACATCAATTACAACATAAGACTAATCTTCTCCATACTTCCAACATAATATTGCCAATTAGAGGCTTAACTAAGTCTAATTAATTAAGGGACCCAAATATAGTGTGAAAATGTAAAGGAGTACATTTTATGATAATACATTTAGCCCCCACTTTAGTGAGAGGATGAGCCTTACACTCAAACTCACACTAAATTAGTCAAACGAGTGTCAAGAGAGGTCTAATTTTACAACTTTGGAAAGATAGGAAAATAAAGGTCAAGGAGGATGATCAAGCCCCCAAGATCTAAGATCTCATAAAAAAACAAAAAAGGAAGAAAGAGACACATGCCCATGTTAAATATGTAGCAAAAAGACAACATACACAAGCATAAAATTTCAAAATTAAGGGAGAGAGAGAGAGAGGGGATGGATCTGTAATAGCGTGAATTTTCACCCCTAGGAAAATTTCACATTTACATTATCCCTACCTTAGATAATTAAATTTGATGATGAAATTCATATACCTGCCACCTTTCCCTATCTACTTAGCAACTAATTTATGTGTTGGTGGAGAAATTTTTTCCTAAGATGCTAACATGGTGCATGGGCATCTGTGTGGTGTGCTTCCATCCTGACAAGATTCCTACCTTTGGAATCCGTAGAGGCATTACACTTCTCCATTGGATGAAAAGTGTAACTTATTTTTCTCCTTTGACAAACTTCAAATATAATTTTTGCCTCATTTTGTCTTCAAATTACCTATCCTTCCATTCTACTCAGCTTCTTGATCAAATTCACTCTACACACTTGCTCACTACTTCGTTCACACTCACTTTCAAGCAACACCACCACCATTGAAGTTGTAAGCTGCTATGTTCTTAGTTCCCTCTCTCCTTTGTTGCAAAAATATTGGCTTTGGGAATCTTGCAAGCTCACTCCTTCCTCCATTTTCCTTGAGAGCATATGGTTGAGAAGGTGATATTCACCATTTTCATTCACTTTTACATTATTGTATTTGTATTGCAGAATATTGTTATTTGTCTATTGCTTGGTATTTCCATTTCTATACTCTCTTTATCATCCTTCTATACAATTTTTTCTATCTAGTTGTTCATGGAGGTGGAAACACCAAAGTGGGGGGACTAACTAAAGTAGCCCTCTAAACACAACCCCAACATTTTCCTTGGTCTTGTGTGTGTAGGTAATTCTCGATTGGAGCTCTTCAAAGAATCAAGTTGCACAAAGTTTAGGACTATCCTCTTACTTAATTTTTCAACTAACCATACCTAGTTAAAGTATTCTTCTTATTGTACTGCATTCATGTATTCCCTTTACATTTTGTTATAGCATAAAACCTCTAAGTCAATTTTTTAGCTCATTCCCTAGTGTTTTTATTTGTTCCTCACACTCTATCTATACTAACATAAAATCCCCATTGATATCCCAATGTGCCACACTAGAGTCCATTTCCTACACTTCCATCCTTAGGTAGTGTGTTTTTTTAGTCACAGATTGAACCCTAGGAATTTTCTTGTTTGGCTCCTTGAAACATTCGAGTTAGCAGAAGGACTGTAGCAACTATATTTCTCCTCTTTTTGACCTTAACTACTTAATTCAAATCCCTTAGCAAGTTTGAGGTAGATCAAGGTAGCCTATTTCTTTGGACCCTCCCATGACTTGGGGTCTTAGAGAAGCTATTCCCCCTCCTCCATATTTTGGTGAACCCAATGTGAACTATTTTGGTTTTGTTTCATAGTGTTGAAGGAACCTTCTCTCATACTCTAGGTGTGTTGTAGGTTTGTGTTTGCAAGGTGCACAACCTTGCATCTCAACCTATGAACCCCAGAGGTTTCATTAGAAGGATCCCTAGACATTGTGAAGCGAAATCTAGATAGGTCATTGTTTGATTGTTGAACCTTTTAGGGTATCTTGAGGAAGTCCTTTCAAAGTACATAAATATGGCCTCTTTTATGCATCTCCCTATTCCTCCTATGTAGACTATGAATGGATCACTCGCTATAAATTTTACATCACAAGACCTACCCATGAATACGAATATAGAGCCCTCTCCTTTGTACATTCCTGCTCACATCAACAAGAACATCATGACTAGTTTTCTAGTTGATCCCATGTGTCGTGTGAATGTTATAACAAAGAAGACTCAATTGATTAATTTATTGGATAAGGATGGGTATGATTAATCAAAGATCACAATATGTATGCATAATAGACTCATGGTCCCTTTGATTGGTTTCATCTCTCTCTCTCTCTCGGTCCTATTAGTATCTAGGTATGTAAATTATTCTTTGGATATCATCTCGAGTTATACTTGTTCAGAGTGAAACTAGGCATCCCATGGCTAGTTTCCATGAATGTAGTCACTTTGGTAATTCATAAATGTTTAAATTTTTCTCATGAAGGCTTTGTGCACATTGTACATGACACTAGATATAAGCCTCTAGTGTCACATGGGGGATAATCGCTAGATCACTTTTGGCCTGCCTCAAACAGTCCTCTTCCTCCAAGGATAGACTTTCTTTATCACACCTATTTCAAATATAATAATGGGGGTATAGCATCGAAGGTGACCTACCTTGTCTCGCCTTACACCATTTCAATCAAAAGAATAATAATTGCGTAGTAGCAAGCTACCTCCTCCTCCTCTTAAAAGGGGAAGAGTAAGTGTGCTCATGCCTAGGATCCTTCCTCTTCTTCTATGGTCTCATCCAATTTTTCCTCTCATCCTATTGTGGTGCCTTCAACCTCTGCTCCCATGCCTCACATGGGGAGTCTGATGGTACCTGCTTAGCAAAAGGCCAAGTGTTAAGTATTCAAATTTCTGGTCTTACCCATGGAGTTGAGGCCCATTTTCAATGGTAAGGGGAAGGTCCCTCATGGATTTTCCCCTATGTCTCGACCTCCACAGCCTCTACTGATCTTGCCCATTGTGCGGTGAATGGGAAGAGGCTTGCTGCCAAGGTGCTTGAGTCTACTTCTCTACCTGTTCTAGTTCCCACTCCCATTCTTCCTACTCTTTCTCCTGTCCAAGAAGTTTCCCTCCCATTGGAAAAAATTATGGAGGAAATGCCTATGGGGGAATAGGAGCCTCTTATTCCTTCTCAAGCAGTGAGTTCTATTTCTTGGGGTCAATGAAATCAGCTTGCGCATGAGCATAAGCACCAGAGAAAGGCTCTACCTAATAAGAAATCTACCTCATAGAAGGAAAAAGAGAAACCAATAGCTATTGTTTCAACATCTCCTATTGTGCTTCCCTCTTATGTTCCTTTTGTTTCAGCTCTTGTCACCCAAATTTTACTTTTGGCTCCTCCTCCGAGTACTAGTGACCTCACCCCAAAAGGGTGTAGGTGTTAATCACTCCCTCGGCAGAGCCTCCTATTTTGATTTCCCCACCATACATCCCTCCATTCTCTCAGCCCATCGACATGTTGCACACCATGGTGGTGTCTTTTGTGGCCTTGTCCTCTTCCTCCTTGCCTTTCACTTCCTCTGTGTGGATTTCATATCCTCTAATGAAGCATAATTTTTAGGATGACCTTGCTTCTAATAGAGGTCAAAAGAAGGGATCACCTTCTTTAGAAGAGGGTTCTTCTTTGGCTTGTTCCATCCTTGTGATAGAAACAACCCTGACATCTCTTGAGTCTGTCATCATCTCTTTTGATGATATTGATGGTGGATCTTGGGAACCTCCTTCATCTTCCATTCAGTTAACACATGAAACTCCTGTCAAGTGCATTTTAAATTGATGATTTCCCAACTTTATCAATGATCTTTGCAAGATCGATGAATTTTACCTCACAAGAGTTTGAGTGAAGAAGACCTTGAGGGGCCTTGTTCCTTAGCTATTGTCATAAGAGATTCAGAGGGTGCTCACCTTTCTATCCTTCTCTTGCAAGCACATCTTCCCTTCCCTTATTATGATCTAGATTGGTAGAATGATGACCTCCTAGTAATGAGGACTAGGAGAGCACCTCTTCTTTATCTGTAGATTAGATTTGTATGTGTGTTGTGTTTTTCCTTGTGCTTGTTTCTATGTTTTCCTAGAGGACCTATGTAGCCTCATAGGTGCTTGGATACAGGAGTGAAACTATGTCATAAAACTTCTTCTATATGTTGCATCATGAATTAATGGAAAAAGTATCCTTTTTCTTTAATTTGTGAAATAATTAATAATAAATGAGTTTAATGTTGCCTTGATTTAGTGTTGTAATGTTTTTTACACATTCACATTAAATTTAGGGCCCTTTTAAAACTAAATGGAATTAATTATGCCTTATTTAGGGTGGTTTAAAGTGTATCTTTACACTTTCACACTAATATAGGGCTTTATTAATTGATTGAGGTTAATTTTCCTTAATTGGACCCTTTAGTTCAAATCCAAGAAAAAATAATTATAAATTATGAGAGATAAAACTCGACATTCATAAATTCCATTACAAAGCACTTAATTTTAAAAGGTGTGTGTCCTAGGCTAGTGACCTAGGAGCCATCTACCACATGGTGAATGGTTCCTCACTACATCGTAGGACCCTATTTTCACATAACATTGAACAAATTATCCGAAGTGTGTCCTTGGTGAGTGACCTAGGATCCATTTTCACTATGGCGAATGGGTCCTCACTTAGACCTAGGAACTCTCTTTAAAATATGCTTTTGGTAGTATTTTAATGATTTCAAATCTATAATTCAATTTTGGCTTGTGATATTTTAATTTTGGAATTAATATGAATATTTGTATAAATACAAGGATATTTCACTTAGTTTCACCTAGCAAAGTTTCAAGTCTTTACGCATTCTAGAAAATTTATGAGAAAGTGTGATCAAGAGAATTTATAAGGAATTCAAGAGCATATTATTGAATAATATTGTAGCAATGAAGATTCACATTGTCATTTCAAAGATAAATTGCATCATGCATGTTGTTGAGATAATGTTATGATGCAGCATTCAAGATCTATCAATCATTTCAAACGTATTATTTCACATCAAGTTTTATGATAAATATCTACATTCATTGAGGCTACTTCATGCTAGATTGCAAATCTACATTCTAAGGTTTCAATTAAGTTGTGGCGGTGAATTGTGAAATTGCATTTTTCATTCATTATTACTTTATGCATTGTTTCATTTCAAGGTTCAATTACCAAATAGGGTTTGACCAAGGTAAATCCCTATTCCCTAACAAACAAAAAAATTCTCCTCTTTGATGTGTGATTGCAAGTTTTAGGTTGAAGATCAATTGGAAAGAAAAATTGCAAAATTTGTCAAAGTTGCATTAAAAGTTGAAAAATCATGGAAACTAAGTTGGAGGATTTATTTTCAACTTTTTGACAATGCCCGACTAGAATCTAGGAGTGTAGACTAAGAGGAACAAAACCCAAAAACAAATTTTCTCGAGCCCTAGGCAGGACCCATTTTCCATAGGGTGAATGAGTCCTTATTGAGGTTTGAAAAAATACTTTTGGTGAGAGGTACACAATATTTTACCCTTTCCAAATCTTCCTTTTGACTGGTAGTTAAGTTAGATTTAATTTTTGTTACTCATTTGCATCATATAGCACACATATTGAATGAAATTAGGAGAAAGTGGTTCATCATATAATTTCATTTTGATAAACCACATTTTTCTATGTTTCATTATGGTGAACCTAACCTTTGACAATTACATTTTCTAATTTTGGAGTCATTTTCATCCTAGATTTAGATCTTGAATTCATTTGCATCTATTTACATTGAATTAGGTCTCATTTAGGGTGTCTAATTTGAATTCAACTTTGCGTCTCATTAAAGGTTTATGGATTGCATATTTTGCATTCTTCAAACATGAAAATACAAAAAGAATCAGTCATCTTGCATATCGTTTACATCATATAAACTTGCATTTGAAAATTGAAATAAAATTGGATATCAAACTAGGTGTTTTAGGTCATCATTTTGTCATATTTTGCACTTGCATTTCACATTTCATTCTACATAAAATCAAACTAAAACTTGTTGTAACAAACCTGAATTTGAAAACCACTAGAAAACACTTAAAAATCAATAAAATTTGTTTCAAAAACCTCATCTAGGACTCATTTTCCCTAGGGTGAATGAGTCCTTGATTAGGTCATAACCTGATTTTTAGGCATTAAATATTCATTTATGCACTTTTATTTACTTCTTTCAAATTTTTTTTGTTGTTTTCATAATTCATGTTTCATCAGTTTGATAATATTTAGCTTCATTTGGTAAATTTATTGCATTGGGTAATTTCAAATTTTCATTTACAAGACTTCATTTTTAGATTTTTGCATAGTGTAATCAAAAAATTACCTTGCTTAGAATGTGAAAAATTGAATTTAAACATTGCATTCTAGGTCATTGCATTGTATTTTAAGCCTCTTTCCATTTTGGGTTTGTACACTAAGTTTGGGAAACTTGTATGAGCTTTACAACTTGGTGTCCTATTATCAATAGTATTGTGAGACATATTTTAAGGCTCATGTCATCCTGCAATAAACCATACATAATGGATCTTTTGTTTTCTAGATCCCTTTCTAATAGTGTTGATAATCAATCCCCCATGGATCATAGCATGCATACCTCATTTTCCATGACTTCCCTTCCTACAAATAGTGTGCATTATATTTCTAATATCTTGTAAGAAAACATAAGGAGGCTACATGAATAATTAAATATTTTACAAAACTTTGTGATAACCAAACCTATTGTTGGTAATGTCATTCCTCTCATAGGGAATATACGAACAATGATTAAATATAAAGAAGGGATAGCATTCATGGGCTCCTTGGTTCATATCATTCAATGAAATTTTCCTCTTCTTTAACCAATTTCCAATACATCTCCCATGCATAATGTAAAACAAACCAGACGTTAGGGTCACTTTGCTACTCCTAACACATCCTTTTTTTCTGAAAAAGGAAAGGGTTTGTAGTTAGAAGAAGAAAGTGATGACAACATAGTAATCAAACCAAAGAAAAACAAACCAAAGTTACATGCACACCAAAGACTTCAGTTGCAAATTTTTTATTACATTCGTGAAAATTCCTATGATCTATTACAAATTTCTAAACCTGAGAACATCTTTTATACCCTTCTACATTGGAAATTGATTGAATTGCCACCTAAACATGAAAATCTAACTGAATTTCAAACCTATCAAAAAAGACCATATTGTGCTTATCATAGATTATTTGGAAACAAAACCGATAATTTTCATGTTTTAAAGGGAATATTAGAGAATTTTAGATCCCCTAGGGATCCACTTTGACTTAAAGCATGCCCTTTGATCCTTGCCATGTAATAGTTGTAAGATCCTAGTATCCTCACTTTACATGTTATACATTTATTGAAAATATTTCTTGTTATTGCAAGGAGATCATTTTCATCATCTATCTTGGCTCATCCTTCTCCTAAATTTAGTGAGGTCAAGGGGTTAGATAGTCATGTCCTAGTTTGACACTTGATGTTGTCTCTTTGGCTAGTTATCCACTTTTTGCATTTATTGATCGAGATTGGGATGTAGACAACCTGCTATAGAATGATTCACATGTGCCTTACAAGTATTCTTTTTTATTTTCTTTTTCATGTTTCTTTATGTGATTTCATGTGTGTAATGTGATCTCCCATGTTGTTTCATTTGATCTCTCTCTCTCTCTCTCTCTCTCTCTCTCTCTCTCTCTCTCTCTCTCTCTCTCTCTATGCATTCCTCTATTTGTATCTACATTCTTCTCTATGTCGTAAACATTTTATCTTTTTTCACTTTTCTTGTGTTTTACTTTTGGGGATGACACAAGGCATCGAGACATTTAGGTCTCTTTCATGTTGACCCGAAAGGATTTTTCTTTGTTTGTTCTCTTTATGTGTCATTCTTCCAGTTCTATGAGTATTTGGGGAATGCTGACATTTTTTATCTCTAGAATAACATTGTAGAAAATATATACTAACCTCGAATCTATATATACCTTATGTATTTTTGGGGCAACCCCTCCCTCATTTTTCATGATGTAGCTTTATTTTAGAAACATATGACTTGGAATATAGATTAATGAGGAATCTCTCATGTCTTAGGAATAAATATTGGCTACTTTAAAGTAATTTCTCACAACAATGGTGTTAGCAACCACTTTAAAGTTGGGGCATACATAAATAATATCTTTTGAAATTTTACATGTTTTGTGGTGTGATTTTATTTTTCTTGTGATGTGTCCTTTTCTTGATGGTGTCATTGGGTTTGATGTCCTCCAAGAGTGTGATATTTCTTAGCATACAAATTTCCTCTTAGTGGAGATGCAATGCAATGCATTCCCTAAGTTGTGAATCTTTTACTCTTGACTTGTCCTCTCTTGGAGACATTAAGCACAATTATCCCTAGGAAAAATAACTTACACGAACAAAGAAATACCCCCTTGAACAAAAGAATATATATATATATATAATGTTCATAAGTGTTTGGCATAACACAACTTGCTAGCCTTGTGAAGCTTTAACTCTAATAAAGGCCACCAAGTATAACACACCTTGCTTGCCTATGGATCCTTCCCCATGTTCATAGGTGTTTGGCATAAAACAACATATTAAACCCTATGGAGCTCAAAACCATAAATTCAAGGCCACCTAGCATAACACACCTTGATTGACTATGGAGCCTTTCCTAGCATTGTGGTGCCTTATTGAAGTTTTTAGAAGGATAGCTTTGATATGGTATGGGAGCCTAATATGGTTCTCTTATTTGTCACCCCTTTGTTTTGTTTCATTTTTTGGTGCCTTATTGAAGTTATCTAATGGGTAGCTTTGGTATGGTTAGTATGATGAGATTTGACACATAGCCATGAATTTCTCACTAAGCCACTTTATTGGAAGACTCACCTAGTGGACAACTTAGATTTTTGCTACCTTGGAGTGAGTGCAAATCGATAGCTTAGATGTGTTCCACACTATGTTGGAAAATCTAGGCTTTATCTTCTTGGTATTTGATGTTGTATTATTGTGTAACTTTGTCATTGTTTCATACATAAGTGTCTTGAATGTATACTTTAGTTTAAGTTTGACATGGGGTCATACTCTCACTAAAGTGTGGGAAAAATTTATTAACACAAAAATTATCTCTTTTTCCTTAATTTGGGAAATAACTAATAATAAATGAGCTTAATGTTGCCTTGATTTAGTGTTGTAATGTGTTTTACACATTCACATTAAATTTAGGCCCCTTTTTAAACTAAATGGACTTATATATGCCTTATTTAGGGTGTTGTAAAATGTATCTTTACACTAATATACTAATCTAGGGATTTATTAATTGGTTGAGGTGAAGTTTCCTTAATTGGCCCCTTTAATTCAAATCCAAGCCTAATTAATTACAAATTCTGAGAGATAAAACCTAATATTCATAAATTCCATTACACAACACTTAATTTTAGAAGGTGTGTGTCCTAGGCTAGTGACCTAGGACCCATTCACCACATGGTGAATGGGTCCTCACTACGTCCTAGGACCCATTCACCTTATGGTGAATGGGTCCTAACTTAGATCTAGAACCCCTCCTTGAAATATTTTTTTGGTAGTATTTTAATGATTTCAAATCTATAAGTCAATTTCGGCTTCTGATATTGGAATTTTGGGAATTCATTTTAAGATATGTATAAATGCAAGGCTATTTACTTAGTTTCACCTAACGAAATTTCAAGTCTTAAAGCATTCCAGAAAATTTATGAGCAAGTGTGATCAAGATAATTTCTAATACATTCAAGAGAATATTATTGAAGAATATTGCAACAATTAAGATTCCAATTGTCATTTCAACTTGATAGATTGCATCATTCATGTTGTTGAGCTAATTTGTTAATGTAGCATTCAAGATCTATCAAGAATTTTAAATGCATTATTTCACATCAATTTTTATGATCAATATCTACATTCCAAGGTTTCAATTAAGGTGTGGTGAGTTACAACATTACATTTTGTTCATTTATCATTCCTTTATGCATTTTTTCATTTCAAGGTTTAATTACCAAAAAAAGGTTTGACCAAGGCAAACCCCTATTCCCTAAAAATCAAAAAAATTATCCTCTTTGATGTGTGATTGCATGTTTTAGGTTGAAGATCAATTGGAAAGAAAAAATTGTAAACTTTGTTAAAGTTGTCAAAGTTGCATGAAAATTTATCAAATCACAAAAACTAAGATGCAAGATATATTTCTAGCTTTTTTTCAATGCATGACTAGAATCTTGAGGTAACAATGAAGAGGAACAAAACCCAGAAAAAGATTTTTCGGAGCCCTAGCCAGGACCCATTCGCCATAGGGCGAATGAGTCCTTAGTGAGATTTGAAAAATCACTTTTGGTGAAAGGTACATAGTATTTGACCCTTTCTAGATCTATCGTTTGACTAGTAGTTGGGTTAGATTTAATTTATGTTACTTATATGCATCATATAACACACATATTGAATGAAATTAGGAGAAATTGGTTCATCATAGTATTTCATTTTGGTGAGCCACATTTTTCTATGTTTCACATCATTCTTCTCTATGTTGTATCTTTATTTTCGACAATTAGGGATGATGCAAAGTGTTGGGGGAATTTAGGCCTCCCTTCCATGTTGACCCAATTTTTTATTTTCATTTTGTCTTCATGTGCCTTTCTTCAAATTTTGGAATTCGTGGGATTGATGATCGTTCGCTCCTATATTGCATGTTACATATTTATATATATGAGTAGATCTAATCCCAAACTTCTAGATCCCCCTATATCTTGATTTATTTGTCTTTGCTTATTATTTATTTATTTATCTTTCTCTCTTTATCGCTTACTTCTTGATGTTGTGGTTCTTATGTGTTGTGCCTCATGTGTGCAACAACATTTCAACATCTACATCTTTTCATGTATCATGGGCCAGGCCATCTCTACATTTTCTTCCTTTCCTTAATTTGTATGTGCTCCTTTAGTTTGTACGTGCCATCCTAAGGGGGGCTCCTACTTCTTTGATTTTAAATAAGGTGTATTTGATGTCCAATGAATCCCTTCCTGAAAATATTTGCATTTTTCAAAAATCGCATCCTTCAATAAGGATCCCCTTAACAAGATTTTATTTCGAAATTGAATTCGTAGAAAAAAGAATTGAAACTTTTCCTTTGAGGAGGCCATTATTTTTTTGAATTCCTTAATGAAAGATAATATTTCTAAAGGATTCCTTGATGATAGGATCATTTAAAAAAATTTCATCACTTTTCAAATGAAGCGTACCTTTGTGTGGGCCCCTTGTAATCTTGAAGGGTTCCTGAGGGACCCATTTGAAAACTTCTCCTTCAATTGCTTGTTCTGTGATGTGACTGTCAATCTGTCTACATGATTTTTTCTTGCCTAACATGTTATTTCTATGGATTAACATGTTGATTTACAAGATTGAGCACCTATGAAACTACTTTTACAATCAAGCTTGGAGGACCGAGCACCTCATCGAGCTTTCCTTGCAAGATTGAGCACCTATAAAGTCCAATCAGGATCTATAGAGCCTTTCATTTTTGGCCCCCCAAGATCGAGCACTTGTGGTACCTCCTTTGTAGAACTAAACCCCTATGAAATGCTTTCATTCTGCAAGACTGATCACCTGTAGAACCTTTGTTCACTTTCTATGGGACCGAACACTCGTGGAGCCAATTCTATAGGACCAAGCACCTACAGAGCTTTTGTTCTAATTTCCATAGGATTGAGTACCCATGGAGCCATCTCTCTTTCCAACACATTTGAGCATGTCAAATTGTGGTTTTCTTCCTCGATGATTTACATTTTTTTTTTCAGCTTGTTCTTATTTACCTTGCATGTATTGACACATATGCTCAATAAAGAGGGGAAAAAATGTAATGGCATGAATTTGAACCCCTAGGAAAAATTCCACATTTAAATTACCCCCTACCTTAGATAATTAAATATGATGATGCAATCCATACACCTACCACCTTTCCCTATCCACTTGGAAAATCATTTGTGTGTCGGTAGAGGAATTTTTGCCTGGGATGCTAGTGTAGTGTGTAGACATCCGTGTGGTGCGCTTCTGTCATGATAGGATTCCTACCTCTAGATTATGCAAAGGCATTACATTCCTCCATTGGATGTGAATTTTAACATTTTATTCTCCTTTGATCAACTTCAAATGGGATTTTTGCCTCCTTTTTCCTTCAAATTTCCTATCCTTCCATTCTATTCAACTTCTTGATTAAATTCACTCTACGCACTTGCTCACTACTTCATTCACACTCACTTTCAAGCATCACCACCACCATTGAAGCTTCAATATGCTATGTTATTGTATCCCTCTCTCTATTATTTTGATAGCATTGTTTTAAGAAGCTTGCAAGCTCACTCCTTCCTCCATTTTCCATGAGATCTCATGGTTGATAAGGTGATATCCATCATTTTCATTCACTTTTTCACTGTTTTATTTGTATTGCAATATATTTTTGTTTGTGTATTGCTTGGTATTTCCATTTCTATACTCTTTATCATCATTCTATACAATTGTTGTTATCTTGTTGTCCATGGAGGTGGAAACACCAAAGAGGGGGACTAATTGAGGTAGCCCTCTAAACATAGCCCCAACATTTTCCCATGTCTTGTGTGTGTAGGTACTTCTTGGTTGGAGCTCTTTGAAAAAATCAAGTTGCATGAAGTTCAATACTATCTTCTTACTTCCTTTGTCAATTAACCATACCTAGTTAGATTATTCTTCTTGTTTTACTTTGTTCTTATATTTCCTTTGTGTTCTATTAAAACATAAAACCTCTTAGTTAATGTGTTATCTCATTCCCTAATGTTTTTATTTGTTCCTCACACTCTCTATCTATGCAGACGCTAGCGCCCCACTGAGACACCAATGTGCCATGTTGAAGTCTATGTCTTGCATTTTAGTCCTCAAGTAGTGAGCTATCTGAGTCATAGATTTAACCCTAGTAATTGGCTTGTTTGACTCCTTGAGACATTCAGGTTAGTAGAAGGACTATAGCAACTAGATTTTTCCTTCATTTCAACCTTAACCACTTAACCCTTTCAAATCCCTTAGCAAGCTTGAGGTAGATTAAGATAGCTTGTTGCTTTGGACCCTCCCATGACCTAGGGTCTCGGAGTAGTTGGTCCCCCTCATCTACAGGATCAAGCCTCGATTATTTGTCAAACTGGCATGTATCAAGTGTTAAATATTTATCCAAAAAAAAATATAATTGGAAACGTGTTGTCTATTATGCAAACAAAATGAGCTCACATGGGCTAGTGAAATATATTGTCCACTAGGTGAGCCCTAAAAAGTGGCTAATGGGAAGTGGTACCAGGTCTAGGCTCCCATTGTACTAACCATACCAAAGTTATACCTCCTAATAACTTTGATAAGGTGCCACATAATCAATCACAAGGCTAGAAATTTGTGTTATTTTAGGCACTCATGAAAAAGGCTCCACTGGAAAGCAAGTTGTGTTATGCTTGGTGGCCTTGAAAAACATAAAGGCTCCATTGGCAAGCAATTTTTGTCATGCTTGGTGGCCTTTATACATTCAATAGGATATTCAAAGGGGTTTTTCTTAGTTCATGAAAGGTCTCACCTTAGGGAACATCGTGCTTAGTGCCTCCAAGAGAGGACTGGTTGAGGATAAAAGATTCACAACTTAGGGAATGAAATTCAGAGAATTACCACTAAGAGGAATGTCATATACTTAGAAATGTCACAATCTTGAAGGAAATCAAACCCAATGACACCACCAAGAAGACACATCACATAAAGTAATAATAACACACTTTGAATCAAACAATGAGCGGGGACACGTATGTCCCCACTTTAAATAAATTACTAAACACAATGTTTTGAGCAATTACTTTAAAGTATAACATAATGAAATGCTAATACATGAGATATTTTTTTGGAAATATCTATGTAAACATATGTTTCCAAAATAGAGCTGCATCATGAAAAGGGGTTTCCCCAAAAATGAAATGCTAAAGATAACGTATAACAATATGTCACATGTGAGCCAAGTTAAGGCATGTCATCCAAATATTGAGCTTTCTCTTATATATATTAATGGAAGGCAATAAAATATCCAAAGTAAACAATGACAAGTGACATACTAGTACAAGGCTACCTAACCCCTTTCCCCCCAAGGGAAGAAGGTAAGCCAAAAATGGATGATGATATGCTACTCCTTGCAAAGAGGAAATATGATTGCATAAAGCCAAGTTTATACCCTCTTGCATGGTAGTGAATATGCTATGATACTACAAATAACACATGGAAAGGAGTAACAACTAATGTTATTCATCATAATGAGTAGACAAAGTATCAATTTGATGAATATGCAATGAGATATTCCCACATGTAGTATCTATCAATTTAGGATTCACCAAGGTTAAATTTTTCTTAGAAGAATATTTTGTAATAGTTGTAATAGTGTTGATATTAAGTGAAGTGTTTTTTATTCTTTTTTTTTTTGAGGGACAATAACCAACACCACTAGTTGTTTCTTGTATATTAGTCTTTATAGGAACACAAATTCCTTGTTCTCTAGCACCACATACTTTTCCACTATAACCAAGTTGTTTCAAAATCTCATAACCTCTTCTATAAATATTTTCCATTTCTTTTAAATTTTGTGGTTTCTCATGATCATAATTTTTATATGTGGATGTCTAAGTGTTGTTTTCTTATTCTTTACTAAAATTTGTAGACTCAAATTATTTTGATGACTCAACTTGTGTGGATATAATGGAAGCTTCTTTCTCTTTTCCCGGTTTGTGTGTAATCTTGTATTCTCCCATGAATGTAGGTGTGAAATAAAATGAACACCAATCATCTTCCAATAAATTTGTTACTTTTCCAATATGATTTTATTTTTCTTCCTCTCACATGGGCTTTACTTTTAAAGTTGGTATCAATATTTTCAAAGGACTTTCCTTGTCTTCCTCAATATACAAACAACTTTTTGAGTGAGGGTCATCCTTGATTGTATATACCTTGTTGTATATATAATTCATTAAATGATGAAGAGTGGAAGGTACCCCATCCATCTCATCGATCCATGGTCTACACAAAAGAAGATTGTGTGAGAGATCTTGAGGCATCACATTGATAGGATTTTGCAATGTGACCTTTCCCACTCTAATAGGTAATGTTATAAAACCAAGTGGTTTTTTTCCCACATTGTCAAATCCATGAATATCTAAACAATCAAGATAAATCATAGCCTTATCCACTCCAATTGTATCTAGGAGGTTCACACTACACACATTAAGGGCCAAACCATTATCAATGAGAGTTATTTTTATTCCACATTTCTTAATGACAACCATTACCATGAAGGCCTCATTTTATTTTTGCACTTATAATGGAGGTAACTCATCTTAATGAAATGTAATTTATAATTTTACCAAGTTCATACCTTGAATTAGGGCTGCTACATCATTTGGTTGTGCACTAGGAGGAATAACAACTTGTAAGGAATTTTGAATCATGTTATGATAATTAGGTGATGCTTGAATAAGGTCCCATAGAGAAATCTTAGCAATATTGTTCTTAAGTTTTTCCACAAGATCATACTCCTTTCCATTGTGCAAAGGAATTTGAGGAGCACTAGGAAAAAATGGTTGAGGAAATGGTAATGAAGTAGCTGTTGTTTGAGGTTTCCTATTGTTCCTTGTTGTTGTGAAACATTGAGCTAGTAAGTTTCCTTGCATAATTCAAAATGGTTCCTTGAGGTAATGGTTTTTTTTTATGTGTTCCTATGATAAGAACATTTTTGGTTTGAACTTGTGTTTTTTGATGCAAGGGTGGGTAAATGGTAAGTTGAGGTGTGATTGCATTAACTTCTCTTTGTTGTGGTTTGTCATAACAAGCCTTAGTGGATCATATTTTTGAGATGAAATCCTCAATGGCTTTATCTAGGATATAAAATTAATCACTAATAAAGGGCTTGAGGTATATCTTAACTTGTAGAAAGAGATATAGCATTGTCAAAAAACTATGCTTTCTCCAAGGCTAACCATTTAATGTGTAGTTTCTTGTTTAATGCTTTTATGGTTTCTAATGTTTGCAAATTGAAAAATAACTTATATCATGCAATAAAATGGTGAAATAAACAACCACAAATATGTTTCTAGACATAGGGGTTTAAAAAATTCAAATCTAAGTTTGAAGCCTATAGTTAGGGTTTCTTGTTTTTGGTGGCAAACTATGGCTTCAATGGAAGAATTTTCTAGATTTTGATGTCTAAATGTAAGTTTTTTGAATGAAAAATAATGAACAATGTGAGAATTTTTGAAATGTAATTTTGACCAAATTTGTGAATCCAAATGAATAAAATTGCACTAATATGCAAGTACTAGATAAAAGAAATGTAATATGCATGTAATGTTTTGGATTTTTCAGATTTTTAATGATGCAATTAAAACCCTAAATGAGATGCAAACTAATGTAATGTTAACAACCCTAAATTAAATTTAAACTAATGCAATGCAATGCAAACTATTTCAAATCTTAGATCTAGGGTTTTAATGAACTCCAAATCAAAAAATTTATAGTGTAAGAATGTCGGGTTCACCAAAATGAAACATAGGAAAATGAGGTGGATCAAAAGTGGAATGAGGGTAAAAAGGGGGTATGATGCACCTATATTCCTATTTTAATTAGGAAAAAGAGATCCCCTAGGGAAATATTTAATTTCAACCATTAGGTGAGTCAATATTGATGGAGATCTTGTTGTTTTCCTTATGACCTAGGATGGGGTAAATCAACAGAAATGATACTTCTGGGAGATGAATGAAAAATACTAAATGAATGTAATTATGCAATGTAACACATGAAATCACTAAATTAAACCTTATTATGATATAATCCAAAAAGAAATTGCAGATCTGAGAAGGGCTTGATTTTATGCACCTATCACAAAAAAATTGAGTTGAGTGTCCTCTTGGGACTCATATTCCCAAGGGTGGATGGTTCTTGCTACAAGAGTTAAAAAATTTCTTTCACAATCCTCTGGTCCTATGTCAGAACTCTTGATTCCTTTGAGTTTCACGATCAGAAATTCAAAAATAAATTTTAAAAGTGAGTTTTTGTGGCTTGATGACAACTTTTGCAATTTTTCTCCTTTGATATATCTTTAATCCTTCTTAAACCTAAGATCTACAAAACACACAAGAGGGATTTTTTTGTTTTTGGTGCATGGGGATTTGTCTTGTTGAAACCCCATTTTGGTAATTGAACCTTGAAATGAAATGAAATATGGAATGAATGAGGAATGAACAATTTCTATGTTGGAACTTAGAAAAATCTTGTTTTGAAACCCTTGAAGGATTGAAACTTAGTATATATCTCGAAGGTATTGATCTTGCATGAAATAGCTTGATTAATGATTTGATCTTGATGCTTGAAATTTGACTTGAATGCTTGAAACCTACATCACAATGTTAGCTTCAAAAACATGCATGAAGCTTGAGATCTTGAATGTTACAGAAAATTCTTGGCAAATCTTCTCTTAAACACCTTTGAAAATAATCTTATCACTTGTGAATTTTGGATAATGTTTCTTAGACTTGAATTGATAAAAAGACCTTTCTTTTATAGAAAATTTAATAATTTATAAAAAATTAAACATTATAAGCCAACACTTAAAACTTGAATTTAAGACTTTAAGATGCCACAAAAAACATGTTTAAAATTTAAATTTGTGATATTAAAGTGGACCCATTTTCCCAAATGGGTCCTGACCTAAATTGTCAGGATCTATTCATTTCAGGGTGATAAAAATGATAATTGCATTAATTAAATCATGATTTCCCTTTCACAAATTAAAATTAATTAGGCTTGTAGATGCATAATAGGGCCAATTAGAGACTTAATTAAATCCAATTAATTAAGGTACTTGTTGACGACGATTTCACTCGCAGCAACAATTTGAATAAAATCTTCACAGATAAACCACAAAGAGCTTATCCTTCTCGAAAGATATGGAAAAAGACAATCTAAAAGAGGAATTTGAATTAATAGAACAAAATATTGACTCAGATCAATCCCAAGTCTCTAATAACTAGGTCATAATTATACTAGGTTCTTTCTAGAGTATGATGTGATTTTTTTGTTAATCTCAAAGGGAATATGTTCATTTTTGGTTTCATCAAAAATCATAAGCATTTTACATAAGATTTCCAATTCATTCATAAAAATAGTATCATCAAATCGAAAGATTTAAAATAATATTTCATGAACATCAATAATTTCTTTTTCTATCACTTAAGTAGATTTAGCATTAAGAATTCAACAATTTTATAAACAATGAAATATTTTCAATAAATTTCCATTCATTCATCTATTTTTTGGAGCATTTTCAAAAATTTAAACATCTATTCTAAAATAGAGCATAAAAAATATTGAAAATTAAAATTTCTCCTAATTATTCTCCACCCATGCCCCAAAGAATTAATCAAATCAAAGGAAGCCACTTTATACTTTACCAGATTGCTTCACAACTACATATAAAATGGTCTAAGCTTTAAAAGAGATGGGTTTTATTTTGGACACTGAGTAGGTTTTGCATGCACCCTTAAATGACGCAACATATAGTCTTGTTCATTTGAACTAACAAAACTAGCTACAAAAGATTCATGAGATATGTAGCTATCAAATTGGCTCTGATATTGATCAATGTCTACATGCATACAAGTTTTTAGATAGGAATGATTCAAAAAATAGGAAAAAAGGACAAAATTTTGAAATTTTTTGGCTCTTCCGATATCCACAATATTTGAACTTGAAATGAAAATAAAGCAGTAAATGGCCTTTTATAGGAACATGGCCCCAAGAGTTCAAACTTAACGTTTATTTAGAGAATCATAAATAGAAAATCAAAAGGTAGCATGTGGCATACACCAACTATCATCAAAATATTCTAGATGAAGCCAAAGGTTTGACTTTGTCAGCAACAACACTCTTCACTTCTTAATCTGGCATGTTATATTACACATAAACCAAGTCTATTGGCATTCTTCCGAATATCGGACAAGGAACATCCACCGAGATTGGGAACAACTTGAAAAATTGCAAAAAGAAATAAAATTTGTAACACCTTCGATATCAGACATCTTTTCATCATTCAGGGCTCGAGCTCCAGGATATTTTCTTTGTCTTTCTTCAATTGATATTCTCAAAAAAATTCAATGTTTGATGAATATGCTCTTTTTAAATCCCTTATATAGCCCTCTAAGTGAGTTTGATCCTAGTGTATTCTTGTGATACCTAAAGTATAATATCATTTCGCTGCACTTTGTCTATTTCATATTTATCTATAGTGATCCTGCACTATATAATCTCATCAATGACCTCTTGAGTTAACAATTGAATAGGCTCTCTATTTATTCTTTTGATCCATTATTTGAAGGCTTTAGCTTCTTTACCCTCTTGTCCTAATTTTTGGGGATCACAACCTTGACATGCTAAAAATTAAATAAAATATTGATACTTATCAAGAATTTTTCTTCCTTCCATTGTGACCTTTCAAATCCTTCAATATATTGTATCAGCATGTCACCTTCCCACTTCATTTTTTTCTTCCATTTTTCTAGCAATAGATCTTCTTGCTCCAAAATTACATTTCCTTGTATTAAGCCTTGGACATTTGCTTGTATGATAATTTCAATAATTTTCCTTTCAGTATCAATTTTTTTCTGATGAACCCTTCATTCAATTTCACATCTTTTGGATTTTTCAAACCAATGGTATGCTTCCTTATATTTTCCTATCACATCTATAATAAATTCCTCCCCCTGTTTTACCTAATACTTAATCCATTCTTCAAATACATGTTCATTTTGTGGCAGACCACTACAATTGCATCCACCTATTCTTGTGACATTAGTACTAGATGTTGGGGAAATTTAGTCTATGCTTGACCAAATAGGGTTAGTTATTTTATCAAAATTTTCCAAGGTAGCAACCCATTCTTTCAATTCTCTCTTCTTATTTTTACACTTTTGTACTCTAGAAATAGTGGCATCCAAGTTCACCTTTATTTCATCCAACTCTTTCTTCCAAGATGAGCATCCAAGATTAATTCTCGTTATCAAATTTGGAGTAGCTATATGGATTTTTTTTTCACCATCTGCATTTCTTTGTATGACAGGTTGTGCTTTATCTCTACACCTAGGCTTAGGAGTATCTACTTCCTATATAAAACAATTAAGGTCAAGAGGCAATATTTCTACTTCCATTTGGGAAGCCAATTCCCTAATCAGCAAATCAGGTGCATCTTTATTTAGCTCTTCCTCTGTAGCATTACTTTGTTCCTATTTTTCACTAGATTTAGGAATCTCTTCTCTTATTTCTACAGTTTTATCTATTACTTCCTCTAAAATGGAAATTTCTTCAATAATTTATGGCATAGATTTGGGATTACTAATATTTTCCACTGTCTCCTCTATTTGGAGACTTACATTTTCCTGTCTATCCAAATGTTCAATATCAATTTCCTGAACATTACCTTATTTATTTCTTGTTACACCAGGGTTTTCTACATTTTCAACTTCTTCACCTGGAATTTGTGTAGCTTCCTCCTTTTCAATCTCAATTTCAACCTGGTCATCTTCTAATTTTCCAAAGACCTACGATTGTTCAATATCATTTGACACGTTCTCAAGCAAAGGTTGGGAATCAAAATTATCTTCCAAAATTGTTTCATCAATAGGATCTTGCTTTGCAATCTCCCTTGTTTCCATTTCAAGGAAATTAGGGTTCCTTTCTTATGAGGTGAGTGTTCCTTGTATGAATTCTTCTTCTTCAAAATTTATAGGAGTGGACCCTATATCAAGAATTTCTTCCACCACTAGTTGTAACATGGGTTTATATTTAAACTTCTTTTCTTTTATCTTCTCCCATATGGCACCCCATTTATCCATTTGTTCTTTAATTTTGGCTTCATTTGTCTCAAAAATTTCATCCAAAACCACAGGAGTTCCTCCCAATTCTTGTTTCAAACTAGCCATGTTCATAGAGGGAGGAGAAGAAAATAGTGTTGCAACCCTTTTTGAGCTATAGACCTCATCTGTGTACCAACATTTTATGTTACTCTTGCTTCTTCTTCAATACCCAGTTTAGTTCTTGGTTTTGTTGTAGAGGAAGATGCACCTTTAGGTCTTACTTTTGAATTATCTTTGTTTTATTATGTATCCTTCCACTTATCAGATGGCTTTATTAGAACTTCTTTTTTTGAAACTTCAGGGGTTTTCTCTTCAATTCTTATACCAAGAGTCATCTTACTAATTTTTCATTTCTTCCTAGAAGGTTCCCCTCTCTCAAATGCAATTTCATTTCTTTTTTTTCTTGTCTTCTCCTCTGAGAATGTGGGCTTAATTCCTCTTTCTCTCAAAGCTTTACAAAAATCATTCACCTAGTGTTGAGTATGTAATAGAATTGTTGCAGAGAACTCATCAATTTATATCATTTCTTAACCCTCATAATTCGGGTTTGGGATAGGTTCATCATACACCCTATCTTCATTATAGACTTTATTCAACACTTCTCCATCATCCTCATCCAACTAGTTTGGAATTTCATGAAGCATAAGAATCCAAGTAGATTCTAAACACAATCTTTCATACTTTCTTAATCTTTCTTTGTGCCCATCCTCATAATTAAGCAAGTAATCTTCTAGGTGTTGGACATGAGCACGGTAACCAGCAATATTCTTGGCAATATTCCCTTCAGGATCATAGTACATTATCTAGAGTGGAAAAAACTCAAAATTATATGTTCTCAATTATTCTTCACACAAGTCAGACACCCTAATTGCATTACACTTATAATTCCCTAATACTTTAGGAAATATGAAAGAGACCTTCTTGTGAGCCTTGTTATAAAGATCCTAAGACATTTTTAATTGTCTCACCAATTCTAATTAAAAAAAATTGTCTATTGGGTACCTAGGTAGCATAAATGGATGTACATCGAACCCTTCCATCCTAATGTAGGAGTAAGTAGGGAACTGAATAAATCAGCCTCCCATTGGTTTAATAAAAATTTGTGTCTCCAAGGATAATATTTTGGCTTTATCACCTTCCATCATTTTGACCAGCTTCATGGAGAACACATCATTGACTCTCCTATAATTCTCTTTATATCCATGGATAGTGATCTATCGCAAATGAGCATATATGAAACTATTTCCAACCTCCCATCCTAGAGTACTAGCCTTCTTCAACCCTTTTTTGCTTGCCCTCGTGGCCCAGGAATAAGTCACATATGAAGACATATAAAAAAATATAGTTTTGGGAAATGCCTTTATCTGTTCATATAATTTTTCACTAATAAATTTTCCCCAATGCATTTGTGTTAGATTTTCCATCAATCTGGATATTATTACAAACATCCAGGTTCAAATTTGATGGCATCTCATAGACTAGCCATCCTACTTAGTAGATTTATAGTATATTGAATATCTTGGTTGAACATAGACCTTTGAATTACCTTAGTCTGTGGTGTAATTGACTCTTGGCACCATTGGGTACTCATAATTTATTTGCTGCAGGATTCAACACTCTGATATTTTTTGGCCTTCGCCTTCATATCAATATTATACATCTAAGTGAAAGTAGGAAGCCCAAATGTGTATATATTTCCTTTTGGCAAGAGATCTGCATAAGTGTTGGAAAAACAAGGATAGACAAATAAGAGGGGGGTGAATCATTTGTTACAAAATTTAAACCTTATCTTACTTCATCAACCTTTAATCTCAAATCTAATAATTAACAATGCAAGCATGAATCAACAACACATCAGAAACACATAACACCAAGATTTTTGTGTGGAAACCTTGTTAGGGGAAAAACCATGATGGAGTTTAATCCACAATTATACCCTATTAAAAGTATAATGAAAAATTAATAGGGAATGCACATGCATTCAGGCACACTTCCTAGAGCTCACTACTCAAAGGGAAATCTCACTACCTTACATAAGACAATCCGATTAAATCCATCTGATAAGGTTGAGTTGATAAATTAGCTTCTTCAAAAGCTTGATGACAATTTTGGTTAGGCACAAAAACACTTCTTCACACTTTTCTCAAAATTCTTCACACTATGCTCTGCATTCGGATGATCTAATCTTTATTTGAACATATCGTGTATTCATTCACAAAGCATCACCAACAAACTCTTCAAAATGAAGAAAAAATTCTCTTATATATCCACTACATGAATTTTCATCAACAACTCTATCGACCACAAAATAAGGAATAAATTAATTACAAATTATCGACCTCAATACATGAAAAAATCTTAATGCACACCAACCTAATTCGGTCACAACATAGTGAGGACCTAAATCAACATCCTTGAATATTCCAAACAATAAAAGATTAATCCTTAAGGATCTGCAACACGCTATCACCATCATGTCGGCCAAGAACATGAAAACTCAAACACACAAAGGAAAAATATTTGATTATGAACACATTGATCAACACAGACATACTAAAATAATAGAGCGTGATCTAGAAACATCACTAAACATTTTAGGAGCATACACAACAACTCAATTCATCATAATTGCAATCTCATCTTCCAGAAACGCTTGCTACAGTAACTGAATAATTGTAGGAACATAAAACTTCATAACTTTCTCAATCCTTGATGCACACCTCTAAAACTTTCAGATAAGATACTAGGTAGGATCAGAAACAAACCCTTTAATGTGTTCCTTATGATCATCAACATATATAAATTTCAATCACTCTGACCTTCTCAGCTTCACACATTGCCTGCAATATATTTATTACAATTTTATCAATATCCTCGACATATACAGCCTTCAAAATCATCAATGCTAATAGTGTTGACATCAATGAAAACCACATATTAGAAACACAACCAAAACATCCAACAATCTCCCCCTTTGACATTGATGGTAACATATGATGTTAAAAATACCACCAACATAGCTAACTTTTCACATAGTACACTTCTCCCCCTTTGTTCTACATTTCTCCTTCTTAGATTTTCAAGGTATTTCACTTTTCCCATAACTCTTCTCTCCCTTTCTTCCTCAAATATTTTTCACATTACTCTTCTCCTTCTTTGACATCAATGGAAAAGGTTCACATTCTCTGAACCACATATCATCCGAATCATCTGACTACTCCCCCTGAGTAGCAACCACCATAACATCAATCTGAAACAAGTTCTTATTATGAGTGCCTAGATTGATGCAAAGACTTGCATCTTAGTTTAGATTAGGCGGGGAAATTACCCCTAACTTTCCTTTGAGATACTCAAAGGTGTCCTTAGGCAACGATTTAGTGAATATATTTGTAATTTGTTCCTTAGTAGGCACATATTCCAATATGAATTCTTTATTACTCACTTTTTCTCTCAAAAAGTGATACTTGATAGATATATGATTTGTCTTTGAATGTAACATCGGGTTCTTGGAAATGTTTATGGAACTTGAATTGTCACATAATATAGCAATAGGCTCATCAAACTCAACTTTGATATCTCTTAGCATCTGCTTCATCCACAACACTTATGAGTAAAATTGTTTGCAACAACAATATATTTCGTATCAGCAGTAGATAGGGAAATGGAATTATGCTCTTTTCTTAGCTAAGACACCAGCTTCCCCAAGAAGAATGCACCACCACTTGTAATTTTTGTATCATTCATATCTCTTGTCCAATTTGCATCTATAAAGGAATTCAAGGTAAGATCATCATCCTTAAGATACCATATCCCATAATTAAATGTTCCTTGTAGGTATCTAAAAATTATCTTTATTGCAGTCACATGTGATTCCTTTGGATCAAATTGATATCTAGCAACCATGCACAAAATATTCATAATGTTTGGTCTGGTCTAAGTCAAATATAGCAATCCACCAATCATTGACCTATATCTTGTTTGATTATCCTTAGGAGAATCATCATTCTATGTTAGCTTGCATTTTTTTACCATGGGTGTACCAACTGGATTTGATTCTTCCATGCCAAACTTTCTCAGTAACTCTTTCATATACTTGGACTGAGATATAAATATTCCATCTAACTGGGTAATTTGCAATCCTAGGAAGAATTTTAGTTCTCCTATCATTGACATTTAAAATTCACTTTTCATTTCATCAAAAAATTTCATACATAAGTCATTATCACCTTCAAAAATAATGTCATCAATAAAGAATTCAATGATCAATTCTTTATCCTAATCCAAATTGAAATATAGATTGCTATCAGTAGTACCTATATTGAAACCAAGCTTCAACAATTATTTGTCTAGTCTAGCATACCAGGCTCTAAGGTCTTGCTTGAGTCCATATAGAGATTTCTTCAATCAGAAAACCATATCTTTTTCATCAGTTAGTTGAAATCCATCTCATTTCTCAACATAAAATTCTTCTAACTCACCATTCAAGAATGTTGAATTTGCATCCATTTGATCGAATTTGTAATTCTTGAAAGTAGCATAAGAAAAAAACAACCTTAAAGCTTCAATTCTAGAAACAGGGGAAAATTTTTCTTCAAAATCAATACCTTCCATCTGTGAGTACCCTTTGCATACCAATCTTTGTTTATTCCTGATCACTTCACCTTATTCATTCAACTTATTCCAAAAAACCCATTTGGTTCCAATCACATTTTGAGCCTAATGTCTAGTAACAAGAATCCATGTATCATTTTTCTCTATCTACATCAGTTCTTCCTTCATTGCTTTCATCTAATATTCATCTTTACATGCTTCATTGGAATTGCTAGACCCAGTCTTGGATATCAAATAATATTCTTCTACAATTCTTCTTCTAGTTTTCACACCTTAGTTCTTGTCTCCTATGATCTAACTTTCAAAATGAATTCACTTTACATACCTTGGAATTTTCGGTTCTTTTGTTCTTTCTTCTGCATTTCCATTGTCTTCTCCATCATGATTTTATTGATTCGCGAGAACAATTTGAACTTGAATTTTTGTCTGGAAATTATTTCCTTCATCAGTGTTATCATGTTGGTCATATGAATCATATGCTCAGTACCTAGATGATCTATCAATATCCTTATCAACTCCGACATTTGCACTTTCAACCATCTTCTTCAATATTTTATTGTAGCACTGGTAGGATTTCCTCTTAGTAGAGTAACCTAGAAAGATTCTTTCATCACTTCTAGGTTCAAAATTTCCTATGTCTTCATCTCTTTTGATATAACATCTACTTCCAAATATTTTGAAATATTTAATAGTAGGCTTATAACCAAACCACGGCTCAAAAGGGGTCTTACCAGAATTACCATTGAAATTCACCTGGTTGATAGTATATATAGCAGTTCTTGCAACTTCTCTCCAGTAGGTATGAGGAACATTACCTTCCAAAATCATAGTTCTAGAAGCATCTATTTTTTTTTGTTCTTTCTCTCAGCAACTTTGTTATGTTGTGGGGTCTAGGAAGCATATAACTGTCTTTTTATTCCATGCTCTTCACAAAATGAATTGAACTCCTAGGAAGTGAATTCACCACCTCTGTCAAATATCAAGCATTTGATCTTCAAACCTATTTCATTTTCTACCATAGCCTTGAAGCTTTTGAATTTCTCCAATACCTCATATTTTTCTCTTAAGAAACCAACCCATACCACTCTAGAATAATCATCAATAAACAACATAAAGTACCTTTCTCCTTGTAGACTTCTGATTTTGGATGGACCACATAGATCAGTATGTACCAAATCCAGTACTCCATTGGAATGATGAATTTTACTCAGAAATGAAATTCTTGTCTTCTTTCCCATCTAACATTCCTTGCATATAGTGTTAGTAGGCTTCACTAACTTAGGTAGATCTCTGACTGCTTGTGTGGAGCTTATTTTGACAATGTTATCAAAATTCACATGATGCAACCTTCTATGCCATAACCATCTTACATCAACTTGAGAAATCAAACAAATTTTACTAGCAACATTTAAGTGAAAAATATTACTTCTTGTCTTTGTACCTGAAGCAATCACATTTCCCGAGCTTCCCAATATCTTCCACTTACCATCTTTGAACTAAAGATTGTAACTTTGTCAACCATTTTTCCAACACTCAACAAATTGTGCTTCAAACCTTCAACATATAGGACATCATCATTATTACATCTACCACTAAGAGAAATAGTGCCTCTACCACAAATCACATTATCATTGTTATCTCCAAATCTTACAACACCACCATCATATTTTTCCAAGCTTAGAAACTTTCTTTTGTCACTAGTCATATAATGTCAGCATCTGTTGTCAATCACCCACTCATCCTTCTTATCAATCTTGGTTGCAATAGATTTCTCAATATTCTGATTACTAGTTGATTCAGTGGACACCAAACCATTTTCCATGATAAAAATGAATACCCATTCATCTTCATTTCTAGTTTCTTTATTAGATTCATCATCAGTAATACCTTCTTCAACATAATAACATTTATTTTGAAATCTAGACTTGTCAGGTTTGTACTTAGAAATTCTTTCAGGACACCTTGATGAAAAATGACCTATCTTACTACAAGAGAAACCTTTAATAGGCAACTTTCCTTTGTACTTACCTTGTCCTTTGGCTTCTCTTTTCACAATCAGTGCTTCTAGTTCTTCTAGCTCTCTTTCTTCATTTTCAATTAGTTTCATTTCATCTTCATACTTTAATGTCTTCCTAGAACTCTCTCCCATATCATATCTCTGTTGGATTTTTCTAGATACAGTAGCTTTGAATGTAGAATATGTCTTAGGAAAATATTCACCAAATTCAATCAACTCAAAGGCAACAATTTTTCCAATCAGCATGTCTCTTGTCACATTATTTACTATCCTAAGCTCTTCACTAGCATGAGCTTTTGTTTTGTAAGAAGTAGGCATAGGCCTAATTATTTTAGCCACAATCTCATCTTCTTCCAAGATTCCATTGGCACATTTGATTCCCATCACTAGTTCATTTACCATTTGTGTGAAGGGAAATATGTTTTCATCTTCACTCATCTTCATGTTCTCTCACTTTCCTTTCAAATTTTGTAGCTTAGCAGCTTTCACTAGTGCATCTCCTTCATACAACGTTTTCAAATTTTTCCAGATCTCATGTTGAGTCTTCAGACCTATCACATTTTTCATCTTTGAATCTGTAAAATAACTTAGCAGTCCTTTTATAGCCCTGGTATTAGTTTCTGCTTCTTTGATTTCATCAACACTAGAGGGACCATTCTGAGGAATAGTATATGCATTCTTTGTAATCTTCCAAAAAGGCTCACCAATGCACTTCAAATGACACTCCATTCTAACTTTCCACAGAGAGTAGTTTGTACCATCAAATCTAGGACTATCCTTCTTGTATGATGTCATTTGGGATCACCTCAAGTTGTTAGACTTCTTGAGAGGAACTAGATCTGATACCAATTGTTGTTAAAACAAGGATAAAAAACTGAGAGGGGGGGTGAATCAGTTGTTACATAATTTAAACCTTATCTTACTTCATCAACCTTTAATCTCATATCTGATAATTAATAGTGCAAGCATGAATCAACAACACATCAGAAACACATAACACCAAGATTTTTATGTGGAAACCCTGTTAGGGGAAAAACCATGGTGGAGGTTAATCCACAATTATACCTTGCTAAAAGTATAATGAAAAATGAATAGGGAATGCAAATTCATTCAAGCACACTTCCTAGATCTCACTTCTCAAAGGGAAGGCTCACTGCCTTATATAAGAGAATTATATTGAATCCATCTAATAAGGTTGAACTAAGAAATTAGCTTCTTCAAAATCTTGATGACAGTTCCGGTTAGGCACATAAACACTTCTTCACACTCCACTCAAACTTCTTCACACTATTCTCTACATTCGGATGATTTGATCTTTATTCACACATATCTTACATTCATTCACCGAGCATCACCACACACACTCTTCAAAATGAAGAGAACAATCACTCTTATATATCTGCTACATGAATTTTCATCAACTCTGTTGGCCACAAAGTAAGGAATAAATGAATTACAAATTGTCGGCCTCAATACATGAACAAATCTTAATGCACACCAACCTAAGTTAGTCACAACATAGTGAGGACCTAAATCAACATCCTCGAATATTCCAAACACTAAAAGATTAATCCATAAGGATCCGCAACACGCTATCACCATCATGTTGGCCAAGAATAGGAAAAATCGAACACACAAAGGAAAAATCTTCGATCATGAACACGTTGGTCAACACAGATGTATCACACTGATAGAGCACAATCTAGAAACATCACTAAACATCTCACGAGTATACACAACAACTCAATTCATCAGAATTGTAATCTCATCTTCCAAAAATACTTGCTACAGTAATTGAATAACTATAGGAACACATAACTTCATAACTTTCTCAATCCTTGATGCACACCTCTGAAACTTTCAAACAACATACTAGATAGGCTCAGAAAAAAACCCTTTAATGTGTGCCTTCTAATCATCAACGTACAAAATTTTCCATCACTTTGACCTTATCAGCTTTACAAACTGCTTGCAATATATTTTTTACAATTTTTTCAATATCCTCGACATATACTACCTTCAAAATCATCAATGCTAATACTATTGACATCAATGACAACCACATATCAGCAACACAACCACAACATCAACCATAAATTTCTTCCTTCCTTCTCAAAAACTCTTGTATTAGGGTTATAGTAATTCATACATTGCATTACCAATTCAGGGGCCTCCATTGTTGGTAGAAACCCTCCTACTAAAAATAACCCACTTTCTATAACATTTCCAATACACTGAGAAGCATTTTCTTGTCATACCCAGCTGTGAGTTTCAACATGAGAAGACCACCCCATATGAGTGTCTATCACTACCACATTTATTGGTATGGCCTATGAATTATAATATTTGAATTTATCTTTTGCCCTTGCATTAGAAGTACTCATTTTCACTGGTGTGCTCTACATTTTTCAAATGTGTTCCTTGTGTGCAAGTTAGGGTTAAATTTAACCAAAACCATTCTTAAAATTTATAAAAAAATTCAATTCACCTTCCAGCTAAATTTAAAATCAAAGAATGATCAACATTTCAGTTTCTATCGAGGCATCCAAGGGTAATCCAGGGCCTGCTAGGTGTGGAGGAGTGGTAAGGGATAAGAATGGCATTTTTATTTCAGTGGTGGCGCTCCCTTTGGGCACCCAGTCTAACCACCTTGTTGAAGTCATAGGGGCTTTCCAAGCCTTAAACCTTTCCCATCAATTGAATTTCAAAAAAGTGTGGCTTGAAGGGGACTCAAACAATATCATACAATGTATTAAGGGCCTCCAAAATCCCTCATGGACTATAGAGAACTGGTTTAATCTTTCCAAGGGGATTATTATCTCTTTTGATAATTGCTTCATTTCCCATGCTTATAGGGAAATTAACATGGTGGCAAAATTCTTTGCCAATAAGGGATTTCACGCCAAGGAAAAAATGAAGTGGAAAAAGAGTGAAAAGTTGGAGGGTGATGTCATAGCCTTATTGATGTATGATAGAATTCACAAGGAGGTTCAATTTCCCCTATCAACTAATGATTGTGGGTGATGAGCATCTTTTCATGAAGTCTCAGTATTGTTGTGCAATCATTTTTCATTGAAGGTTGGAGTACCAAAAAAATAATTTCTACTTCGATATTTTGTGCTTCGCACGCTTTCTAGGCATTATGGTTATCAGGTTATTGGGCCTTCAGGAGTCTTTTGAGTAGGCTTTCAATTCTATCAAAATGGGTGGTGAGAATCATCGGGTGGAACCAATGGATTGTGAGGAGGTGAGGAGTAACACTAAGGTGTGGGAATTACTAGAGAAGGGTGGGATTACTAATTAGATCAAAAAATTCCATGGTTGGGACCAGAAGGTTACTAGGGTTTTTTCCAAGGAATGGAAGAATTTTTGTTAATCTGTTTGGGAGAAAGGTTTTCATTGATGAGAAATTAATTGCTGAGGTTACAGGGCTTCCCATGGAGGGCCTCAAGTTTTATAGGGACAAGAAATTGTCTAACCAGGCTGTGAGAAAATTTATGAAGACTGAGAAGGAAAAAGAGGACCTGTGCAGAGCTACCAAAAGAAGTTATGACTGCCTGAAGATCAAATTGCTTTGGCGGGAGGTGTTGAAGTTAATTATGGAGTAAATTACGTTGGATGGTAGATACACTATGGTTTTTGCTTACTATTTTGTGCTCCGAAACCACTTCCACCATCAGGTTAGGCTTTCTTTCCCTTCTATCTTTCTACCTCTTTAAGTGCTAACCTTTAGGACCATAGCTTGAAGCTGGTTAGATACCCCATTCTTTATGAGTGTTTGCTTGTTTTAATATATGAGCATTTCAAAGCTATGTTGACTCTTTCCAACCCGACCCCTTCTCCCCACTCTATCTCAGCTAAGAATGAATTGGGTGCTAGCTATACAAACAAGGATGAATGGGAAACTGATATGGAGGATGAGGAAGGTCATCCCTCGAAGGTGGTGGGGAAGGGTTATAAAAAAGGTAAGTCCAAGGTTCGTGCCCTTCCTAAACCTAATCCTATGACCTATAAAGGAAAAGATAAAGTTATTTTCCCAAGTTATGATGAGACTAAACTAAAGGTGAAAGGAAATTCTAGTGTCTCCCCCCAAGAGAAGGGCAAGAGAAAGGTTTTAGAGAACCCATCCTATGAAATGAATCAGGATGATCCTCAATTGACCCATTTTTTGGAGTACTCTAGCTACCATACTATTGACAGAGAGGATAGGCCTCATCATCCCAATGATCTCAAGGTGAATGACCATTAATGTAAAGTTGAACGTAGTTTCCTATTGATATTCTTTCTATTTCTTGTAATGGGTCTATGTATTTTTTCAGGTTGATGAGATGGGTGTTTTTTGAGATTAAGGAACTTAAATTGAATCAGAGGGCAATTAGCAGCAAGTTGGAAAAGCCTGATATGAATGATAACACAAATAAAGATAGAGAAAAGGCCACTAATTTATGGACTGAGGAAGAAAAGAGATACATGGTGGACTGCCTCAAGAAAATAGTTGAGGATTTGCAGCAATTTAAGAGTAACCATGATGGAAAGCTATCTATTATTAAGGAAAATCTTAAGAATGTAAAAGATTCTATTCAGAAATTTTTGGAAATGAGTCACAATATTTTAAAATTCATCGCGAACACTATGAATTTGATGGTTTAAAATTTGGAAAATGCTTATCAGGTAAGGATTGTTGTGGATCTGGAAGCTGAGAAAGAATAAATCCAAGCGGAGGGTGTTGGGCCGAGCAAAATAACTAGAGTGAACCTATAGAGGAAGGATGACTAGACCCCTATTAACATTCAGGAGATTAAGAAAGAAAATTTAAATATGAACAATCTGGAGCAAGAGGTGGCAGACATCCTAAGGAATCTGGCCTAGGGGCTAGAATTTTGTTGGGTTTTTGTTGGTTTTTTGTTGTGCTACCATTGTGTTGGTTCTATATTTTCTTCTTTGCTAGAAAATTTGTGTTCTTTGTTCTGAACTATTTCTTTCTATATCTTTCTCTTCTTTCTTGTTAAAGGGTTTCAAGACCCCTTCAAAACCTATATTTTCCTTAATCAAATACATTTCAATTTCTAAAGGGAATACCATCTTTTGAGATCTTCATGCGTGAAAATAATTAACATAAAATCAGTTATCTGAAACATACCTAGTTTTGGCTGATGATGGTAATATTTTCATAATGGAACTCCAAAACCCTTGGGAGATGTTTTTTTACTTTATCAAAATTTACCTTTCCTTGCATGCCATTATTATTTTGTTATTTCAATGTCCTATGAAAATTTTCAACATGACGTGAAGTAGAGTGCTACAAAAGAAACTATAAGCTTAAGGTAATACCAAGTAGATGAGTAGTTTTCCACCATCATTAATGACCTATTATGATGCATTACTTTCTTGAATAAAGGTGCAATCATTATGAATTAAGGTTTGAATTACAAATACATAGAATTGTGTGGGCTCACTACCAGAGGAGAAAGACAACACAATGATTATATGTGGCACTCTAGTGTCACTCTGATCATTTTCAGGCATAGATCATTAAAGATACATGATAAATTTATGATCACCTGGATTAACAACTTCTAGTATCAAATTTTAGGAGAAATACTAAGATCGAGGGAACTTACCTCCAAGCTTCAAAAAAAAAACAAACCAAAATGAAAGAAAAGACCAAAAACCAGGCCCAAGAGAGATCAAAACATTTCAAAACAAACCCTCTAGTTTTCAAGTTCCAAATAAAATTACCAGACTCTGATACAAGAAAAATAAAAATATCACTGGGATTAACACTTATGGTTGATGACTAACCGGGTGGGAATAAAACCAACTAAAGATACAATTCTCTTGATGCAACCACATAACTCTGAGATTCCTATTTCTAGTAATATATTAAACTTTATGAAAAGAATGAAACAACGAATCCGAGAAAGAAATGAGAATAAAACAATGACCAATAAAAATTGAACATGAGACCAGCAACCAACCAAGTTGTGAAACAACACTAAAGCAAAAAAAGGAAAAAGAGAGCAAGAAAAAAAAGGGGTCCTCTTTTTTCCAAAGGGAAAAATGGGGTGTGTTGTGATACCACACAACAACTAGCAGCCAACAAAACTAAACAAAATAATAGACATTCAATTCTAGATCTAACATCAGTGAACCAACGTTTTTTAGTCTTCTAATTATAAATCATTGGATCCTTATTTTGACATTCAAATTTCACTTCGGCTAGCATGCAAGATTAAGTATTACTGAGCTCACATGTGTGAAATTGGTTATTTTTTCTACAATAAATTTAGAAATAGAAATTGTTTGCATTAACCTACATAGTTTGACAATTCCTTTCAAGCCAACTAGGGATAGAGCCTTGTTTCCAGTCAAGTGTCCATAGCCCTAACAAGGTTATCTCTATAATTCTTCCAAACATATCTCTACTACTAGCCAGGCATTTATAGCCCCAATAGAGTTATTTGGATAGCCTAAAAATTTGATTTCTCTTTTTCTTTTTATTGCAATGATAGCTCATTTTTCTTTTTATATTTCAATAATAACTCATTTTCAACTTAAAGGCAATGGAGCCTACTATTAGGTTGGGAATTACAATGCTAGCAAAAGTAGTCTTTTAATTTTTCACTTAATGTAAAAAGTTGTTATCCCAAATTTTAGTAGAATGATTTAAATGTGTGTGTTTGTAACTCAACATCAACTGAATGATTCATGCTAACAAAATTATAAAGAATTGAATAATTCTCAAAAAAATTATAAATAAAGGACTATCTTCGGTTAGAGCATAGATCAAATTTCCAGAATTGATGTTCTATTAACTTGTTCACCTTCAAAGGTTACAAATTATCAAAAATTCAAACAATGTAACACCCAAAAGAAAGTGGACAAAGAAACAAACAATTATTTACAAAACAATAGAAAAACTAACCTAAAAAAGAACTATTTTTTTTAAAATTAAATATAGTAAGAGCAGAAAATACATATCATATAGTCTAATTGTTCAACTTGAAATCAGATCAAGGTATCCCACATAGAAAAATTCAGTAGCCCCCTATTGAAATACATCAAAAAACCCTTCATTATCCAAACTTCCTAGTTTATCCCTATACATGATATCAAGATCAGTCCAAGCTGATGTCCATCATCTGCCCTGTATCAAAATCAATTAGTTACATCATATAAACATCATAGTATGTACAAGTATAACCTCTGAACATATACATATATATCAATAATTGATCAAAAGGATATGGAGGAGAAGAATGTTCTCATAAAGTCCTATACTGTCCCATGAGCACCACTCAAGACTATCAAAGCCTGTGCAATAGACAACTCCTCATCTGAAGGTCTACCTACTTGTCTTATTTTTTCCTCTTTTTTATTTTGTCCCCCTGCAAGATCTTTTTGAAAATCATGTAGAGCCCTCATGAACACATCTACATTTAGATTTCTTTCTGGCCATAATTTTCCATATCTTGCCTCGATTATATCTATGTTAACCTACCTATTTTCTAGATGACTCCAAAATTTTTCCTTTGAAAGGGGCACCATGATATATGCTATAAAACATGAGTCTCCTAGAAGACTCAGTAATCAATATCTTTCTTACTTGTAAGACATCTTCATTCCTTTCTTTCCAAATAGACCATAGAGTAATAAAAGACAAGCACAACCAGAATAACTTAGTAATTTTTCCCATATTTATATTGTGATTAAACAAAATTTTCCCAGGCAAAAAATGTTCATTAGAAGCCCATATATCTTATTTATTACAGAACATTCTCCATATTTCTTTAGAAAATGTGTATTTAAAGAATATATGATGCATTGATTCTAGAACTCTACATAAACTACATACTGCAATGTCATCAGTTTTTCTCTTAAAGGAATTTCTTTTATAGAATGAAAATCAATCTAAAGCATATTTGCTTAGATTCAATCTGTCTGACCCAATTATTTTGGAAAACCTTTTGCCATTGATTACTATCCCAATGTAGTTTCCAAAGTTGGTTGAAGTGATCATCCAAATCAATGTGTCCTATTAAAATATTATAAATTTCTTTAACCCTAGTCTTTTTAATGTTAGAGTCATTCCTCCACTTAAATTATTTAAACTGATTTGAGTTATCCTTTGTTTTCATAGGGAATTTCAGCCAATTATAGGCCTCTCCAAGGATTGTGTAGGTTCTCTGATTAGAGGGGGGTATGTTAAATTCAATAGTTAGATCATTCCATTCCTTCAGTTTTCCATATTTTAGTATATCACCGAAAGTTCTAATGCCTCTGACTGCCCACCTTTTTGCAGAGAAGCCTTGGATTAGTGTCAAGGGTTTTCCTTTGTGCTTTAGATTCCACCAAATAGATCTTCTAGTCTAGATAATCCCATAGTCCCCATTGGTGAACTAGGGATTATATAGATGGTTGTTCACCACTTCCCAAGCCTTCTAGATTGTCTTAAACACATTGGAACCTATAGGTAGCATAACCTCATCACTACTAAGGATATCACTGAAGGGTAAGGACTTCCAAGCCTTTGCCTATTTAGGTAAAACAATGAGAATATTCTATTGGACCAAAGCTTTCCAATGTTCCTCCCCATCCAAAGCCCCTAAGACCCATTTTGATGCTAAGGCAATGCCCTGTAGCTTTAAATCTTTGAGCCCCAACCCACCTTTTATCTTCTCAATGGTACACCAGTCCCACTTGATTGCATGTATCTTTCTCTTCCCTTTCCTATCTAACCATAGGAAGGACCTTATTATTTTCTAGATTTCATTGATTTGGTAGGAATTGAAAAACCACATAGAAGAAAAGTAAATGCTATATGAAGAGAGGATCTTCTGATAGATTTGTATTCGGCCTACTAAAGAGAGAAATTTCCTATTCCGGTTGGAAATTTTCCTTTCAATTTTGTCTTGAATCCAATGCAACATCTCCTTCAATTCTGGTTCCATATCAAAGGGGATCCCAAGGTACCTTACTAATTTATGAGGACCCCCCCATTGAATCCCATAGTTTCTAATCCAATATGGGGGTCTATACTTCCAACCTAGCAGCCAAGACTTAGATGGTGCAAGTTTTGCACCTGATGCCAAGCAAAATATATCCTATTTTCTCATCAGGTTTACAAAGTTTCTCTCTTCCAATAGCAGCATAATGGAGGTATCATCAAAAAAATGGAGGTTGAGAAGCTCATTTTCATCTGGTAGTCTGAGTCCTTTTACACTTGGCACTAAATTTTTTTCCCTCAGAAGATAATGTAAAGCATTAGAGGTAATGACGAAAAGTGTCAAGGAAAGGGGGAAACCTTGCCTTATAGACCTCTCTAGAGGAATCTCCTGAGAGGGAACATTATTAACCTCAACCTGAGAAGTGGCATCTTGGAAGAGTGTTCTCACCATGTGACAAAAGGTTTCAGGGAACCCAAAGGCTTCCAACATCAGGAGCAAAAAATCCCATTCTAGCATGTCATAGGCTTTTTCAAAATCCAAAAGCATCATTACCGCATTCTAACTTATTGCTCTTGCCCAATTTAGGGCTTCCCAACTGGTGATCAAATTCTCAAGAATATATCTACCCTTTACAAAGCCTTTTTGTGAATAACTTATTAAGGAGGGAAGGATTAAAGCCACTCTATCAGCCAAAATCTTGGCCAGGAACTTATAGGAAACACTTAAAAGAGTGATGGCTCTCCAATTTTTTTCTAGTGATCTATCACCTTCTTTTGGAATCAATTTGATCACTCCTTTATTGATTTTGTTGCCAAGATAACCCTTCACAAAGGATTCTTTGTATACCAAAAAAAAAAATCACTCACCCATTCTATAATTTTTTATAGAACTCAGTCGGAAGTCCATCAGCCCTCGGGGATTTATCATTTTTAAGGGAGAGGATGGCCTTTTTTGTCTCTTCTTGGGTTACCTCTTTCCCCAATTCCTTTGCCTTATCTTCACTTATTTTCTTTGGGATGTTCCTCTTGATTTTCTCCCTTTCCCTTTTTTAATCCTTTGCTTCCTTTTCAGAAGAGAGAAGACGTTTTGTAGAATTGGAAGAAGTGGCTCCTTATCTCTTCTTGATTGGTTACCAAGGAGACATCCACAAAGATGAAGTCTATCTACTCTCGGGCCTACTTTTCTTTAATATACCTAAAGAAGAACTTGGTGCCTTTATCCCCATTTTCTATTCAATTCATCTTACCTCTAACCCTTAGCCCTTTAAATTTTTTATTTTGGAGTCTCCTAAGCAAATCCTTTGCCATAGCCAGTTTATTTGTAAGGGCTTCATCCATGGGGTTGGATTGCAACTCATTTTCATCTTAGAGAATATTGTCTTATAACAAGACCTCCTTTGTTCAATTGTTTGGAAAAGAACTCACCATCCCTCTGTGTTCATTGATCATCTATCAATGGGAGATATAGATTTTTACATCCATTTATTAATTTGTTTGATGCATAGAATAGCAGTTATACAATCCATATCCTTCAAGAGACTAGTGTTAAGGCATAAGCTATTACTATAGCCAACTACATTGGGAACCCCATTCCTCATGCAAAACTTAGCCCTTATGGGGTGGTGATCTCAGAGAGTGTATGGGGAAACTTTAACCTTGTAGTATTCTTTCACCATAGAGGCTGAAAATAAATCTTTGCTGATATAAATCCTATCCAGCCTACAGTAGATTCTTCTACCACTTTTTTGAGAGTTGCACCATGTGAACCAGATTAAATGGGTGTCTTTCTTTTTTCCTTCAATGGGTTCCTCAATCCTTAGTTTAGACTTCATACTTTTCCAATAGAACCTTTCATTTCCTTTCCATTCAAAACCTATCCATCCCCATTTATCCTCTTCCTTTTCCACAAAATTTAACTATCCTCCAATAATCCAAGGATTATCCTACAATGTGTACAACTAGTTCCAAAGACTGATCCTTTCCTTATAGTCATTGGGGGCATAAATCAAACATACCACGAAACATCTTTCATATTTCTTTATGACCACCCAAATTTCCCTATTGCAGGGGGAGACCCTCGAGCTTCTCATATATTGGACCCATTTGTTTTCCATCAAGAGGGCAACTCCCCCTTTTCCTTTTTCATGATTGGTCATGTATTGTGTAGCATCTTTCCATATGACTCTTAGGATTATTTCAAGGGTAAATCCAATACCCTTTACTTCTTGGGATAAAAAAAATATTTCTCTTTCTTTTGTGCTAAGAACCTCCTTACCACATGTTTCGTGTTAGGGGTTTCAAGTCCCAAGACATTCCAAGAAATACAATTTACCTCTATTAGTTTGGTTCATTGGGGGGAGGATCTTTGTCACTCCATAATTTTTCAAAGCATTCAAGAATATTTTATTTTGCTTCCACTCTTTTTGCATTAGAGGGGATGATCCCACTAAGCTTCTTCCTCTTATCCTTCTGAGGATGAGTGGGGTCATCCTCTGGAGGTGTTTTATTAGAGTCCAGTCCTTTCTTCTTCCTCTACCTTTGAGTTTTTCTCACAGTGACTTCCATGGGGGTCTCTTCACCATTAGTGGTGTCCTTAGTAGAGAGAAAAATTATGTCATCTGCAGAGTCCATGTCTGGCTATGATGCAAAACCATCTAAGCTCATCACTCCACCAAGGGAGTTGGGAAGGAATTTTGGAATGTTAGGGATCATAATTTCATGCAATTTCTCATTTCTAACTACAAATGATATAGTGTTGTATTTTAGGGGGGTTTCAACTTTGTTCCCCATGCACTCATTAGGGAGGGAATCCTAGCCAACATCATTGATTTAAGTTATTCCTTCTTTTCGGATCTGATCTAGGCCCCGTAGGTCTTCCCTAGAATCTGGATTTTTATTTTCCCCTTTAGAGATTTTCACTATCTTCTTGCCACCAACATCCAAGTGGTGATATTCAATATGAGGGTCTACCTCAGTTTTTTCCTTGAATATTTAAGAGTTAAAAGTATAAATTTCCTTGCTTGAGTTAGGATTAGTGCCATTAGAATCTTTATGTTGCATTATTTTTAATAGAGCCAACTATTGTGCATTCAATTTTAAGTTATTTTCCAACCTACCTAAATTCCTGAAGGTTTCAGGCCCAGGTTCCACAATCCCTTTTGAATGGCCTTCCTTTAAGCTATTTATTTCCTTTGAATTGTTTCTTAGTTCACAAATAAGATAATTTATATTTTCATCTATACTTGTTTCTATTGTATTATTCTCTCTCAATTCACGGTTCTCCTCTTGCGAGGGGTTATTTCTTATTATTTTCTCAAGATTAGGGTTTGAAACTCTCTCTTTAGGCCTTTGTGGAGTGGGTCCACAATACACGAATTCACCGCCATTTTTATCTTTATTTTTTGTTCGGCCCTCCATTTTAGAGGCTTGTCTATCATTTTGTATTCTACTTTTATTAGGCCCACCAGAGGCAGGTTTGAAATTAGTTATGTTTCTTATTAGAGGAAAATTCCTCCTTATGTGGCCATCCTTCCTACATAGATAACATGCATACAGGCCTCCTAGAGCTTTGATTTCACAACACACATTTCTAGACTTCAATTAAATTTCAATTACCCCTGACAAATCTTTACCCGGAGATAGGGAGACCAACACCCAAGCATTAAAGTGAGGGAGAGGGTATTTTGTATCATCAATTTTTAATACAATCCCATACATTTCCAACAAAAGAGGAACAAATATCCATAATCTAGGTGGTACATGTTTTATTGTTAGCCATCAAGGATTGGATAGGGCCAAGACTTCCTCCTCCACGACCTCTATATTCTAGGCTAGGGCTCGAAAAACCACCGTTCCCACATTCCATAATTATTTTTTAATTGCCTCCGGTTGTGAATTATGATTATTGAAGAAAATAACATATAAAACCTTCTGAACCATTCAACAATAGTAAAATTATAGCCCTAAATTTTTCTCCTACACATTAGAAAACCATTCTTCTGTATATTTCCTTGTTAGAACCCTACTAGGATCAATGGCCACAAAGAAAATAGAAATTTTTAACAAATTGTTATCCTCTTCTATAAGTGCCTCATCCAAAAAATTATTGGGAATCAAAATAGATTTCAAGGAAGAATCCATGGATTTCTTACCTTGTCTTCCTCCACCATCCTCTTTCTCTCCATCGAGAACTCTAAGTGAAAATTTTTCATCCACTAGCAACCTTCCTCTCTCACCCGTGACATAATCTCTAAAGGATTTTGGAGCATCATTATTAATAGATGGGATGGAGGCATTAATAACAAGATCACCTAGTGGATCCATATCTTCAGCCAATACTACCAATCCCTTCACAGAATCCACACATGAATCCTTGTTTGGGTCAAGTTGTCGGCATGAGGGAACTGTCCCACACAATCAAATAAAGGAAACAAATAAATCTATACCACAACGGGAGCCGAACAACCCATAGGTGAATGGAATGATTAGCAGACATGGAGGAGGGCTGAGCCTCCAACATGGAAAAGAGATTTCACATGTGTGTAGGCCTTGTTACAGAGCACACAAAACCTCTAGCTTCAATTATCTACAAAGAAACTATTTACCTATGACTGGAAATAATTCTTAAGGAACTATCCATTGATAGGAAATGGGATATCTTCACCATTCAAAGACTTCGATCTATAAGTGGTGTCACCCAAGATTTCAGAAACTTGATATGGGCATGTCCAAATCTTTTCAAACTTACCATGCTCGCCTTTTCGTTCATGAGATTTATTCCAATACAGTACCAAGTTAGATACTATAAAATACTTTAGTCTAGCCTTTTTATCAAACCATATTTTTACCACAGATTGATGCCTATAAAAATGATCTATAGCTCGAGTATTTTCATCTAAATACATTAATTGTAATAACCAAGATTTAGTTTGGTCATCCAATCCAATCCAATATACTCTTGGGTGAAATTCCAAGTAGGGATTTTCAAATTTATTGGTAGTATAAGATCCACCCCATAAACTAAGTGATAAGGAGAATTCCCTAGAGAAGATTTCATCCTAGTGCGATCTACCCAAAGGGAAATTTTTAGTAAAACATGCCATTCACTAGGATTCTTTTTTATTATTTTTTAAATTATATCCAACATATTTTTATTTTGATGATTTAGCTAATCCATTTCTCAATGGATAATAGTTAGATGATAATTTTAATTATATACCATATTCAAATGCCCAACTAGAAAATTTCAATGAAGAAAAGGAAGAACCATTATCATATACTAGTCCATATGGTACTCCAAACCTGGTGATGAGATTCTCTTCCAAAAATTTGATTACTACCTTTGTAGTGCATTGTTTTTTGGGACATGTCTCTATCCATCCGGTACAATAATTAGTAGTGGTCAATATAAATCTATGGTTTTTAGATGATGGAGGATTAATAGTACCAATGAAATCTAGTCCTCATTGTGAAAAAGGACACATTTCCATCACTGGTTGTAGTAGTTGAGCATTGAATCTTCCTTTGTCTAATGCAGTTTGACATGTATAGCAATGTTTCACATGTTCATACATGTCTTTGAAAATCATTGGCCAGTAATAATCGACTCTTAAAATGAGGTGTGCACTGGCTAATGGTGCTCCATAATTTATTCCAAATTTATCATGTAGTTCCTGCAACATATTTTTCACTTGTTTTCTATTCAAGCATCCTAAATAGATTCCTTCATGCTTTATTTTGAATAGAGCTCCCCCTTTGATCATATAGCTTTGCAATTTTATCTTAAGGGATCTTTTTTTATTTCTTTGCATATGATCAGGGCAACTATGGCTGAACAAATAATGCCATATATCCAATGTAGATTGCTGACTTGAAATTTGTGGATCTATTTCTGCAATAGACCTGACCAAAGCTTGTCCTCGAACCAATTTCATGGGTATAATTTCTAGATAAAATTCCTAGATAAGATGGTAACCCGTTTTTCTCTTTTTTCTCTGAGCTCACTCTACGTTAATAGCATCTTGAATGTAGAATCTAGAATAATAGCTTTGACAATACTTATGAGGACATAATGTCTAAATTTGCGTATCGATTTGACCAAAGAAAAATCTTGTTTTTCAACATCTGTATATATCAACTCCACTTCTTTGAATGGACTGCTCATAAAAGCAATTGGATTTTCTTCTTTGTTCTCACCCTTCTGTGTTAGTACTATTGCACAAGTATGACCAAAAGCAAAAGAGTAAATATAAAAAGGTTTAACATAATCCAGACTTACCAATCCAAAAGCTTCTGTAATTTTAGTCCTTACACTCTCAAAGGTAATCTTAGCTTAATTTTTCCACTCTATCTTAGCATATTTTTTTAACATGTCATTGAGTGGTTTCACTATTTCTACGAATCCGTTAATAAATTTTTGAACAAAATTGATCTTATTGAAATAGGATTTCAACTCTTTTTTGCTTCTCGGGGGTTGTAACTTGAGTAGTGCACTCACTCTGTCTGGGTCTATTGAAATACCTCATTCATAAATAATATGTCCCAATAACTTACCTTTAGTAACCCTGAAAATACACTTTTTAGGATTTAATGAAACTCCATAAGTTTCACACTTCTGTAATATTGCTTTGAGATCTTGAACATGATCTCTTCTATTTTTCAAAAATATTGTGAGGTCATCAGTGTAGATAATAATTCACTTTCCTATCAAATCATGAAAAGCATAATCCATGGCTCTTTGGAATGTAGCTCCTGCATTTATTAATTTGAATGGCATCCTACGATAAGAAAAAATTCCCCACTTCGTGGTGAATGTTTTTTTCATCTGATCTTCCCTCACAACCATTACTTGATTATATCTAGAGAATCCATCCAAAAAGGACATCATTTGTGAACCATTGACTATTTTTAGCACTTATTCTAGTGAGGGTAGTGGATATTTATCTTTCTTAGATGCGTTGTTGAGATTTCAGAAATCTATGCACAATTATATATCTCCATTCTTCTTTCTCATGGGAAATAAATTTTCCACACAAGTATAATATATGATAGGAGATATTATCTTAGTTGATAAAATTTTCTAGACTTCTTTTTGAATTAATGGTTCTAAGAGTGTATTTAGTGGCCATTGTTTCTATTGGAAAGGCTTTGCATCAGGATTTAATGGTATCGTATGAGTAATGATGGAAGTATCATAAGTCTTCAAATCTTCATATGTCCAAGCTATAACCTTCCAATAATCTTTAAGTGCCTGGGAAATATTTATTTTCTCTTCCTCGGTACAAACCTTTCCAATTAGCACATTCTTAGGATCTTCTTTAGTATATAAATTATATAATTCAAATTTCTCCCCATCACTTTGAGGAAAATCATTTTGTCTAACTATCTGATCAATTTCAAATAATAATTCTAACTCAATTATTCCTTTTAGAATATTATTATCTCTGACTTGAGCTAATTCTTCATCTTGGACTTCACCATCAAGGCAATCTATCTCTTTAATTATTTGTGCTTCGAAAATACTAGAAATAGTGATGAATTCTAATATATGTCGGTCATCTTCAAACACTTGCAAATTAGTAACATTATTAGGAACCAAAGGTAACTAAACCAGCTCAACTATGAATCTCTTCAAATTAGAGGCATCTAGAGGTTCTAGAGTACTAGAATCAATAGCCAAAGCATCAACTCTTTGATTAAATATTCTTGGGATATGAGTAATGTTAAATGCATAAAAAAATTCTATTAAATCCCATACTCTATGTTGATAATTGGATAATTTATTGTAGTAACAAATATACTACTTTCAAACTTGTCTTACTACCAATTTTGAATCACCGAAAACCTTGATGATTCTAAATTTATTTTTGATTGCGAGAATTAGGCCATGTATAAGGGCTTCATACTCTATCACATTGTTAGTACATTGAAATTATAACTAATATGCAACAAGAAAATATTTACCTTGCAGGTCGATGAGCTCAAATCCAACTCCAAGCCCTTGTTTTGATTTGGATCCATCGAATTTAAGAATATAGGCTTGATCATCTATAGCTTGTAACTTACCATTCTTTGGTGTTGTTGGATTATTCCTTTCGATCTATGTAACATGGATTTTTTATTTATGTGTTCCTTATTCAAAAAAATTGACTTTATCAAGTTCTGGAAACTATTGATTCTTGATTCTACAAATTATCTTCATACACATCATACAACTATTTTTTGAGTGTGTAGAATTATGTAATCTGCACCAACCCTACAACAACAAACTTTATAGTGAAATTTTAATTTTATTGCTCTTCTAAGCTTCTATAACAATATTCTTCTGAAATTTATCATAAGGACTATTTTCTTATTCAAAATAATCACAATTTTATTCAATAAAAACATCTATTCCAAGAGTGGATTGATTATATTTTCTAGCATCACATGTAAATACTTCTTCTATTTTGACTCTTGAACTTCTTATTTTATAAACTCCTAGTTCTACATCAACATATAGAACTTAACTGTAAATCTTGCTCCTGCTCCCGCTCATTTGAAGTTTGAATTTCTGCTTGCATGGTGGACTCTGTCGTGGGGGTTCCCAAGGGCCCCCTGCTCCCCCCTAACCCGTGTTCTCCCCCTTTGAGGATGTGTTTGGTGGGTACCCCCCCTATGGGCTCGGTGCTTTCACCTGCGGGCTTTTTGCGAAATGTGCTACCTCCGGGCATCCCTTTGACGCTGGCGGTTGAGCTTCCTCCGGCTGCTGATTGGAAGGATGTTTTGAATAGTGGGTTTCGAGCCTCCTCGTTTTCGGTCCCCCCTGAGCCAGTCACATTTTCGGAGATTGTGTTTGAGATTCCTGATACGGTTAGTGACAAAATCCTTTCCTCTATGGAGAATGCGGTGGTGGGGAGATTCCTCTCCTATCGTCTGATGGTGGACATGGTTAGAAAGTGGGTGAACGTGAAATGGAGACTTAAGGGTAGTGTGGAGATCTGAGTGATGGCTGGCAGTCTTTTCCTTTTTCAATTTACTGCTACTGAGGATTTGGTGCTTACCCTGTCTTTGGGCCTATGGGTTTATGGGAAGCATAGCCTCGCTTTGTGCAGGTGGAAACCTAGGTTTGATCCTATTGTAGACCTTAATATGTCGGCTCCAATTTGGGTGTGACTGCCAGGCTTACCTCTTGAGTTATGGGATGAAGCCATATTCAAGGTTGTTGGTGAATCTTTGGGTCAGTTCGTAACTGTGGATGTGGTCACTAAATCTAAATCAAGGTTAGTATTTGCTCGTTTCTGCGTCAATATTTGCGTAGATAAAGTTCTTCCTAACTCTATCAAGCTTTGCTCCAAGCTGGGGAACTGGGTACAACCTATTTGTTATGAAAACGCAATGGTTTTTTGTCAAAGGTGTGCCAAAGCTAGGCACCTTATCTTTGGTTGTAAATCTTCAGTCAGTAGGGAGACTATGGATGTGCCTGACCCTAAGATTTCGTCTGATCCCAAGATTCTGGTGGTGGAAGTCTTGAAGCCTTTGGGTGAATCGAAGATTATTCCCCCAGATTTGGTTCAGTCTCCTGTGCCTCCTCTGCATCCCAACTCACTTGGGGTTCCTCACCCTGTCACGAACCCTAGTGACTCTTTGGTGTTGGGAACCTCCACTCGGAAGGTCTCTTTATCTTAGGTTCCTGGTTCCTTGGCTGTTGTTGCTTTGCCATTAGGGGCTTCTGAAGAGGGCTTTGGCCCTGGGTCTTTGGCTGTTGATCTAATGTCCTTCAATTTCGGGACCTATGGGGACTTAGTTGAAGATGGGGAAATTTGGGAGGAGGAAAGTATTGGTCTAGCTAAAGAAATTACTGAAAACTTGGAATGTTTAAAGTTGGAGAAAGTGGAAGTGGAGGGGATCTGGACCATGCCTAAGAAGAAGGGTAGGAAGAAGAAGGCTGATGTGGGTGGGGATTCCAAGCTTGGGAGGCCCTCACAAAGATCCACCAGAACGCGTGAAACGACAAATGAGATTGCCTTGGGGAAGCAGAGGACATTGGATGTGTCCTCAAAAAAAGGTTAGAGATGAGGATTATGTCTTGGAATATTCAGGGATTTAATAATATGCACAAACAGCATGCACTGAAGAGCTATATAGTGGAGCATAAGGTTGATGTTTGTCTCCTGCAAGAAAGCAAGATGACGAAGATTAATTTTGATAAGGTTGTTAGCTTTATTTGGCCTAATGCTTCTTTTATACATAGTGATGTTGAGGGTGCTTCGGGGGGATTGGCTGTGCTTTGGAATCCTTCTGATTTTTAGGGGCAGTAATTATTTTATTGTAAAAATAGCATTGGGGTTTCGTTTTTGGTTAATGGAGAAGTTTGGTCAATAATTAATATTTATGCCCCCAACCAAAGGAACTCAAGGAATTTCCTTTGGAGGAACATTGTGACTCAAATTAATAGAAATAAAGGTGGTCGGTGGCTTGTTGCTGGTGACTTCAACTCTCCCTTACTACCATCTGAGAAATGTGGGGGTCTCCTAGATTATACTGATAGTATGACTGATCTGACAAATTTTTTGTGTTCTTTGGGGTTAATTGATATTGATCTTCGGGGGTAGCATTTTACTTAGTCTAATAGAAGGGCTGGTGCTTACCTGATCTAGGTTAGGCTTGATCGTTTCCTCTGTTCTCCCCATTCGACCAATACCTTAGGTGCCAACCTTGTGGCTCTTCCTAGGATGGTTTCTGATCATAACCCTCTTCTGTTATCCACTAATATTTGTCCTTCAAGTGGACCCTATCCCTTCCGATTTCAAATAATGTGGAACTCTCACCCCGACTTTAAGAAGAAAATTGTTGAATGGTGGAATATCCCTGTACAAGGGTCTCCCATGTTTA